>CM055641.1:10248839-10848839 GCA_029378325.1 Elaeagnus macrophylla
TATTAATTTTGTGGTTATAATTTTTTTTAAAAATAACCATGCTCGATCTTTAAACATTTTACATATCTTAGTGAATTATATATCATAGAGTCACAAATTTGTTTGCATTTTGTGGTTAAAAATATTTACAGAGTTCTTTTTTGTATTTTTATTTATTTTTTTAGGTTTATTAATTTTTATATATATATAAAAAAAGAGTTTGCCTCTCAAACATAATATTGTATTTATTTGAAGTTATTTTATTTGATGTTTATTAATTTATATGAAATTATTTTATTTGAAGTTTATTTATAATGTATATCCATACATTATGAATTTAGTGGTCCAGACCACGTCCATATTTATTTTCCTTAATAAAAATAAGAATTTTTTATATATATATAAGAGAGATAATGGGTTGGGACGAAAATTGATAATATTTTATTTTAATTTTTTTATTCAAGTTTGCACAAATTAAATAAAGAATATAAAGATAAAATTAAATAGCTATTTAATTTTTTTATTTTAATTTATTTGATACATTTTATTTGAAGTTTTTTTTCAAAAATAATTATTTATTTGATGCATTTTGTTTGAATATTTTTTTTAGATAATAGGTAGATCTATTAATCTATCAACTATTCTTAGTATAATCTATTAAAATAGGATAGTTCTTTCCATGATATTTATTTAGGTATATATTTTATTTGTTAAATTTTATATATAAATAATAGCCGCTTCTAAAAACAATACAATTTTTATAAAATAAATCTATCTATATTTTATATTAAAATAGAGAGTTAGCTACCTTTTATTTATTTGACAATATTTTATTTGATATTTTTATTATATTTTTTCCCTCCTATTTATTTGGAAAATTTAATTTATATGATATTTTATATTTACTTTTGCTATTTGTTTCAAATTAAAGTAATGCCATACACTATTAAAGAAGAAAATGAAGCTATTTTATAGGGCATAATTTTCCTAACCTTAATGTTTTGCAGAGAAAGTAATTAGGGCATAGAGTGATACCTAAATAATTATTCCATTTGTTTTTTTTTTTTTCCTTCATTTTTTTTTTAAATAATAAGAAAGTAAAGCTATTTTATAGGACCTAATTTTCCTAACCCTCCTATTTATTTGGCAAATTTAATTTGTATTATGTTTTATATTTACTTTTGCTATTTGTTTCAAGTTAAAGTAATGCCACACACTATTAAAGAAGAAAATGAAGCTATTTTATAGGGCATAATCTTCCAAACCTTAATGTTTTGCTGAGAAAGTAATTAGGGCACAGAGTGACACCTAAATAATTATTCCATTTGTTTTTTTTTTCTTCATTTTTTTAAATAATAAGAAAATGAAGCTATTTTATAGGACCTAATTTTTCTAACCTTATTGTTTCCCGGAGAAAGTAAGTAGGGCCTAGAGAAGTACCGAAATAATTATTTCATTCGTTTTTTTTTTCTTCATTTTTTTAAAATAATAATTATATATTAACATACATACAATACAATAAAAGGGTTGAGACTTATACTTCCTCAAAAAAATATATAAAAAATATATCATTAAATTATGATGCTATTGATTTAATTTTTTTAATATTTTTTTGACATTTTATTTTATTTTTATTTTATTTTATTGTATCTTTTCTTTTATCTTATGTGTAAAAAGAATTTTTTTTTTCCTTTTTTAAGAGAGAGAAAATTGCACACTATATTTATTTGATATTTTTTAGTTTAATAATTTTTGTATACCTTTTTTTATATAAAAGAGGCAGATGTCCCTTAATTTTTTTTTTGATATTTTTTTATTTTATTGTATCTTATCTTTTATATTGTGTGTAAAAAGAAAAAATCTTTTCACTTTTAAAAGAAAAAAATTGTCCACAACATTTATTTAATATTTTTTAATTTGATGATTTCTATTTAGTATATATAAAAAGGGAAGTTTCTCTTATACTATTTATTTGACTTTTATTTTATTTGATAAATTTTTTTATTCACATATTTTATTTGAAATATATTGCTTTTAGTTATATATCTATTACTTATTTAACAATTTTTTTAAGTTAAAAAAATGAAAAAGTAGACATTTGTCTTCGTAAGTTTTATTATTTTTTTATATTTATTTTTACTAAAAATCTATTTCTATATATACACTTTTTTTTATATATATATATATAAAGAATAGTTGATGATTATATATTTGTTTGATTTTAATTTTTTAATTTTTATTCATGTGATATAATTTATTGGATAATTTTATATTTTATTTAGTAGATAATTAGTATAATTACACTTGCTTTATACTTTTAATTTGTTTAATAAATTTTTGAGTTTATATTTGTTTAGATTTACTAATGTATATATAAATAAAATTTGTTCTAATAATTTTTTTTTGATATTTTCTTTAACAATTATAAAATATATAATTTTATATTATCTATTAGTGTATATAAAAAGAGTAGTTTCGGTCATATAATTTATTTAACTTCTATTTTGTTTGATAAATTTTTTATTCATATATTTTATTTAAAGTGTATTTCTTTTAGTTAGATAGCTATTATTTATTTAACAATTTTTTTGGGTTAAAAAATAAAAAAGTATAGAATTGTCTTCATAAATTTTACTACTTTAAATATTTTTTTTTTACTAAAAGTCTATTTATATATACACACTTTTCTTTTAATATATATATAAAGAAGAGCTGATAATTAAGTATTTATTTGATAATTTTTATTCATGTGATATAATTTATTAGATAATTTTATATTTTATTTAGTTGATAATTAGTGTAATTACACTTGTTTTATACTTTTAATTTGTTTTAACAATTTCATATTTATTTTAAGATGAACAATATTTTATTTTTTATTTTTTATACTTTCTATTTATAGAATTTCGTTGATTTTTTAGTTTAAATTTGTTTAGATTTATTACTCTATATATAAATAAAATTTGTTCTAATAATTTTTTTTTATTTTCTTTGATAATTATAAAAGAGATAATTTTTTGTTTTTATTATTATTTTTAAGAATGAACAATAAAGGTATTAGACATGACCTAATATAGAGTTGAGAGAGCTTAAATTATGAAATATGCTTTATCTTAGTGTGTTTTATACTTTTAGATATTTTGATCCTTATTATAAGTTCCAAAAAAAATATTTCCTATTTTTTTGTCTATCATTTGTTTATTTTATTTTTCATTTTTATTTTAGTAAAACAATTGTTTGTGATTGATTTGATGTTTAAAATAGATTGTTTCAAAAAAATTATTTAAATTGATTATTGAGTAGATCATATCAATTTATCACTACTCTTTCAATTTTATTTTTTTATCTTGTTAGTCTTATTTTATGATTTCATTTATTTGACATAACTTTTTTATTAATTTTATTTATGAGTATATGACATAAAATGTTGTCACTCAAATGTCAATTTTACTTAGTATAATTGTACTTACGTTTAAACTTAGGAGCTTTTCCCACAATAGATTCAAATACAAATACAAATATAATTCTATTTTCTTGGTATTGAAATTAAACTTAAATAATTCTATACTATTATGTTATATTAGAGAATTTTATTGAACTATATATATATATATATATATATATATATATATATTATTATATATATATATATATATATATATATATTTGCAGTTGACCCGAGTTCAAATTTTTATTTGAGTTTAAAGTTTTAGTTTTGGTTTTGATAGTAGACTATTTTAGATTATACAATAAAATTTTATTTCGTAATAAGGCAATGACATTAAGCCTTATTTTAAATTATATAATATAATTTTTTTAAAATATATTATTATCAAAAAATAAAAAAATTATTATTTTTTGTGATAATAATTGAGATATAATCATGTGTAACACACATGACCAAAACTAATTTATATATAAAGGAGAGTTGATGATTTTGTATTTATTTGATAAGTATTGTCTGATAATTTCTATTTTTTTATTTATTTGATATAATTTTTTTTTGGATAATTTATATTTCTTTAGTTGATAATTAATATTAGTATTTTATTTCATACTTTTAATTTTTTTAATAATTTTATATTTATCTTGATATGAATAATATTTTTATTTTTTATACTTTCTATTTATATAATATAGATTTTGTTTGAAATTTTATATTTTATATTTTTTTAGTAGATCTATTACTTTATATATAAAGAAATTTTGTTTTATGATATTTATTTAAAAATAATTTTATTTTTTATAATTATAAAAGAGAAAAAAAATTTATTTTTATTATTATTTTTAAAAAGGGATGAGGCATTAAGCATTGGTCTAAAATAGAGTTGAGAAAAATTAAATTATAGAATAGACCTTACTTTAATATATTTTATACTTTTAGATATTTTAATCTTTATTATGAGTTTGAAAAAAATATTTTCTTTGTTTTTTTTTCCTTATCATTTGTTTAGTGTAGTTTTTTAACTTCTATTTTTATTGACAATTGTTTTTTATTTATTTGATGTTTAAAATATATATATTTTTTTAAAAAAATTGTTAAAATTAATTATTAAGTAGGTTATATAATTTATCCCCATTCGTTGCGGGTTTTTTTTTTCTTATTTAATTTTACTTTTTGGCTTCATTTATATGATATAATTTTTTTATACTAATTTTTATTTATAAATATATGATATAAAATATTGTTACTTATATATTAATGTTACTTCGTACAAGTGTACTTGCTTTCAAACTTAAGAAATTTTTATACAATAAATCTAAATATAAATATGTCTATTTTTTTAATATTGAAATTAACCTTGAATAATTCTAAACCTTAATTTCTAAACTATTATGTTAATAAATTTTTTTGGTGAATAATCATAATTTGTACAATGTATTATTTGTTGGAGCACTAGTTGCTCTAGCTCAATTTTTTATTTGAATTTAAAATTTTGGTTCTTGAAATTTTTTTTTAAAATTATATAATAAATATTATATTTTAATTTTTAAATAATTTTATTATTATTTGGGGAGTTGTGACACTAGTTCATTTAATAAAATTGTATAATATATTTTTTAAATGTGTTATTAAAAAATAAAAAATTATTTTTTAATTAAATTGATACTTTTAATACGCTACTTAAAGTAATAGTACAAATAACTGACAGTAAACAGACGAAATTTTCTGGTTGGATGAATGGATGTGTGACGATTTTGATAACTGAAATAGTGAAATGTACGGAATTTTTCATGACCAAAGAGTTAGTATGATGATGATGATTAAGAGTCGTCCACGCAACAGCGAAAGCACTTTTGTAGATTCAGTGCTGTTGATTTTCTATGGAAACGGTATCTAAGGGCCGTCATTAAATATGAAAGCTATGTAATTGAACAGTTCTAAGTAAAAAAAAAAACTAACAGGCTAATAGCAAAATGATTTGTAAAGTCGTCGTATTCTTCAGGTTTTGGATTTTTTTATGTAGTCTTTGATTTCTATCATTCTTTGTGGGGTATTTGCCTTTTCTCATATTCTTTTTATTTTAATATTCACTCTATCCATTCTTAAAGTTTTTATTTTATTTTATTTTATTAAATTAAAATTCCCAAAGTTAATTAACTACCCGCACATTTTTTTTTAAAAATCTTTTTTGTTAAGCTTAATTGTAATTATGTAAATAAATATATGGTCTGTAGCGCTGTACGATTATTAACAGATTCATTTTCGAGTAATCTGTTTAATCAAAAGTTAAAAAAATAAATAAATAAAAAAAGAGAACGAGAAAGAGATAAATTATAAATAATAAAAAGATTAAAACAACCGAAATATATGCGGGGATAGCTCAGTTGGGAGAGCGTCAGACTGAAGATCTGAAGGTCGCGTGTTCGATCCACGCTCACCGCATTTTGTGATTTCAATCAATTTTTCTCCCACATTTTAAGTTGGGCCTACCGCCTTCCTTCCATACTCGCATAAAATGTAGATCCAATGACTACCAAAACCCATCCCAACAAAAAAAATTCCATCAAACAGAACTCTATGAAAATATAAAAGGAGATGAAGTATGGCTTTTCATACAAACTCTTATTTCTGCAATTACAGTTAAAAATATATTAGTACTTGGCGCGGGAAAGGTTTTTTTGTATATCAATCATGCATGTCGTGCGTGTTTTTGTGGTACTTGTTTGTATTCGTATTTTTTATTTATTTATTATCTAAATCACTTATTTCTTAATATTATAAAATTAAGTTTAACCAATTTATATTATACGTGTTACTAATTAAATTTTGACATTTAATTCATCTAATTATTTTTTTCCCTGCACTTCATCAATTATCGATGCTCACGTATATATGACATACAGAGTGAGACATTGAAATAGAAATTTGAAAATCAAAGACAAGAAAATGGTAGTAGAAAAAATGAACTCGACATTCATGACATACAATAAAAGAAAAAAAAGAAAAAGAAAGAAATGGTCACTTAATTGGTTGAGACTTGAGTGGTTGCAAAAAGAAAATTAAAGGTTGAGATCCATCAATTGTTGTGGGAGTGACCAACACCGGGACTGTGACCTGGTTCAGTTGGTCTGAAATCTTTTACTACTACTTTATTTCTTGTATCGAGCTCTTCTATTTGCTTCCAAATACCATCTGCCTTAAGTTTAGTTTTGGTTTTGGCCCCAACCAAACCAGTTTGAGACCTCAAATGTCTTGCTTCAACAAGCACTTCAAGTTGTTGACTTTGGCTTATTATAATTATCAAAAACAGCAAGCTAATTATGGAAGCTCTTGCTGATCTACTATTTACTCTTGATGAGTACTTCCCCATTTTCTAACTTGTAATCACTCTAGCAATAAAAATAGTGATTCTAGTTAACAAAAGAGGTAGAGAAGTAGAACAATATTTTCTGACACGCTCTACCAACTAACGTTTATATAAGCCTATGAGGTTTAGTATTCAAAGATATCAGTCATATCGAAAAGACTCGATATAGAATACCACAAAAACAGAGAGAGAGAGAGAGAAATATTGGATGATTCTCATACACAATTTTTTAGGCTACTCGTAAATTATAAAATATTTTTTAATAACAATTTTTTCATTTTTTACTATACATTTTTAGAAGATTTATAACTTTCCTATAGATAAATAGTAAGAAAAAAATGGTTTAAAATATAAAATTTTCTAAATTCTTAAGTTCTGTGTAAAATAAAATTAGAAAATGTTGTCAAATAACTTATAAATAAATTTTTATTTAATTTTTTGCCTTCCAAAAATCACTAATAAGACATTTTTTTTTTTTTTTTAACAAAGGAATCAGAATTCATTAAATCAACTATTTAGTCAAAGATTAAAAATCATAAAATTGTTATCATGGCCTAAATTTGATAACGATTGTGATTTTTATTAAATTATTAATTTTTTAATAAAAATAATCATCAATATATTTGATAATAATTTATGCTTTATAATATAAAAAAAAATAAAATAAAAATCATCTATAAATTCTTTTGTAATTCTTTACGATTTCTATTTTTATTTAAAAAATCTATGGGTTTGATCAAAGTTTTTCTTATTACATATTAGTATAAATTTTAATTATAATTTTTTAACATTTATACATGTAAGTGTCATTATAACATGATTTACTCTTTAGAGAAAATATTTAATAAAAATGAAAGATTAAAAAAACCTTATTTTTATAAATTAT
Source organism: Elaeagnus macrophylla (assembly GCA_029378325.1). NCBI lineage: Eukaryota > Viridiplantae > Streptophyta > Magnoliopsida > Rosales > Elaeagnaceae > Elaeagnus > Elaeagnus macrophylla. The sequence goes on from CM055641.1 coordinate 10,256,517, forward strand.
CTTATATTTTATTAATGATGACTTAAAAATAAAAAAATTATAATTATAAAATGTTGCAAACATACCTGATTATAAAACTAATTCAAAAATCAGAAGTATTATAAACTTCAATTTAGATTCTTTTTAAGACAAAAGCATGTAGCATGTTAGGGTCTTCATTTGTAGTGGGAAGAATATGGAATATTCTTTTTAAGACAAAATCATAATTATTGGTTGTGTATATGGAATATATAAGTAAACGATGGTGGGTATTAACGGTTGAATCCCGGCCTTTCATTACCATAAAAGTTAACCTGCGACTTTTGTCTATATTCTCTTCCCCTCACATGCCCCCTTCTCCAAATGTATGGAGCCTGCCTGCTTATAGTATATTTGTGAGTAGAGTTTTTCCTAAATACCATCATATTAAAAAAATTGATCAATTATTTTAATTTATTGCAAAATTTATATTAAATTATTAAATAAAAAAAATTTAAAGATCATTTCAGAACATTAATTTAATAAAAAGGACCAAGATTTTGCCAACTTTTCGAGGATTATAGTTGGCGATTTTATTGGAGCACCGACTACCACCAACAAAATTGCATATATTAAATTATTAAATAAAAAAAATTAAAGATTATCATTTCAGAACTTTAATTTAATAAAAATGACTAAGATTTTGCCAAATTTTTTAGGATTATCGTTAACAATTTTATTGGAGTACCGACTACCACCAACAAAATTGCATATATTAAATTATTAAATAAAAAAAATTAAAGATCATCATTTCAGAACTTTAATTTAATAAAAATGACCAAAATTTTGTCAAATTTTTTAGAATTATCGTTGGCAATTTTACTGGAGTACCGACTACCACCAACAAAGTTGCATTATATAAGGCATTCAACCTAAAAAAATATATAATGTCTTACATCCATAGTTTATATACATAACACATGTTTTCTTAAAATATCTATGGCCTTACCATTCATCATATGGGCTCAACGGGTGTAAAGACTTAACATCTAGACTAAAAATATGCAAAATATTACCTTTAAAGACACATTACATATATTTTCTAAAAATATTTAAGACCTTAACTTCGTCAACGATTATTAGAATTTTGTGGGTCATCTAAACTCCAATGGGGTCTAATCTTATAATTAATTTATTAAATTTATATATTAAGTGTATTTATGGGTAGAAGGTATGAATTTTGTGATAAGTTTTTCATAGTTTTAAAAAATTGATAAAAAATGTATATATATATATATATATATATATATTTATCTTTCTTCCTCAATTTTTTCTTGATCAAAGGAGTATTTGACATTAAGGAATTAAATTATTTAACAAATTAAAGTACTGTAGAAATTAAACACATAAGAAAATTATGGGTGAGCTATTCTCTTTTTTAATGGAAGTTATAACAGCCACCTATGTACCTGGAATACAAAATCTTGGGATATAGCAAAAATTGAACATCTAATATAAATTATTAAGAATACTTAATATAATAAAATTAATACATATTAATTCGTTAACGATAGAATACTTTCTCGTTGAAAAAGGGAAGGTTATAAATTATACTTACTAATAAATAGCGTGTCAAGCTTGTAGAACATGATTAATATTATTCCTAGGCAATTAAGACCATAAGTTTAATTAGTACAAAGCTAATTAAATGAATAAAAAATAATTTAAAACAATTAATGCTGAAATACATAATTACGTATGAACAAAGTAGAGGTGTTAAAGATGTTGGATTATTACTAAAATATATAATTACATATGTGTGAAGTAGAGGTGTTAAAGAGACTGGATCAAGCCAGTCCCATCAAATTAGCTTGACGTGTTTGGCCCTTGGCACGTTAGCTAGTATACCGTGCCGACTCCTAGCTTTTATATGGGTCGTGCTTCACTGGCCGGTACAGCTCATAACCCATTAATGTTATTTTGGTTACATATTTATTTAGTTGAAAATTATTAATAATGATTTATGGTAACAAAAAACAAAGAAGCCAAACAAAGAAGACAATGAACAGTAGAAGTTGTGTATTAAAGATCAGTTAGAAGTTTGATACAATACAAGCTTATATATAGCACACACAATACGTGATGTGGCAAGTAATATAACTGAATTGGTAAATCAGTTTAACAGCCCCCATAAACTTACAGTGCTTTAATCACTGTGAGTTTAGTTCTTAACTCACCAAACCTTGTACAAGAGAGAGCCTTAGTCATTATATCTGCAATTTGTTCCTGAAAAGGTGTGTAGGCTACATGCAACAAACCAGCCATAACTTTTTCTCGCACAAAATGAAAATCAATATCTATATGTTTAGCTCTGGAATGAAGAACATGATGTTTAGCCAAATAACCAGCACTAATGTTATCACAATAGACAATAGGGGGATCACTTAACTGAATACGTAATTCAATTAAGATTTTTTGAATCCAAGCTAACTCTGCAACAGTATGGGCAAGAGAACGAAACTCAGCTTCAGTACTTGATCTAGAAACAACATTTTGCTTACTTGATCCCCACGAGACAAGAGAGGTACCAAGAAAGACACAATAGCCACCTGTAGAACGTCTGTCATCAACACAAGAGGCCCAATCTGCATCAGTGTAAGCAATAAGAGCCAAACTATTAAAGCAACTGAGTAACAAACCATGATCAGGAATGCCCTTTAGATATCGCAAGAGATGTTTGGCTGTAATCCAATGTACATCAGTGGGAGATTGTAAGAACTGGCACAACTTATTAATAGCAAAGCTGATTTCAGGACGTGTTAATGTGTAGTATTGTAAAGCACCAATAACAGTGCGATATAGAGTGGCATTACTTAAAGGAACCCCTTCAATTTTGGAGAAATGATGTCCAGCAGTCATAGGAGTGGATATAGATTTAGTATCTGTGAGCTGCACTTTGTCCAGCAAGTCTCGGATATATTTCCTTGACTTAAATGAAAACCAGCTTCTGACCGAGTGACTTCCAACCCCAAAAAGAAACTAAGTTCACCTAAATCTTTTAAAGTGAAAGAATGGTTAAGCTATACAATCAGATCAAGAATGAAAGATTGATTGTTACCGGTGATTAATATATCATCAACATATATGAGAAATATAACAAAGACATCATTCTGATCATAGAGCATCATAAAAGCATCTGAATTAGAACATTTGAAACCAAAATCAGTGAGGCAGCCACTTAATTTCAAGAACCAAGCTCTGGGAGCTTGTTTGAGTCCATAAATGGACTTTTTTAATCTGCAAACGTAATCAGGAAATGTTGAACTGACAAAACTAAGAAGTTGAGTCATGTATACCTCTTTAGCAATATCACCATTTAGAAAGGTTGTATTAACATCCAACTGCCTAACCTGCCATTTCTGAGCCAAGGCCAAAGTAAGCACAATGCGAATGGTAGTAGGTTTTACCATTGGGCTGAAGGTTTCAGTGTAATCAATGCCTTCAGCCTGTTGGAAACCCTTAGCAACAACCCGAGACTTATATTTGTCAAGTGTTCTATCAGAGTTTAGCTTAGTACGAAACACCCACTTATGGCCTATGACCTTACTATGAGAAGGTTTTGGAACAAGATCCCAAGTGCTATTTTTTATTAAGGCATCATACTCACTTTGCATAGAGCGTTGCCACTCTGGTATAGAAAGAGCTTCAGACACTGAACTAGGCTCAGGAAGAATGGCAATAGACAGCAAGGCTTTAGGCTTAAAAATCCCTTGCTTAGCTCTTGTGACCATGGGATGAACATTAGTAGAAGAAGGAGCATGAGAAATATGAGGAGGAGAAGAAAGGGAAGAACAAGGCAAATCAACAGATAAAGAGATACCTATTGGGTTAAAAAAGTGTGCATAAGGAAGAGAACCAAAAAGAAGAGGTGTAGGAGAATGTGTAGAAGAAGAGGTAGTTGAAGATGTATTAGACACGGGTTCAGAAATAGGCATAGGTTCTGAGGTAGAAGAGATAGGAGATGGAGTAAAAACTGAATCATTAATGGGAATAAAAGGAGACTGAGATAAAGTAGGCTGTATATCAGGTGACAGAGATGAAGTAGACAGATCAGTGGGCAAAACTGATGAGGAGAGGACAGGAGCAGCAGGTTCTCTGTGCAGATCAGAAAAAGAGGTTGCTTTAGACTGAGTCTCAATAGGTGCAAAAGTAGTGCTGTAACCTATTGAGGTAGTGTGAACATTTTGATGAAAATTATAAACAGGCTGACTGTGACTAGGTGTGGGAATATGAGTGAAAAAAGAATTGAAAGATGACTGAGAAGATGAAGAGGGCTTAAGAGAAAGAAAAGGAAACACACGTTCATTAAATTTCACATGTGAAGAGATATATACTTTTCCTGAAGCTGGATTCAAACACCAATAGCCTTTGTAATGCATAGCATAACCCAAAAACACACAAGGTAAAGAGCGAAGTTCTAATTTGTTGTGAGCATAGGGTCTTAAAAAAGGATAACACAAAGTTCCAAAAACCTTGAAGTAGCTATAGTCAGGCTTAGTGTTAAAGAGCATCTCATAAGGACTGATAAAATTGAGAGGTTGTGAAGGTAATCGGTTTATGAGATGCACTGCAGTTTGAAAACAATAATCCCAATAAACCATGGGTACATTAGAACGTGTGAGCATAGCAAGACCAGCCTCAACTACTTGTCTATTTCGTCTTTCAACAACACCATTCTGAGACGGTGTGTGAGGGCATGAAATTCTTCTCAGAAATCCTTTTTGAAAGAAATGAAGTTCCAAACTTTTGAACTCAGTGCCACCATCACTTTGCAACACTTTAATTTTTGTTTAGAATTGTCTCTCTACTAAAGCCTTAAAGTGCAGGAAAATAGATGCAGCTTGTGATTTGTTATTAAGAACATAAATCCACTGAAATCTGGTGCAATCATCCACAAACAACAAGAAATATTTCATTCCTTGGACTGAATTGACTGAGGAAAGCCCCCACAAGTCTACATGAACTATGTCAAAAGGATGCTTAGACCGTGTATGCACATGAGTTATTGGCAATCTATGAGCCTTAGCTATGTGACAGGAATTACAAAAATCAACAGTACAAGATGGACGTAAGTATGGACTAATACTTTGAACAACATGCTTAACAATGGAGGAATGAGGATGACCAAGCCTGTCATGCCATAGATCACCACTGAGAACACTCTTATTGCAAGCAATAATGGCTAAATTAGCTTGGAGAGTGTCTGAAATCTTGTAAAGTCCATCTTTAGTTTCCCCCACTAAAAGTATAGTCTTGGTATTCAAATCCTTCACACAAAAAGTGTTAGAAAAGAATTCAACAGAAACATTATTATCCTCACAAAGTTTCTTGACTGAAATCAAATTCTTTTTTAACTGAGGGACACAAAGTAAATTGTGAAGCTGCAATTGATAAGAACTGCAAGATAAACAAGCACTTCCTAAGTGTGTAATAGGAATTGTTGTACCATTTCTAAGCAATATAGTAGCATTACCTGAATAAGAGCTGGAAGAATGAAGCAAACTTTGATCTGAAGTTAAATGATGTGTTGCACCAGTATCAAAGAACCACGGATGAGTTGAATTCATAGTAGTGTTGGTTGTAGTTAACAAAGCCTGAGGAGCAAATTGAACATTTGGAGATGATTGAGGAAAGACAGTAAAAGCTTCAAGATTATCAGTAGGCTCAACAGATGGAGTTTGAGTAATATGAGCTTGTGGTGCAGGTGATTTATTAACAAAAGCACTATTCTTTGATTGAGAGTAGCGAAAGTAACATCGAGCAGCAATATGGCCAAACTTCTTACAAATCTGACACTATATATTATCGTATTTGAAGGTTTTAGTGCTATCTTGAGAGGCATTAGACTTGAAGTTATGAAATGAATTAGTAGAACCTGATCCTTGTTGCTTTTTATAGGCATTAGACTTGGCAAAATTAGCTTGTATAAGCTGTGCATCAGGTAGATCCATATGATCACGCTGTCTTTCATGCATTCTCATGTGTGTGAAAACCTCATCAAGACTAAGAACTCGTTTCTTGCCAGTTATGTTAGTTACAAGAGACTGATAATTGGAATCCAATCCTCCAAGAACATACAAGACTTGCTCTCGATCATTGAGAGTGTCACCAGCAGCTAAAAGATAATCAATTAAATCTTTAGCTGCACCAATATACTACTCAATTATTAAATTTCCTTTTCTCAAAGATTGCAGACGCCATCGTAGATCCATCAATAGAGATTGTGAATCATCATTGAAAGCTTTGGCTAAAGCAAGCCAGTATTCTAAAGCTGTTCGTTTACCAATCAGATATTTAAGATAACTTGGTGAAACAGAAGAGTAAATCCAATTCTTAATAGCATTATCTTGTCTTTCCCATAGAAAATATTATGTATTGTCCATAAGGATATTATAATTGCACAAAATACCAGATGTATCTGCAGAAGTAAGAACTTTCTTGATTTGTTTTGGAGGTATAACTGATCCTTCTTGAACCAGTGATTGAAGTCTGTAATTACATGTGTGAGTTGTTCCTTCCATATCAAATAATTTGATTCATCAAGTTTGATTGAAAAATTAGGATTCATCGGATAGGTTGGGAGAGAGTTTAAAGATGTTGCAGAGGAATGAACAAGAGGAACAGATTGTTGAAGTGATGCGGGTAGAGTTTTTGTATTTGCACCAGCTTCATTATGCATTGCGGAAGATTCTTGATTAGCCATAGTTATAGCTCTGATATCATGAGCTCTGATACCATGATAACAGAAAACAAAGAAGCCAAACGAAAAAGACAATGAACAGTAGAAGTTGTTTATTAAAGATCAGTTAGAAGTCTGATACAATACAAGCTTATATATAGCACACACAATACGTGATGTGCAAGTAATATAACTGAATTGGTAAATCAGTTTAACAATTTATAAAAAGCTAAAAGTGGGAGTTGACATCCCATCATTTTCTTTAATGGATAGTTAGAATTTTATTAGATTATGTTTAATTTTCACTAAATGTAAATAATTTTATTTATTTATTGGTGTTTGTTTTAAATAAATTTTAAAAACAAAAAGGCTTTGTGTGCAAGTCCGGCCTAACTCAACCCATTAAGAGCCGCAGGCTGTATCGTGCTATATTAAATATGTGATTGATTATGCATTGTTAGTTCGATGAGCCAACGAATTAAGTGTTTAATGAATTGTGTCATATTATGTCGTGACATGCGGTCCTGTTTCACATTCTTAGCATGGTGAGTATGACCACATGTACAAATTTAAATGGAATTAACACACGAGTGTGCAAATAAAAGAATCATACATTAAGTATGTAAAACTCAAAGAGAAAAAAAAATTTATTTCTGTACTGTTTTAGTTTTTAAGGACACTCATAAAAGTTTAATGTATTTTAAATTTATCGATTTAATGGTTGTTGTAATCTTATTTAAATTAATAGAAATCTATATTTTTTTTTTTTAAAAAAAAATAATAATAATTTTTTTACTAATGAAAAAAGAAGAAGAAGAAATATTTACTAATTAATACCAATTGTCTATTAATTGAATAATATTGGAATATAATCATGTGGTCTTGTTTTTCTTGCCAAATTAATTAAGTTGTTAAATAGTGTATAATTACTTTAAATAATATTTTTAATAATAGCTTCATATTCATGAAATATAGATTTAAAAAAAATACTAAAGTTTTTTTTTTTTTTTTAATAAAATAAAACATACTCACACATTCAAATAATATTCAAATTTAAATTTTTGGTAAAAATTGATAGTCTCACCAAATATAGATTTAAACACACAAGTAAACATAAGTTGAGGATCTTAGCTTTATGATGTTTAGATTCTCTCAAATTTTGAATTCGAGTTACATTTTATTCGTTAAAAATATATTTACCAAGTGTATGGAGAGAAAAATTAATTGTGATTTGAATGAACAGCACTGGGACTATGACTAGGAGTAGTAGGTCGAAAATTATCAACAACATATTGACAAAGATTAGAGTAGTTTGGCCTTATTGAATGACCAACGCTAGGACTATGACTTGGCGTTGTGCGTCTGAATGCTTCGGCGACACCGTCTTGACCAACTTTAATGGCACCGAATTGGTTACCGCTTGGACTAGACACGTTCTTTCCTGTGGAATGTCCAACGCCTGGGCTATGACTCGGCGTTGTGGGTCTAAATACATCCACACCATGTCTAGCTGCATCCTGATCATCAGTTTTTGTAACATGACGAAAGTGCTTTCTATGTTTCTAAGTGTCTTGCTTCAATACAGACTACACTAGTAATTAGAAGAATAAATAAGCAAATATGGCTATTCACGTTGATGGCCATTTTGATTAATAAGAAGCACTATTGAGCACTAGTACTCTAATTGGATAGATTGATTGTTTAGAGTAAGACACCATATAAAACGTCTTTCTATTTATAGAGTTTAAAGGCTGCAGCATGTGAAGCTTTCAAATTGAAGTCATGCTGTCAACAAAGTTAATTAAAAACTCCCAAACATTGAGGAAGATTCGAGTAAAGTAAAGAGAAAATGCCATAGTATTTCAAATTTGAGATGTAAATATGATGGAATATTATTGATGAATAAAATTATATTTATTAAATTGTATTAAATAAATTTTTTATATATATCACTTTGTGATAAAAGTGAAATTATCCGGTCGAAGAAATCTCTTGTAGTAAGAAGAAATCCTTAAGCTTAGCTTCATGTGATAAAATTATTGTTTGTGAATCTCTTGTAGTTCAGGTGATAAATTCTCAATTCTTCCACCAAGAATCCAAATTCGAATATCACTTAGATGTGTGAGTGTATTTTCTCTTTATTAATAAAAAAAAAAAAAGGACTTTAGAGTCTTTTAAAAATAAAAAATAAAAGTGAACTGATCCAGCCAAGAGGAAATTAAAATACTTGTATTGGACCAACGACATTAATTAGCTAGATATTGACAGAAAATAAAAATGCAAAAAATATTAAAAAAATTGCTAAACTACTGGACTCGATTTACTCTCTATGGTGTTTCAGATTACAACTTCACTTAACAGTGAGTATAGACACTAAATAGTTAAATAAATATTAAGTCTATTAAGGAGCAAACTAATTAATTTTGATACACATGTTTGTGTCGATTGTTCTAGAGATGCAACACAACGTTGTACATATATATATTTTTAAACAAAACGTTGTAACTCAAATTAAATTTGGGTAGCTTGATAATGTTAGAGAGAATGTTATTTATTTATTTATTTTTTTAAATTAGAATATTATATAATTGTATTAAAATTTTCAATTATTCTTGTATTATTATTTTATGCTATGAAAGTAGTAACTAATTATATTTATTTGCCCTGTTTCAGATGCATGTATTGTTATGAGACGTTAATGGGTAATGGATGGTATAACGGAGTTGTGAAAGTGTTTTGTCATTTATTTCCTCCTTATATTATTATTACTTTGAATTATCTCTGTGTTTATTAATTAAGAAAAAGGAATTAAAAAAAGAATGTTATTTTTATTGTGTAATTTATTTTTTAAAAATATAATGAAAAATAAGTCATTTTTATTGATTATTTTTACCCTCATTAATATTAATTCTCTTTTTTAAATTTACAATATGCAATTACATAAATCTTCATTGTTTTAATTTTTTTTTATTATTTTAAAAAAATATTTAAGTCAATTAATAATTTTATTCTAATTTTTTATAGTTATTTAGTAAACAAAAATAAAAAGAATAAATTTTATATTTTCTTTTTTCTCCATTCTTATTCATATTAATTGATATTATAGATTAATAAAATTATCCTCAATTAATTCAATTGATTATTATATTTATCAAATATTAGGTAATTTTATTTTTTCAAAAAAATAATTTTAATAATCTTTCATTTTATTGAGAAGTAAAAATATTTTCACAGTTTATAGGAGGGGGATTTTTTCGAATATTCTCCACCTGTTGTTTTTTCTACGATCAATTCATATATAAAAAAATATTTGGTTATATGGATAGTTTTTAAAGGTAATATGTGAGAAAAAATTCTGACCGTTGGATAAATCTAATTTAATGAATGTGATATTTGGCAAAACAGTTCATTAATATCATTTGGCAAAATAATTGAATATATAGTTTTAATAGTTTTTTTTTTTAGATAAAATTATTTATATATTTTAAATTATGAATATTAGTTGTTTTTGATAATAAAATAATGATCTTATCCAATAAAAATTTAATTATATGATGATTACTATATTCAATAAGGATTCTAAATATTATTTCATTTTTATAATTAATTTGTAAGTATAAGAAAATTAATTTTGTATTTACTTCAAATATATTATAAAAATTAACCAAAAAATTAAAATAAGTAAAATAATTCACGTACAATGTACTTATTTTTTTGGAAAAACAACAAAACTAACACCTCTTAAACTTGTAATAACAAAACTAACATTCATTGTGTTCAAACTTATATTTTCACAATTAAAAAAAATGATTAATATGTCATTTTTCTTTGAACACTCATTTAATTAAAATTGAAATACGACAATTTAGACCCGTTTAATATTTCACATTCAAATTGAACGTTCAATATTATTGGAGTGCTAGTTTTATTACTATAAATTTTAGGAGTGTTATTTTTAATAAATTTCTTTTTTTTTTTCCTTAAATTTTATTATAATAATAAACATTGCCTTTAATTATTTATTTTAAATTTTGGAAACAATCTTAAAAAGATATTTTTTTCAATAATAAAATCCAATTTCTCTTGTAAATAATATATTTTTATAACACTCTTAAAAATAATATTAAAAACGCAAAAAAAGTATATTTCATTCTTAAAAAAAATTTGTTTTGACAAAATTACTATTATATAGATGCAAATGTACAACAAATAAATTTTAGATAAATTTATCTAATATTTTAATTTAATTATAAATATGTATATATTATTAATTTAATTTATAGAGATAGTTAATAATACTTTTAATAAAATAGAATCTAACTTTTATTGGAGTTATATTATTTTTAAGTCTCTTCTCAGTCGATCATAAGTATATATTATTAATTTATTTATTTTTTATATATTAAATAAGAATATAGTAGATAAATAATCATAGTCATATTTCTCTTTAGTCTTCCACCAGTCTTGAAAATTAAATTTATCTTTTAATTTTAAACTTGAGCCTATTTATTTTAATGAATGTGATTATTTGGAAAAATAATTAAAGAAAAACTACAAAAATAATAACTCTTAAAATTTGTAATAATAAAAATAACACATTTGTATTTAAATTATATATTTTTAATATTAAAAAATAATTATTACATTATTTTTTTAAATGCTGTTTAAATTAAATTGTAATAATTTAAATTTATTTAATATTAATGAAATATTATTTTTATTATTATAAATTTTAGATTATTACCTTTAATAATTTTTTAAGATTATCATTTGTTAATGGAACGCTCTTTATTACCCTTTTTAGCTAAACCAGACCAAGAGTCTTTTATTGTGCCCGATAGTGCATACCTTGAAGGCATTTTTCTTTTTTTGGCGTGCGCCGTCATATATATATATATATATTTATTTTCTTTTCGTCAAAAGAAGGAATAATAAAATATAATGTACCTGCGTCTTAATCAATCACTAGCTTTTAGGAAAGGCAAAATATTTGTCATGCTTTTAAACGACATGTTGTATTTTTATTTTAATTATAAAAAATTAATGGATTATTTTTGTCCTCTAATTATTTTTTTATTATATTAATTATGATATTATTATAAATTAATGACAATAAAATAATTTAAATGTATGAGATTATGAGTTTGAGACGACAAATAGATATATAATAGTTAATTAATTTTTTTTAATGATAATTTTAAGTATTAATTTATTATCGATATTTTTAAATATAAATAATAATTTAAATAAATGAATAAAAGTGAACATTATTTATTATTCTTGTAATGTTCTTTTGATTAAAGAAGCGAACAACTTTTACATTTTGTAAGTGAGATATTTTCGTTAATTAAGAGAGAGAAGAAAAAAAAAAAAAAAAAAGGAAGGGATGGAGGAAGAGAATTAAAAGACAAGGGAAAAAAAGTATGTTGTATATGCAGCCCACTAGCTTCTTAAGATTCTTTTCAGTTGACGTTTAATCTTTAGCCAAAAGGCGACAAAATGAAATCAAAAGTATAAAATATATTTAGTGAAGGACCTGCACATGGAGTCAATTTTGAGGATTCCTTCTGTCTTGGCAAGTGGTAGCTCGACAATTTTTTTAGCTTGGCACCATATACATCCAAATAATTCATAATTAATAATTAAATAGCTAAATTAAAAACTAATAAAAAATAATCAAAAAAAAAAAAAGGGTGTGATGCGCACATAAGTGGGTCATCAATATTGAGGCCATTAATTGAATTTTGATTTCAAATGTATAATGAGACATGGAGACAAAACAGGAGTTTTAAATTAAAATATATGCTAGTAGAGCTCTAGTTAAACATAGTACCTACTTTTCTACTTTAATTGCTCGAATTCTGCATTTAGAATTTGGTTTCCAGCAGGACTATGTGAAAAGCTAAAACAAAAATGGAAAGAAAATGCGAAAAACCACATCATCTATAGTGTTCCCACAAAACTTTCTTAGAACAGTTCCTACACGTTGGTTGTTAAATGTTGCTTTAAATATTTTGTATTTCTCAAAATGTCTACTTGTTGTTTATGTATACTATCTCATTGGCTTATGTGATTGGGCTTAAACACCTTCAACTTTATTTTAAAAGTGAAAAACGTATGCCACAACTTTCTTCTATTTTAATGCATATAGTTGCGTATTATTCGTTGCTTATAGGTTATACTATTTAACAATTTTATTAATTATTCTATTTATCAAATATTAAATAGTTGTATTTTGCAAGAAATTAATTGCACTAATCTTATATTTTATTGGCTTGAACTATAACATCATTACTTATTCATAAAGTAATGAATAATTTCTAGTATGATATACAATTGAGTAGTGCTACATACATTAAATAATGATGTATTAAAAATTAATCGAATATAAAGTTAGAAGGGTGAGATAATAAAGTGATTGTTAAACCACTTATTAACTTAAAATCAATTAGATTTTTGTAATTTTTCTTATAATGTAAATAAATATATGTTTTTTAGTGTTAGTAGAAAATGAAGATATATGTTTTTTTTTTTTTAAATTTAAAAAAATTTAAAAAAGAAACTAGTTGAATAATTGAATCATTTATGCACGGAATGATAATATTATTATCCGTCTACGTCATATGTTCTTTGACGTTGTTGTCTCTTTGTGGTTTACAATTTTGTATTTGCTATTTTGGTTGTTATTCCTCTCTAAGTTGAGAGGCCAAATTCCATAAACAAAACAAATTTGTTGGGTTAAAACGAAAACTAAAAAGGAAAAGCACGTAAAGAGAAAAATGTTTGAAGCCATTTTAGAGTAACTTCAAAAACAAGTATGCAAACACTTATTAAGTTACTTTGAATTGCTTTGCTTCTCTTACACCTCTCAAGGTATTTATAGAAGATCGATTTGGTAGCAAAAAAGAAAAGTTTTTATAGAGGCTGATTGAACTTTTTGAGGGCTCAGTAGTCCGAGCTAGTGGGAGATTAACCTTCTAATTAAATTTTGTTGAATAGTTTTGAGTTTTAGTGTATATAGTCTGTCAATTGCATGCAAGGCCTTTCACATTCGCATATTCTCTTTAAAAGAAAAGGAAACTGCAGTTATATGGAGTCATTTTGACATTACTATTCAATTTTTTTTAGCTTATAATCAAAAAATTTATTAATTACAATGTCATCAAATGACAATGACATTGTAATTTTGTCGAAAGAAGAGTACGAGTTGTACTTTGTGAGCCCCACCATTTCATAAATTTGTCTTGGTCTTTTTAACTAGATAATAAACAAAAATAAATTAAAAAAAATAAAAATAATATCCTTAAAATTTATAATAATAAAAATAGTACTTATTGTATTCAAAACATTTGTTTTTATAATTAAAAAAAAATTGTTATATCATTTTTTTAATGTTGTCTAATTAAATATTGTTTAAATTAAACTACGATAATTTAAACTTCCAACATTGAACATCGTCTAATTAAATATTGTTTAATATTTTTTTTTGTCAAAAGAAATTTTATTAACTAAAATTCAAAGTATATAATAAAATCAATAAAAATAACTAGAAGAAAATACATAATTGCTAAACTATTTGCCATATATTTCAACTCTCTTATGAATCATTGCATCACAAACAAGATAAAGAGAAATGACAAGACTTATCACCCAAAAGGATATTTTTTTAAACTTCATTGCTCAACAAGAGTTATCCAATTAATAAATTTGCTTGAGTTTGAGAAAAGAACAATGTTGTTATCTATCAATAATCCCATTGCAAACAATTGAATATGCAGTTTGAACATCAAGAAAATTGTTTGCAAATTTCAAACTTCTATACATAATATTTTTTTTGCCTGGATCCCAGGTCTCTCTTATCTTACAATAGACACATAATCGAGCAATTAGAGTAAGCTCAAAAGACCCAATTTCTTTTTAGAAACATCACGAATCTTCAAAGCTAAATTCAATCTTTGCCAGCACAATTGCTTAAATTTCTATCAACGGAGGCAATTAGTAGTAAATCAAGAGAGAATCAAGCCAAATAAGATAAAACTTAAATTGAACTCGAAAAATTGAGAAATCAAATCCAAAATAAAATCAAAACTCAAAACAAAATGAGGAATCAAATTAAATCAAAAACAATACAAACAAAAACAAAACTCAATATAACAGCATAGAAAATGCAGCGAAGATGACCATCAATTAGCTGGAAGGTGAGTCCAAAGAGATTTGCAAAGCTCTTGGATAAGAGGAACCTTAATTGCTAGGAAAAAATGGAAGCATCAAGACAAATTATAGCAAGAAACCATTAACAACTTGTATCTCATATTGATTGTAGAAAACCTTAAGAAAATTGCAATGAAGTTGCTAGAATTTGATGAAGATCTCAAGCATTGTACCTATCTTCACAAATCATAACAGAGCTTGCAACTTTTGACCAATATAAAGAAATACCACCAAATTTGTGTTTGAGATGAGAAATCAAAGCTTGAGGATGAAGTTGCAAAAAACGAACAAGAGTTTACAGCTTGAAGAAGAGAGTGACGTTGAGAGAGAAGGATATTGAATTGTGTGGTCGTGAAATATCTTCTAATAATTGCGAGGAACAATGAAGATTGATCAGAGATCAATGATGAAAATGAAGCAGATCGAACGCCTAATAGCAAGAGAGGGAGCACGCACGAGACCTTCTTCTGAACTATCATTTAATATTATTAGAGTACTATATTTATTATTATAAATTTTAATAATATTATTTTTGGTAATTTTTCCAATAAATTTTCAAAGAGACAAGCACTACTTCTATTTTCAACAAGAATCCTCCGAGTGTGCTAAACCAACATTTACAAACTATTTTTTTAATGATATATGTAATAAATTGTTATATAAAATGATATATTAATATTGGATATTAAATTTAGAAGTTGAAATTTTGAAGGAGTTGTGTGAATATTTTCTAACAAATAACTAATTATATTAAAATAAGTGGAATAATGCATGCAAACCTGATAAAAAATATTTTCTTTTTATAAATGAAAATAAAGACAATGTCTTGTATTTATTGCAAACGTAATATTCACAATTCATCATTTTCCTTACAATTTAATTCTATATTACAAAATAATTGCACAATGACAATTAATATAACTAGGAGTAATTCTATTTGTATTTTTTTGGGAATGTATTTTCACCTCTGAGTGATGAAATTCACAGCATTAATGAAACATTTAATTTATTTTTAAGTAACAATGTAGGGAGGATAATATCTAAATATATAAAGATTTCCAATGTATAATCAAGTTAAAATTGCAAAATTTAGACAACTCAAACTCGCATCCATTTGCCCTAAACAGTAAACTATGTTGACATAATAAGTAATTCACAAAAATAGAACTGATGTAGGAGATTAATTTCACAAAGTTGTTAATTTGTTAGAGTTTTTGTTAAGAGTGAAATTGTAATTTTGTTAACTCAAAATCTCTTGTATATAAGTTGCATTACACGAGACTTGTAAGTAGTGTGAAAAAGAGGAAAATAAACACTTCAGAGCTTCTCGAGTATTCTCACTTCTATTCATCTCTATTTCTGGTTTTTCTGTTTTCTGTTTCTTGTTTCTTGACATGGTATCAGAGCGTAAAGCTCAGTGAGCTTCAAGATTCAAGTAATGGAGGTTCCACTGACTAGTAGAGAAAAGCTTCCATTAGATTCAGAGAGTTCAGCCAATAAAGAGGTTGCTGCTCAGCTGAAGAAGGACATTTTTTCTTGTCACAGTATATTAGTTACGATAAAACTAGATAATCACAATTATATGATATGGAAACATCAAATATTAAAGATTCTTCGCAGCCTGGAGCTTGAAGAATATGTTCTTGAAGGTTCACCAGTGAAGTGTTTGGAAGATGGATCGGTCAGTGCGAAGTACAAACTATGGAAGAGACAGGATGATATGCTTGGTTGCTGGCTTATGACATGCATGTCTGATGAAGTCTTAAAGCAGGTTGGGAATTTTGATACTTCTCGTGAGGCTTGGTTAATTTTGGAAAAAAAACTTTGCTTCAAGATCACGTGCTAGGATCATTCAAATTAAAGAAGAGTTACAGAATTTAAAGAAAGCAGGAATGACAATCTCTGATTATGTTTTAAAGGCTAAGGTGCTAACCGATGATCTCTTATCTGCTGGCTGTCCAGTTTCAGAGGAGGAGAAACTTATGTATGTGTTGGGAGGTCTAGATGAAACTTTCGACAATGTGTTTTCAACCATCACTGAAAAAATGTTAGCTGAAAGAGTGACTGTGGATGATGCTAAGGCGTTGTTGTTGAGCCATGAAAGCCGTATAAAGAGGAGGAAGACAATGCAATTATCTCCTCTGCCTACTGTTAATTTGAGTGCTAAGAATGTTGTTGATAATGATGCACATAAGGTGTTTGTTCCAAATCTGAATTCACAAATGTATCAAAGGCAGTTAGGAATAAATACTACAAACAATTCTCAAGTCTATTATCCTAATAATAATTCATCTAGTTTCCATGGTGTAAACAATAATATCTTCAGAGGTAGAGGTCGGTGGTCCAACAATCGTCCTCAATGTCAGCTATGTGGAAGGTTAGGACATCTGGTTTCTACATGTTGGCATAGGTTTGACAAGAACTTTGCTTTGCCTCAAGGTCAACAATCAATTTCTCAGGCAGCTCCTCCTCCTCCATATCAAATGAGTCGACAGGCTTCAATTTCTAACACTAATCATGGTCAGATTCCACTCATGCCTATATTTCAGGCATCATCAGCACCATCTGCCAATATTGCTCAACATGGTTCTATTACTGACTGCTATAATGCTTCTCAACGACCACAAGTTACACAGGGAGTTTTTCCTTATCAGCTTGGCAGTTTTTCATCAGTTAATAGTTCTGATCCTCATGTGTCATTTCTCAATGCTTCAAGTGGTCTGAATGCAAGTGCTAATGTTGTGACAAATCCATGGGACTCAGCTGCTTCCTCTGAACCTGTTTGGTATCCGGATTCAGGAGCAAGCCATCATGTGACTGCAAATCCAGCTAATTTGGCATCATCACAGGCATATACTGGGGGTGATAAAGTGTTGATCGGCAATGGTAAGGGTTTAAGTATTTCTCATGTTGGTTCCAATTTTTTTGGTTCCAGATTCTCTGATAAAAAATCCTTAATTCTGCATAACATTTTGCTGGTTCCTCAAATTACAAAGAATTTGTTAAGTGTCTCAAAGTTTGCACAAGATAATGATGTGTTTTTTGAGTTTCATCCTCTTTCTTGTTATGTTAAGGATGTGGTCTCCAAGGAAGTTCTACTTGAAGGCCAGGTTCATCAGGGACTTTATGTTTTTGATTTGCAATTGGGGCAGCAGAAATCAAGCTCTGCTAGTATGGTTCCTTTTCACTCATCTACTATTTCTAGTTTGAATAAGACAGCTTGTGTAAATAATATTACTGATATTTCTTTGTGGCATTGTCGTCTTGCCCATGCTTCTATGTCACTTGTAAAGAAGGTTCTTCACAATAATCAAATTTCATATACTGATTCCTCTGATAATCTGTCTTTTTTGTGTGCGGCTTGTCAATTAGGTAAAAGTCATACTCTACCTTACTCTTTTTCTGCTAGTCGTGCTAAGGTTCCTCTAGAAGTAGTTCATTCTGATATTTGGGTTGCTCCGTGTACATCTAACAATGGATATAATTATTATATTCATTTTATAGATGAATATACGAGGTATACTTGGATTTATTTTTTAAAAACTAAGTCTGCAGCAGCTCAAGCTTTTGTTCAATTTAAATCCCAAGCTGAGTTACAAACTAGTCATAAGGTTAAGGTTCTTCAGTCTGATTGGGGTGGAGAATTTTAATCTTTGGTGTCACTATTAGCTCAGTATGGAATTAGACATCAAACTTCTTGTCCCTATGCACATCAACAGAACAGTCTTGTTGAACGTAAACATCGACACATCGTTGAGTTGGGTATGTCCATGTTGTCTCATGCCTCAATGCCAATGTCATATTGGGATGAGGTTTTCTTTTCAAGTGTATACATCATCAATCGTTTACCTACTCCTGTGTTACATGATTGTAGTCCTTTAACAAAATTATTTTGTCAAAAGCCAGATTATAATTTTCTTAGAGTATTTGGCTGTCTTTGTTTTCCTTGTCTTCGGCCATATATGGCTAATAAACTTGAAAATAAATCACTTCCTTGTACATTTTTGGGATATAGTCCTCGTCATAAGGGCTATAAATGTCTTGCTTCCACTGGTCGTCTCTATATTAGCAGGGATGTAGTATTTAATGAATATATTTTCCCATTTGCTATGACTAAAGTTGTGCCTAGTCCTGTTTCATTGGTTAAACCTACACACACTGTTTTACCTGTGCTTGTGTCAGCCAAAAAGTTGTCTAGTTCTTCTCAGCTACCTCTTCCTTCAAGACATGTGAATTCTCAATGTGTGTCAGCCAGAAAGGGGTCTAGTCCTTCTCAGTTACCTCTTTCTTTGAAGCATGTGACTTCTCAGCGTGTGTCAGCCAAAAATGTGTCTGGTCCTTCTCAGTTACCTCTTTCTTTGAATCGTATGAGTTCTCAACGTTCTTCCTCTTCAGACTTACCTACACAAACAGAGTCTCGTTTTTCTCAATTTTCTCATCAGTCCACTTCGTCTGCAGCCTCGGATTCTGCTCCTGCTGCATTGTCTCAGTCTGTTCCTCTAATTGCTTCATCTCAGTCTTTGCCTGTTGTACCCGTGCCTTCTACTTCTGCTCCTGCTGTAGCTTCTGCTTCTGCAGCTTCTGCAACCTCGGATTCTACTCCTGCTGCATTGTCTCAGTCTGTTCCTCTAATTGCTTCATCTCAGTCTTTGTCTGTTGTACCTGAGCCTTCTGCTCCTGCTGCAGCTTCTGCTTCTGCTGCAGCAGCCTTAACTAAGTCTGTCCCGGTAAGTATTTTGTCTCATTCTTTGTCTATAGTACCCGGGTCATCTAACATTTCAAATACTCATACAATGACCACAAGATCTAAAATGGGTATTTTCAAGCCTAAGGCTTTTGTGTCTGTTTCTGTTGATTTGTCTCTTCTTGAACCTTCTTCATTTAAACAAGCTTTTTGAGTAGTAAAGAGTGGAAAGAATCAATGCAACTTGAATATGATGCCTTAGTTAGAAATCAAACATGGACTTTGGTGCCTTCTCCTAAGGATAGAAGTGTAGTGGGTAGTAAGTGGATTTTTAAGGTCAAGAGATTGCCTTCTGGTGCTTTGGATAAACGAAAATCTCGGTTGGTTGCTCAAGGGTTTCGGCAAACTGCTGGTTTTGATTTTGCAGAAACATTTAGTCTAGTAGTTAAGCAAGTGACTATGAGGGTAGTGCTTACTTTGGCTTTGTCTTATGGGTGGAAGTTGCATCAATTAGATATTAATAATGCATTTCTGAATGGGTGTTTGAAAGAGGATGTGTTTATGAAACAACCTCCAGGGTTTGAGGATCCTTCTTGTCCAACTTATGTTTGTAAGCTTCACAAAGCCATTTATGGACTCAAACAAGCTCCCAGAGCTTGGTATGATACGTTGAAGGTTTTTTTACTTGCTCTTGGTTTTTCTAATTCTCGTGCTGATTCTTCTTTGTTCTTTAAAGTTTCTTCTACTTCAACTGTTTATCTCTTAGTCTATGTTGATGATATTATTTTAACTGGTAGTAATGAGCAGGAGGTCAAACACCTTATTTCTGTCCTCAAAAAGCAGTTTGCTCTTAAGTATTTGCGCTTGTTGAGTTACTTCTTGGGCATTGAGGTTAGTCATCTTCATAATGGTGATTTATTACTTACATAGAGCAAGTATGTGATGGATTTATTAGCTAAAGTAGATATGCAGGGATGTAAGCCATGTGCTACACCAATGATGTCCAATGTGTCTTTTACAGCTGCTGGTGGTGAAGTATTTACTGATCCCACCTTGTATAGAAGTGTGGTAGGGGCTTTGCAGTATTTGACCATTACTAGACCTGATTTGTCATTTGCTGTTAATAAGTGCTGTTAGTTTATGGCTAATCCTAAGGTGTGTCATTGGCTTGCTGTGAAAAGGGTGTTACGTTACCTTAAGGGAACGATTATGCATGGTGTTGTGTTCAAGCCTTATAGTGAGTTGTTTGTGCAAGGGTTTGCTGATGCAGATTGGGGTGCAGATGTGGATGATAGGCGTTCCATGTCTGGTACTGTTGTGTTTTTAGGGGCTAATCCTGTTGCTTGGTCTTCTAGGAAGCAATCTTCTGTGTCAAGGTTTAGTACTGAGGCTGAATATCGTTCTTTGGCTAATGCAGCTTCTGAGGTATCGTGGCTTAAATCCTTGTTGAGTGAACTGTGTGTAGTTGTGCCTGCAGTTCCAATACTTTGGTGTGATAATCAAGGGTCTGTTAGTCTTTTAGCAAATCCAGTTCTACATTCTAAAATAAAACATGTCGAACTTGATGTTCATTTTGTAAGGGAGCGTGTTTTGGCTCGACAGTTGCAAGTCTGTTATATTCCTAGTGCGGAACAACCTGCTGACATGTTAACTAAAGCTTTACCTGCTCCTAAGTTTAATTTTTTGCGTGGCAAACTTAGTGTCATGATTATGCCGCTAAGTTTGAGGGGAGATGTTGACATAATAAGTAATTCACAAAAATAGAACTGATGTAGGAGATTAATTTCACAAAGTTGTTAGTTTGTTAGAGTTTCTGTTAAGGGTGAAATTGTAATTTTGTTAACTCAAAATCTCTTGTATATAAGTTGCATTACACGAGACTTGTAAGTAGTGTGAAAAAGAGGAAAATAAACACTTCAGAGCTTCTCGAGTATTCTCACTTCTATTCATCTCTATTTCTGGTTTTTCTGTTTTCTGTTTCTTGTTTCTTGACAAACTATAGAAACTGAATTCACGAGACTGCCATGGCCAGACATCTATTTGTTGGTTGTTTGCTTATCATTAGTTCATCACTGGAAGCTGACTACAGGAGTTGCGTACCCTACTTGCAATGCACTCTTTACGGAGACAAGAGACACAACTAAGCTCTAGCCAGCTTGCCAATTTGTGAGGCAAAAAGAAATTGTCAAATCGTGCATATCAAATAGCACGTAGGTTACAGGGTAAAAGGAAAAAGGCAAACTTTTTGGGATAATGGACAACATGGTACCTGTGTTTGATTAATCCTAGCATAGACAAACGAAATAAATGAACCACCACCATTTTTCAAGCCACTTTAGTAGACAAAGTCCGGTGAACTTGCAGGAGTTAAGTATTACCAGAAACTCATCGGAGCTCCAACAACCATTACTTGAAAGTCATTCATAATCAATATAGGTGACTTAGATGCCCATGAAATCACTACGTTGTGGATTCAAATCTCACTTTAAGTGAGGCATTGATAAGAAAAACATGGATACATTACAAAATTAAATAATAAATTAGTATTAGTGAAGAAAGAGAGTTTACAGTTCTAACTACCAATTTAAGTTGAGCCGCAATAAGGAATTAAAATAACATCTTATGTACCAAACTATCTACCTCGCATCAAATCCAACACATTTAACCTTCTTTTTTTTTTTTTTTCCTTTTGTTATAAAATGCAATTGTCCCTAAACCACCTAGAATATATAAAACAAGCGCATTTTCACTCAAAATTGTTAAGCTGACTACATGTACAACTTGCCCGTATGATTGATTGTAAGAAAAAGGTATAGTAGACTCGTCAACAGAGCGTTGATGAAGAGCTACCCACAAGGATAAAAACACCAGGCAACTGTTTCAGCCAAAAATTCTTCACACACAGTCGTATGACCTCGGTAAGAAATAGTTAGGTGGTGGAATGTACACCAATTCAAGAGTTAGCTGCTGACCTTGACTAGTAATCTGATTGAAGAAAACGCTCATAGGTTGTTCCAGTGAGAATCTTGTTCACATCATCCCAATTCTCTACATGATCTCTTAGGGACCCTCGATGTATCTTTACCTGACGACTTGATAATTTCATGTATGGCAGCCTAAGGAAGTCTTGAACGTCTTTTAGTTTCTGTAACAAACAAGAGAAAGTGAAGAGTAGCACAGACAGGCCAAACATAAAGAAGCATCTCTGTTCTATTGTCTAATGATAGTAGCAAAAAGTTCAGATGCGAAATTTTTCTACGGCCAAAACAGATTTTCTAAATTTTTGAGTGTTTATTTGGTATTTTAGTCTATCAACAACTACAACGGGGAAGGAGAAGATAGCCTCTACTTGGATTTAAACCTCTCTCCTGCATACCGCAAGAGGTGGTTTTCTCCACAACAAACAGGTTCGTGTCATTTTGAAGTTAATTGCAAAGCTTCCTGACCAATTAGATTAGAAGGAGCTGAAAAGTAGCTTAATATAACCAAAGAATATTTAGTTGTATAAGATAGTTCAAGTTCTTACAATGCGATTGTTGACGATATCCTCGTAGTACAAAACCATGTGTCTGGTACTATTGAAGGATTCTAAAGCCTTGGCAGCAATCTGCTCCATCTTCTTCAGATCACTGATCAATGACATGGAGTTAATGGCTGGTTTGTACTTTGACAGTTTTTCAGCCTACGTGGAAATGCAGCCAATGTTTAACACATACACAGGGATCATAAAAATGGGCAACAGGGAAAGAGAGAGATACCTCTTCTGCTGAATGTACGTGTGATTTGTGAGTTCCATTCAAGAGCTTAGCAAATCGATCATAGGAATTTGCAATATCTGAAACCATCCTACGCAATAAATTTCTTCTGAAGAGAAATATTGCAGATACACCTCGGCGATTAAAGTACTCTATTACTTCTTTATGGTGCTCCATCAGTCCCTTCACAAACCATGACTTATATGTTACCTCTTCCATTGTTTAACCGGTGGTGCACAAAATTATATGATGATTACAACTCATGCCAAGGATGGATGTAACATAATTCACTATAACATAAACATGAGAGATTGTTAAAGGTTTCGAAAGAAACCCTCCAATGCTCATTAAACTAGTTCAAAAAAGGACTACATATTTTCCTATTTTCAACCTAGCCTTCCTAAATCTTTCTTTTAGCTAGCTGTTCTACATGGTGACCAAGAAATTATACGAGCTCTGTTAGCAATGTCTTAAGCAGCTTATATACCAAACAACAAATCAAGTGTTACTTTACATATGCTGTTTCATAGAATATATTAAAATTGCTTTCACCATACATCAACATATATAAGATTGAGAACTGGGCCAGCACATAATAATGGACACATATTAAAATCATGAATAACTTACCTGATTAAGCATCCACTTGAAACCAACTGCTGCTGAGCATTCATTTTTGGAAGCACTGCTGAACCAATCTAGATTGTAAACCTTATCTAGCGTCTGTACAATGGAAGAAACATTTGCCCTCCTAGACTTATCAGAAAATATCTCTCCATTAGAGCTTACATTGATATGACTATTTAATAAGCTTTCAAACCATCCACTTCCCGATCTCTGCATCGACAAGATAGCAAAGAACCTTACAGGATTATGCGCACATTCAGCCCTGAAAATTTACCCAACAAAAAAGTATAAATTTTATGAAAAATAATTCAAATGACAAGAACAATCTAGCATTTACCTGCTGAAAGATTTCGGATTAGGGTAATGCACATAAGGAATTTCTAGTAGTTTGACCCCAATATCATGATAAGGGGTTTCAATGACTTGTATGCTCTGAAATTTCATCTTGTTTTGGATATTTATCTGCTTCAGACATATAGAGCAAATATAAACTCCGAAAACCATCGCAAAAATTAACACCGACATTCTTAAAAAAAGGGGAGATTTCTTAGGAGGTTTTATCACAAGAGAATCCTGCAAAATACAAGGAACAGGAGTTATCATTAGTAAAAATTGTATGGCTTCTTAAGTAAATTTCATATTATCTGTTGAACAACGAGAACAAATTTAGTACCAAAAACCTGAAGTTCTCTAGAGCAAGTAAATTAGAAAAAATAAAAGAAGGGCAATTTATCAGAGTTTAGAATAAAATCTATGTGGATTTCTACATAAATCATAAAATACCAATTTCAAAAGCTGACTTTGAGCAATTTTAGAATAATTAAAACCAGATCCGAACATGCAGAGGAAATAAAGTATTCTTCTAATTTCTGGAAGCATATAAACAATTAAATTTTTCCTTCCAAATCCATGTTAGAGAAAAGGAAAACAAGATAAAAAATGACAACTTTATTCGAAATTAAGAAGAGTGGAGCTTGAAACAGAAAAGTAATAAAATTAATCATACTTCTCCACTACCAACTTAATCACATACCCATAAATTAGAAAAAATAAGAGATGCAAAATCAAAGTCAAGGAAGATATTTTAGCATATAAAACATTCCTTGGTTTCAAATTCAAAGAGGAATCGTAAAGCCTAAAATGGGTAATAGAAGAAAAAGTAAAGAGATAGAAGATCGAGCACCTTGTTAATGAAACAGATGTCCTCGGCCATTGTTATCTCAAAAACAGAGAGGAAGCATAAAAGGGTCACCGCTAAAAAACACAAACTTTACCGTTCATCTCACGCCTTCTCTTCGGAGCAGCTATTATTGGCTATTGCCACCAGTCGACTACTGCTTCACAGTCACATAGAACAGAGTTTCAAGGAAAGAGAAAGAAGCCAAAAGAAAAAGTTTTTTTTTTTTGGTGGGGGTGTTTTGGAGCTAAATTTTTGGCCCTCGTGAGAAAAAAAAAAAAATCAGTAAAATAGCATTTTATACGAACAAGGAAAACTAGGCCAAACGCTCTTCTTCTTCTTCTTATCTGGCTGTCTTCCTGTTTTAAATTTATGAATACTTATCTTTTCTTGTAATAGAATATTTATCTTTTTATTTACTCTTTTTTATAACCTTTTTGTGAAAAGTAATATAGTGTTATAATTTGAATATTAAATTTTAAATATAATATATTTATATTAAATTTATTTTAAATAAAATTTTATTTTTATTATATCATAAATTTATATTTAATTAAAAATTTAATATTTAATTTTATAACACATAAGTTTATTATATTATGTTAGATTACTCGTTTTATTTAATTTTTTAAATTATTAATAGTATTATTTATTTATTTATCTTTTAAAAAGAATAAGATGAATACAATACATTATTTTAATAATTTTTTAGGACACTAATTAAAAATAAATTACATTATTTGTATATATTTTTTATATTTATATAACTTAAAAATTAATATTTTAATTAAAAAATGATTAAAATAATATATTTTTATTTTTAATTAATAATTTCTTTTAAATAAATACTGCTTATTATTTAGAGATCAAATAAAACCTCGATACCTAATTTTTTTTTTTTTTTACTTCTCCAGATATTAGTTATGCATTTCAAAAAAATTTAAAAATTAAAATCCAGGTACTTAAACAAGAATAAATCTGACTAGTACAAAAGATGACTTAATCAAACATGTAGACTATCTTGTAGAATCACAAGACAAGAAGCGTGTGAATGGGAAGCTGGGTAGGGAACAGCTACTTGAATACTTTGAAATTTGTATGATTACGATGAAATGGTGATTTTTCTATATTATGTAATTATAAAATAAGTATTGTTATGAAAATTAGCTTTTATTGTGCTGTTAGACTTAGTTAAATAAAATATTTATCTTTTGCATAGAAGTTGGGGACAATGAAACAGAAATGAAAAATCTTTTTACAAAGTTGAATTACAATCCAATTGGATTCTGTATCCATTTTTTTTTTTTTCTCTTTCTAAAAAACTCCTAATAATTAAAAAAAAAAAAAAAAAACTCCTAATAACTTAATTAGTGTCTACAGAAGACACAAGTTGTTGTATTGATTTGCAGCTTCTATAATTCTCATGTTAAAAAAACAACAACAATAGTTGTTATTTGAAGAGAGAATTTTATATCCAGATTAATTAAAATTTTGAGAAAAAATAATACAAATAGACATCCAAAATTTATATTAGTAAAAATAGAATATTATTTTTAAATTAAGTGGGCTATGACTATGAGGTATTATATTAAGTATTATTTTTATTATTACAGATTTTTTTTAAGTTTAATATAAAAAAATTTAGCATTTGAGTTGTTTTAAAACTAAAAGTTTTGTTTACTAAATTTAAAATATAAGGTTTTTTTTTTTTTTTCATAGAGAAATTTATGTTTTAAATAGTTATAAACGATCATCATGGTAGACTAAACTTTGGGCGCCTTCAAACGGTGACCTTTTCAATAAAACTAGTGTATTTAAACTTAAAAAAAAATTTGTTATAGTGTATACGCCTTTCTCAATATATATATATTATAAAACCAAACATCTCTAAAAATAAGGTTTCGTGTTTAATGTACCTATATTACTATTTTAATATTCATTCTCGTTTATATTAATGATATACATTTTATCAAAACACTAAAATAATTCAAAAATTTGAGGAAAAATAAAGATATATTTTTAACACTTAAAATTATTTATTTAAAAAATAATGCTGGGTAAATTTTTTAATTTAACAGAAGAAGAAAAAAAAAAGAGACAGAAAAAATGTTTTTTTAGAAACTCTGTTTAATTTTATAAAATAAATAAAATGATTTTTTTATGTGAATAAAAATAAACATTTGAATAGAGGGAGCCAATATTCTTCAAAACAAATACATAATAGTATTTTTTAGAGCTATGCAACTCTATAGTTTCGCTTACTAAATATCGTTAACAATTAAAAAATTTATTACTTAATTTTTTTTAAGAAAATTAATTGATAATGATTAAAATATATATATTTATTATAATATATGAGTAGTATAGTTATTTAAAGAAAATAATCATTCTTAATAAAACAATCTCAAATGGCCAAACTATCAATTTTTTAATCAAAATTTGAATTATTGTAACTTTTTGACAAAAAGAGTATCAATAGTTAAATTTAAATACTAAATTAACATTATTTAATAATATTATTGAAAATATGTATCAAAGTAATAATATGAGTATTACTATAGATACTAGACTTTTTAAAACATATATGATATAACAATAAAAATAACACATTATAATATTAACTTGTATCTTTTTTAATTAAAAATAATGGTATTTTTTTTATTGTTATGAGTTTTAAAATTTTAATTTAGGTAATTTCATACAATGTTTATTAGTTTGTCTTAATTTATTATTTATAAATAAAATACCAAATTTTAAATTTTTGATTTAACTGGTAGGAAAGCCTTGCAAATAAAATATATTCAAAACTCTAAAAAAAAAAAAAAAAAAAAACCTTATTCATTGCGACGCTTGTTCGGACTCGGTAGTTTTAGAGATGATATTTTATTTAGGGTAACTGTTTGAAGAAGATTATTCACATGACATTTTTTGTTCTCATATATATATATATATATTGTTATAGATGATAATGTATGGTTTATAACTTTTTGTATTTATACTGCCGTATGACAGTGGGAAACTCAATCGTTAACTAATGCTTATGTATATTTGGATGCTAACCACAAGGGTGTTACTGTTTTAATGATAATTGATTTGTATATTTATTTTTTCTGCTTAAAAAAATTTAGGGAACATTTTCATTTAATAGGAAAAAAAAAATACAGTGTTGAAAATTAATGGCTTATTTAATAAAGATTTTAATTCTTATTTTTTTAAGTAATTTTTTAATAAGATATTTTGGTTACAATTTTTTATTTTTATTTTTACATTTTTAATAAATCATTATCAAAATATGAGGTGATTTATAAATTTTTAAAAATAATATTTTTTAATCAAATTTTTAATTTTTAATTTTTATTTTGATTAAACATTTTTTGTATAGAGTAAATTAAATCTTGTAACTTTCATATATATAAATATCAGAAGAAAATGATTAAAAACTTAAAATTTATAAAAAAAAAAAAAAAAAAACTAAAAATTTTCTTTATTTTTAAAATTTTTTGAAAAATAAAAAATAAAAAGTTTTATTAAACAACTTGGAGGTAATTTTTAATTTTTTTAAAAAAATTATTAAATATAAATTTCATAATTATTGTTATAAAAAAAATCAAAAATTATAAAATTATTTATTTAATTATAAATTATAAATTATAAATATTATTAAATATCGCCTAAACTAATTTGGTAACATTTAATGCACAAAAAAACATCGGATGTCAAAGGGAACCGGCCTTTATAAATATTTAATACATTTCTGTGTTTTGACTAAATTATTTATTTATTTGGTTTCGATGATAAGTAATTTTAATTATTCATTAATTTTTTCTTTATAAATCACCATCGCAAATCAGTAGTCTAGATAATAAGCTATTTGAATGCATTATACAAAAGTAGTGAGTTTTATTGTACATTAAAATACATAGCTTCAAAATTTAGAGCAAGTACTTTAGAATCAAATTTTTAACTACTGCCTTCAAAGTTATATCCTTGTTTGAGGTTGGATCTTACCCGATATCAATGATCTATGATATATAAATATGATGTGTGAGTGTATAACAATTATTTTATATCCAATTTACTTTCTTAGCTCCATTAAAATTTTCTTTCACAACAACAACAACAAAAAATCACCACCGGGCAATAAAAAATAGGCAAGTGATTTTTTAAACCAACAGCACTTGCGTATTTTTAAAGGAAAAAAAAAAAAACAGCACTTATATGTCAAATCAAATCCAACGAACTATAAGATGGCCACCAATATACAATTATGATCACTATAATTTCTTTTAAATAAAATAAAATTTTTATTAAATGAAATTAAATATATATTAAAAATTCAATACTTAATTTTTTTAATCAAAAATTACTTAATTAATTACAATAAATTGTATAATATAAATATCTTTCTTATTTTAATGTTAGCATTGGCAATATTAAACTTATTTAATAGTTTTTGTTTGTCTGAACTTTGAAGTACTTGCTACAAGAAATATATTTGACTAATATTTTTGATTTTATGTGCTTGGTCGGCAAAATATCAACATTTATATTAAGACGGTCAGATCTGCTCCTTTTGGACTCTAAATTGCAAGAAATCAGCCATAAAATTATCACCATAACTTTAAAAATAACTATTAATTTATAAATATTAATTATTTTCTTATATGCGTTTATTTTCATATTTAATCTAACCTCTTATATCTATTTAAACAAAAATATATCATTATATTAAAAAAGACAATAAAAATAAAAAAAAATATTCTCTCTTCTTTAATTTCTTTACAATTTACAACAAATAAAATCACATATTTCTATATAAGATTATATCTTAAGAATAAAAAAAATGTATAAACAATAATGAAAGCATGTCAAAATTCATATTATATAAAATGCAAACATAAATATGTCCCTCTAAATTTATATCTCGATGGAAAGGCACAATAAATTATAGTTAATTTTATTTAAGTAAAATAAAAAATAAAGCAAAATTACTGAAAAGGGAGTGAATTTCTACCAAAGAGCTCTCCTTTTAATAGGCGCCCAATTTAAAAAGATAAAGATGTGTAGGGAGTACAACTATAATTTATTTGAGAGCACTTGTTGATATTATTATGCTTCACCACACTTTCTTACCAATTATATTTTTTAAAGTAGGACGTAAATTGTGTTGTTATGAGCCTTCATTTTATTTTTGTACTTTTATTTGTGTTAGAAAATACAAACACAATCATGGGCAAAAAATTAATAATTAATTGTTACTAAAACTTAATTTGTTTTGAATTAGTCAAGTCGGATGGTGTTCACATTGTATACCAAAATAATTTTTATCATAATTTAAATCATATATTAATTAAAGACATAATTTAATTAACTTACATTAATAAAAAATATGGGTGTTCAAAAATCGCTGAACCAACTCAATCCAACTTAAAATATTCAATTTTAAAGTTTTATTAGTTTAGTTTAGTTTTTTATTTTAAAAAATCAATAAATATTAAATTAGTTTGGTTTTTATTTTTTTAAACCTTACAAAATTGAATCGAACCGAACCGAAACAATCCTTAATTCATTATTTTATAATTCTTATATTTATATTATAATAAAATTAACATTAACCATATTAGAAACTATAATACAAAAGTTTAAAAAAAAATTAATTATAAATAAAATCCATTAACAAAAAATAAGAGAAAATTTCTTTGACTCAAATTAAATCAAACCAAAAAAATTAGCTCGTGTTAAAATGATTTAATTTTTATTTTTAAAGAATCGATTATATTAAATTGGTTCTAATTTTGTTCTAAACTCAAACTAATTCATATATATATATAAAGTATTAAAATTGTTTTATTATCTTATATTTTTAATTTTTTTATATAATTAATAATTAATATATTATTTAATATACATATATAAGTTGATGCATATGATATATAAATATTATATATTCTATACTGTAGTTTGAGTAAACACCCCCCTAATCGCGGGTTCTAGTAAAAATAAATTAACTGTAGGATTCTTTTCATAATTAATGGTTGTTAGCCAAAAGAAAAGAAGACTCGCTAATGATTGGTCTTGCTATGTTTACTTTTTAAAATGGTATTCTATATTTACCTTCAATATTTTTGGTATTTCATTTCAGTAGACATTAATCGATAAATATATGAATTTTATTATAATATATATTTATTTATGTATTGTTTATTATTGTTGATGATTTTACGGTTAGTATTTTCAATTATGGTCAACTTTATTCTCTTATTTACTTTAATTACAATATTTAATATTTATTTTTTAATTATAATTTTAATATTTATTTTATTATTGATGTATTTAATTATAAGAAAGTAAAATACAATATTACTTATTGAAAATATTTAGTTATAGATTAAATATATTTAAAGGGTAGTGAATAGGTTATTTTCAATTTTATTGAATTTTAATTATGTAACTTAAACATAACAGTCAAATATACAATCGTGTGTAAAAATAAAATACGAAAATAAAGAGTAACATACGAGATTTTTAGATGGAAACAACCTAGGTTACAATAATGACTTAAGAGGAAAACCACCGGGCTACCTAACTATCCACTATAAAAATCAATGTTCAATTACAACCTCAGGTCTTAAATTATCCTTCACAGATAGATAATTTACTTACGAGCCGTCGCTCATTTCATAGTGTTCATAAGCTAGATGTCTGGATCCGGACTAACATTTTAATTTACTTGAGTCCCATAAGATCAATCGAACCCGTCAACTTTCATAATTTTAAGTCACACGAAATACCGAACATGTCACTAATAGTACCTGAAACGTTAGAACAAATAACATAAGTGCAAAGTATGTCCTATAACAGATTTAATGATGAAAAATCCTAACTAGCAAATTCCATAGTATACGATGTAAAATATAATTCAGCTAACAAACCCTAGAATGATCATGTAAAGTTCAATATCATGACGAACAATTAGACATATGAATTATTCAATATAACCATATAATATGTTTGAACAATTAAATCAAGAGAGTGCTTAAAATTAATAGATGAAGAGAAAAAGATTTTTCTTTTAAAAAAAAAAACTCAATCAGATGTAGAAAATATTATTTCAGTATGATATCTTTTTCTCTAACAAAGATTATTTATATAGAGTCCAGTTTGACCTAAGAGAGAATTAATAATAAAATACAATTCTACTAATATCAGGATTTTATTTTCACAATAATTATACTCATACAAGGATTCTACTTTCACAATACATGAGGTCAAATTGGTAAGCACGAAAGGTGAAACTAATTATCAAAAATACCTTGATCAATTGAACAATGTGTCTCGATCGATCGAAAACCTTTACTTAATCGATCTACTTGCGTTGAGCGCACAAGAAATCCAATCTGAAAGGATTTGATTGATGTTCAATCTATATTCAATCGATCGAACCAATCTCAATCGATCGATCAACTATGACTTCGATCGATCAGGCAAATCTTAGATCGATCTAGTTAGCACAAAAATCAACCCGAGAGCTTCCAGATTGAACTCGACCGATACTCGATCGATCTATGTCTCGATCGATCGATACATGCATAATTTTTCATTTTAGCTCATACTAAGTGTGTGTGCTCAGTTGTGTGAGGATATATGCATAAAATATATATTTTTACTTGATACATGCATATTGAGAGTTTTGTAGTTTTTTTAATTTTGATTGATTGACTTAACAACGAGTTTAGATACTATATTACAATTAATTATTTTATCTACGAAAATTACCAATACTCATAAACGTTACATTTATTATTGATCGTACAATTATTGAAGCCAATACCTAGCCCATCTTCAAGAATTTTGATGTTCAAATTACCAATCTTATCTTAGTATATGTGTCATTTTTTATTTTAGATAATTTTTTCTATGATAATTTTTATTTGAAACAATTTTATTCAATTGTTGAATAATAAACTCATTATAATCCAATGTCATCTATCTATGTGTTTTTTTTTAGATAATTTTATCTTTAATATTTTTTATTTGATAATTTTTTTCTAATTATTCAATTAATAAACACATTATTACTCAATGCTATCTATCTTCTATTGGATTTCACTTTTACGAAGTTATTATTAATATTTTAATATTTAATAATAATAAATAATGATGAAAAAACGTAAAAGTTAAGTTAATTATAGCATTTATTATTTATTTATTAAATTTAACTTATAAAAAATTATGATACAAAAATAATTATTAAATAATTAAACAGTTATTATTAGAATTTTTTTAAATAATTAAAAGTCTTAAATATTAAAGAGTTAAATCATTCAACGCAACAAACTTTTAGAAGAGTATATAAATTTTATCATCTAAAAAAAAATATTTACCTTGAGTTTTGTAATATTTATGCTACCATCCGCACTTTCTAGTTTTTTTTTACAAGATTATGTTTCACAATTTTGAATATACATTAATATATTCTTAGTATTCTTAATATCTTAAAATTTGAATCAATATTTATATTTAAGAAATTATTATTATTCACATTTTGATAAATCATAGAGATTAAAAGAATGTGTTTTTAAGAAAATATTATATTTTTTAGTATTAATATAATTTTGTTGCTTTATTTTGAAGTTTAGTTGTATGATAGCAGAAATATACATTACTTTTATATTAAAGTTAATTGATATAATGTTATTTTTTTATAAATATTAATAAATTTATATTTATAATTGAAAATTTAAAAACACTAGTAAAGCACGTATATATTAGTAAAATATATATATCATAAATAAGTATATTTTTAATCATTTTTGTTTGTAAGTTTACTGTTTGTTCCGCCCCCCCCCCCCCCCCCCCCTTCCTTTTTTACAAGGTAATATATTTTCAGTCTTTTAGCTGAGAACCTAAGACTTCACGGTTTTCTTGCATATTAAATTCTTAATAAATGTAATCGATCAGCATATTTTTCTCGCTTTATATTTAAGAATCAGTAGTTCTGATTTTTTTTTTTTTTTATTTTCCTTTCTGAACCAGTGATGACCGCTGATATTAATATACACTGGAGGTTTGGGGCAGAAGCTGACTGCGTATTAATTTAATCTGCTTCGAGAGATTGACTCTTTAAAAGAAATCCCCCACGCGAATTGAAAATACGAAAATATACTATCCACTACTTTCTTTATTTCCTTTTCTTTTCACCAGAATCATCAAATTGTAGTGCA
The DNA here is from genome assembly GCA_029378325.1 of Elaeagnus macrophylla. Lineage (NCBI taxonomy): Eukaryota > Viridiplantae > Streptophyta > Magnoliopsida > Rosales > Elaeagnaceae > Elaeagnus > Elaeagnus macrophylla. The sequence continues at coordinate 10,290,892 of CM055641.1, forward strand.
ATATTTTCTTTTCTTTTTATGATAATTTTAATAAAATTTTAAATTCTTATGAGTTTTATAAAATTTATCAATATTAAGAATATTTTTTTATACTTTTTCGAAAAATTAAATTATTTAAGGATCAAAATAATTTTAAAATAAAAAATATATATACTTGGTAGCCCAACAACACATGGAAAGGTGAATGTATATTATCTTATCTAAATATCCATATTTTAATTTATTTATTTTTGGTCAAAATCTATATTTTAATTATTGAGTACAAGAAGATAGCACATCTTTTTAATTTCTTTTTGACCTCTTCATCATCTTAAAAAATTCAAAAACAGAGAAAATTTAGGGGTTCTAGAAGATAGCACATCATGTGTTTTTTTTTTTTTTTTGGGTCATTTCTTCTAATGACTTCTTCAAAGTGTAATACTAGTTGATATTTGATACTAATAATTGAAAAAATATTAACAGCAAAATCGAAATGAACCTCAAGAACAATAAATAAACAATTTTTTTTTTCATTCATTGGTGCATAAATAAATAATTTAGTTATTTTATTAGTTTTTTTTTAATTATTTTCAATAAAAAAATATTCATTTTTATCTAACATTAAAAAATATATTTTTATTTACGTTATAAAAAAATAAATATAATATTTTTTTCTTGAAAAAATTAAAAATAAAAATTTATGTATAAAAAAAATTATATTAGATAATTAAATTAATTTTTTTTTTTTTAATAGAAGATAAAATATGTCATCTTCTTAATCTCGTTTTAGATTTATAGCCATTATTTTGTAATATATTGAGATGATGGTACATGTCAATCAAAATACAGGAAGAGTGGTAAGAAGTCTTAATGAAAATAAATTTTCAGTGTCATGATTTGAGTATACTCAATAATCATGTTTAAAAGTAAACATTGAAAGTATGAAATGCTGTTGGAAATTTTTGATGAAATTACTAAGTTGAAAATAGTATTTGATAATTGTGATCTTGATGCCTTTACAGTTTACATTATTTAATCATAATGCTATTTATAGTTGAAGTTAAAAAACTAATAATAATAATAATAATAATAATTAGAGAGGCAAAAATCCTTTGAGGATCGGCTCATGTCTTATCTGTTCTTAATCCTAAAGGTCATTGTTGGTCTTGTGTGGTGATTGGTGAAAAAGGCATTCGAGAGTTCTTAAAATAATATTTTTATTTAAAAAATATTAAATTCAATCAACTAAATCTACAAGTTTAAAAAAAATACTAATGTTACAAGAATAAAATTTGGCCTAGTTTAGGAAGTTCATTTTTTTTTAGGAGGTGATATTTAATTTATAATACAGTATGTTTCATCAACACACAAAATACGTTCATAAAAATGTGTGAAAAAGTATGCATTTATTATTAAAAAAAAATGGTTTTTTTTTCTTTTCTTTTCTAAGTATTTAGTTTGTATTAGTGGCAGCACACAGAAAGTCTGACAGGTATCTGAAATCTAATGTCAGTGGTCCATTGCTAAGTCGTGTGTGGGCACAAATTTTAATTGAAAAACTTGTTTACTTCTAATTCATTTCCTGAAACTAGGGTGTCAATCGTGTCGTGTTGGTCGTGTTCGTGTCGTGTTTGTTCGTGTTCGTGTCGTGTTTGTTCGTGTTTTTCGTGTCGTGTTTTCGTGTTAGTTGACACATTAAAAAATTTACTTGAATTTTTTTTGTGTTATTTATTTATAATAGTAAGAAATAACAAAATCTTTAAGAACAAAAAAAAATTATTGATCAATTCTTATTAAAAAAATTTCGTATCGTGTCGTGTTCGGATCGTGCTATCGTATCGTGTCAGAAATTGCCACCCCTACCTGAAACTACATAGCATAAAAAAGAACTTTAATTTCAAGAAACTAATCTTCCAGATTTTGCTGCTTATATCAAGATTTGATTACGGCTTTTCTATTCAATTATTTCCGACCAACATTCAAGAATATATTTTGGTATTTAATGTTTTTAAATTTATAAAATTTAATGCAATATTTCAATTTCAAAATAGCATAAGTTTTGAGAGCATTTGACTTCGGAGAGAGAATTATTGCATTGGAACAGGCTCGAATTCACATTTTTGTGTTCTCGTAACATTTTTGTTTGATTTACTGCATGTAAAAGTAATAAAAATAATAATTATAATAAAATTAAATGTAAAGAAAATAATATTATTATTACGATATTTGTTTAAATAGTATAATCAAAATAAATAATAATATTAAATTAAAGATTATAAAATTATAAATAAAGTAAAATTAAAAAATAAATTTTTTTATTACTAAAAGAGATAGAATGAGCAAAAAAATCATAAATAATTATACAAAATTTGAAAAAAATATAGAGTGTTGAAGGCGTAATGAGGATTACTGAAGGCTGCATGTGTAATGAGAATCACTGCTACTGCTGTAATCTCTTTACATTCTATTACAAATAACAGTCAAATTAAAATCAATTCCATTACGATTACAATTAGTGTCAACCAAACATATCATTTATATTTAATTATCACATGACTTATACGACTTTTCGACCAACCTACAACTCATTAATAATTTGATCTCTTATACTTATGACTAAATTTATAAGTTGCCGTTAACTTTTCAATCAGATTTTAAATTTTACAAATTTGGTTTGATATATACAAGTCCTAAAGGCATTACATGGAGCATCATGATACATGTGTTAGGCGAAACTCAAGAAGTCAAAATAATAATTTAGTTATAGTATTCGTGACAAAAAATACAATTTTGAAATATTCCTTTTCTGTTGTTTTCATTTCAATATCTAAAAAGAAATTTGAAAAACAAAAATGGAACAGCACCCACATTTTGAGAATGCTAGAAGCTTTTAGTAGAAATACTTTAATGACATACAAAAATTGATAAATAATAGAAGTACAATTTGATCGAATTTCTTGTTAGACATGACAAGGTAATCAATTTAATGATTATAATTTACTTTCTAGATACTTTACATTAACTTGTGTCATTTTTTAATTAATTTGGTGATATTAATATGATTTTTATTTTTTATTTTTCTTTTCAATGATGCGAGTGATGTTTGCATATAATAATAATAAGATTATGTTAAATCCACAACTAAAAATATTACTACCACGCCTTTAAAAAATTAATTTTACTTTTTTGACTTTTTTTTATTCCTAGTACTAAAGTTCTTTGTGCAACCATCACTTTTCGAAGTTTTCGGTAGTCAAGCTGTACATCTCAGACAGTTCTTGAGCTGCATGCCCGCATGAGCAACCACGCATATCGGCACATTGTTATTTTGATGCTTGCTATTAGGGCTTTGTGTAAACTTCACCTCCTTGAATTTTCTCTTTCCTTTGTATATAATTTACTTTGGGCTTTCATTTACAGAAATTTATTTTCAACTTTTTAGTGCAAATTTTATTTTCATGACTCTGTGTCTCCCCTCACTTTTCTTGTTTATTATATATACAAGTAGATACAGGGTAATAGTGGTAACTTGTTCTTTGTGTCAATGAAACGGTTGTTTTTGGTCCATGATTAAATAGGGCCCATATATATTTTTAATACTGATTATATTTTTAAAAATAAATAATTTTATCTTGAATAATCTCTATAAATTTTGAAAAATAATAATTAAAATAAATTTTATGAAGATATTAATTTGAAAATATTATTATACTTAATTCAATATGATTATGATGAATATATTGACACATAATTTTTATTGCTATAAAATAATACATGAGTTGTTTATTTTGTGCTTATAAATAATTAATCTTTATTAATAGTATTATTAGATAAATTTATCATTAATTAATAATATACATGTTATTAATTAATAATAAAAAACATGAACAATTGTTCACTCTTAATTATTTAAAGAACAAAAAAATCTTATATTTTTTAAATCATTATATGTATTTTAGTTTCTTAATAATCTTTAATTTTTCTCAATTAATTGAGAATATGCAAAATAAAACAAAAACAAATAAGTATTGTAGAAATATTGTCGTCTTATTCTTTTTATGTTTTATTATAGACATGTCTTTTTCTCTTTCTTAAGTATTTTTTCTCATTCTTAAAATTCAAAACTTATATTGTTTATATGTCTATTTTATTCAAATTTCAAATATAAATATTTTGTTTTATAGACGATTTTAGAATTTTTATTTTATTTTAAAGTTTCAAAACTTTCAATTTTATTCTAACATAATCAAAATAAATTTAATTCTTAATCAAAAAAATACAAAAAAAATAATTTTTAAATACATATTTATTAATTTAATTTTTATTATTGATTGTTTATATTCAATACAAAAATATTTTAATATTATTAATTAATTCTTATAAAAAAATATTTTTATGTTTCGCCCCTTTTATACTCTCTCTTAAAATTGCAGCAATAAAAAAAAGGAACTACAGCACAATACAAATCATCAATTTTCTTATGCAGAGATAGAAGACGATAATGAACAGGTGAAGAAGGAGTTTTCGTTCTTTTACATCGCAATTAATTTAATCCTAAGGTTAAAATTGTCAAAGAGCATTATTAATATCAAAGAAATCGCGAAAATAACCATTTTATTCGTGAATTTATTGCTGTCCTAATAATATTACTATATATTATAAACATAACAGTTTTAACTTACATGTTAATTTTTTATTAAATATAATTTTATTATATTATATTTATCAACCTATATATAATATATTTTAAATTTGAGATGCAAATCGGTATGCGAAGATGAGAGAGGCCAAGGTCAAAATGTTGACTCTCAAAATGAATTTATGTCAACCATAGCGGGGAACTTAGAAAATAGGAAAATTGTTATATATTTACGTCACTATGATTCATCAGCTATAAAATGAGCTCTCATTTAAAGAGGATGTATATCCACTATATGAAATATAAGAGGGAATCTCTTGTGGTCCAGGTGGTAAGACTCCCAATTCTCCCACCTGGAACCCAAGTTCGAATCCCACAGAATGCGTGAGTGTGTTTTCTTTATATTAATAAAAAAAAGGAGATTTTAGAGCCCTTTTTAAAAAAAAAAAAAAAAAAACCATAGCGGGGAACTTTATAAACGACTGAAAACAATCTTGAAATTTGTCATTTCAAACTAGTGCGGGTTTCCTTTTAACTTTAGAAAGATTACCTTAGTGGTATTCAAGAAAGTGCTATTTTTGATTGCTATTAATTGGGGAAATTAAAAAAAATTATAATAATAAAAATAACATTTTAATAATATTAAACGATATTTAATTAGATGACATTTAACATTAAATAAATTTAAATTATTACAGTTCAATTTAAACGATATCTAATTAAACGAAAGTTCAAAGAAAAATATTATAACAATTATTATTTTTAATTATAAAAATATATAATTTGAAAATAAAAAATTTTATTTATATTATTATAAGAATATTATTTTTTTAATTTAATTTTGTCTTTCAATATTTTGTTAGTTACTTGTATAACTAGATGAAAATATCGATATAATTGTTAAAGTTTGGTTTGGATATCAAAGTTTTAGAAAATTGGAAAATTGTTATATATTTACGTCACTATGATTCATCAGCTATAAAATGAGCTCTCATTTAAAGAGGATGTATATCCACTATATGAAATATAAGATCCGTATATAAGCTTGACATTGAAACGCAAGTTTTAAACTTTAAACCTATGTTTCATTGACAAAACCACAAACTCCATATGATCATCCGGATGGATCTACCATCTAAAATGCCTGCTTAGGGTCATTATTAGTGAAAAGCTATTGAACAAAAACGTGTATATATATATATATATATATATTCATTTTAACATATGCAGTCCATACGTGATTAATTTATGTAGATTTAAAAATACAAAAATTTGCATACAAGCACTAATTAAATCATCGGATTAAATCACTAACAACTCTACCAAATGTAACATATTTTTACACACTTATAATGAGCCGTTTGAAACCAGTTTTCATTGAGCTCAAAGAACTTTCAGAATAGGAGGAAATATTTCTGTGGTGCTTTTCAATTATCATGACAAGTGCTTTTCAAATTGATAAATAAAATTAGTGCTTGTAGGTAAAGTATTTTTAATATTATTTTTGAAATCGTTTATATTATAGTTTTGAATTGAAACGTGAATCCCACTCAAAATTGGTGTAACGCAAAGTGGCCACCAACTTTTGTTGGGTTAAATTCTACTGTAGAGAAACGATAATATTAACTACTTTTGCACGTATATTTGTAGATATACTTAAGTATTTTATATTATGCAAAGTATTAAAATTGCTTTAAAAATTACAAAAATAATTTAATTTTCAAAATGATAATATTATTTGAATGAGTAAAAAATTAAAAACAAATTTATACATTATTAATACTGATTTAAATATATTATCAGCATCTCAATTTTAACGTTATAGCAATAACGTGTTTAAATTATTCTATAACAATTCATGATGAAAAAGAAACCGTTGTTGGAGATTCTGTCAGCTAACTAATTGACCCACATGGGATGGGACCATCACTCTTTGCTTGCAATTCAAACGACCTCCAAACATAATGGCCTGCCCAAATCAAATATAATTTTACTAGCACACACTGACATATATGAATAATATGATATATGATGAGTATTCTAGGCTGTAATAGTATCAAACTTTATTATTATAAGCATTAAAATATAAACAATTTACTTTTGTAAATATATTGATGTATAAATCTCTGATAAAAAAAATATTGATGTATAAATCTTGTAAATTTTATAAATTATTGAAAACCTTTTATTTTTAATATAATACGAAACTTTCATATAAAATAAATACATTTATTACTTTTCTTTAACATGGTGCACAACTAACTATTAAAATGTTGATATTAAAATCAATTCTTGTCGATTTTAATTTTTTGGATAATTTTTTTTGAAAAATCTTAAGTTTGATTAAAATAAATTTTATTAACATCAGACTCATAGATATTTGAAAAAAAAAAAATCTTAAATAATTGAAAAAAATGAAAATTAAAGTTTCTAAAATTTATAAATATTGGCATAAAATAATTAAAATGTTTGTATTTGTAATAACTAAGTAATTAATATAAATTAAAAAAAAATATTTTAAATTTGTAAACGTTAAATGAGTTCACGTTTTTTCTTGCTTATCTAGGTGTGATTCCAAATGTGAAATAATTACGGAGATATTAATGATTATGGATGTATTAATAGAAGCTATTACTCATGGTCTCATGGAACCATAGAGGGGCGGAGCCAATTGGGCCATCACCCTTTTGGATCGATATTTTTCCTTTTAGTTTTATCATATTTTTTTTTGCTAGACACTTTTAGTTTTATCAATTACATAATTTTGGAAATTTTATAAAATTAAAATAAGGCATTTTGATCCTTTTATTGTAATAAAATTATTTATTATTATACAAAAGAATAAAAATAAAGCAATTCACACATCATTTTGTGCTTTTGGAAACACTTTTTATCTTTTTTTGATGTTATGTTCTCTACAATATAAATTTAAACATTACATATATAATTAAATTGATCTATTTATTTATTGTTTATAACTCCATTTACCACCAAAATTTTAATAACACAACCTAAATTTTTGTCGCTTTTATGTCACGTTGCACTACAAATTAGATGATTATAAGTGATTATTATATATTATATAAATAAAACTGTATATTTTATGCCTGTTTTCTTTCTAAATAAATGTTTGCATAAGCAATATATTCATACACACTTGACATTGACATATTCAAAATTTGATGTTTAAGTACTCACAAACTGTAGAAATTTATTTAAATTTTGAATTTCACCCTTTGAGATGCTAGCTCTGCCCGTGACCTAGTCTCCTAGATCACATTTTTGAAGTTGTGAATTTTTTTTTACATGAACGATGATCACCTTAATGGGTACGGTGGGTACATCAGGGGGAAAGTAAAGTTGAAAGTTTTTATTGTACCCCTCTCGTAATTGTACTCTATAGCAATTACATTTGTGTACTATTCTCATCCAATTCAATTCACATGTTTTAACTATGCCAATTAAAGTTTATAATTAAAAAAACATTGGCTCACTTTAGAACCTTTGTCGATGACGAATGTGTCTACAAGTAAATATATTTTAGATCATTTTGTCCGATACGTAGTTGACTTTATGTGCGTACATAAGAAATAATAGATAATAATGACTTCTACGAAAACAAAATACACAGCTAGAATAAATAATATTAAATTAATCACAGTTTAGAAATTAATGATTATCAATTTATAACTATAATGCCTTTTTATTTTCCAATTTACAAATACTTAACCAGTTCATAATTTCAAGTAATATAAGTTTTAGATGGATTATGTGTATGTATATATATCATATGACGTGTTCTCTCATATGAAATTGATTTAATAGCACCACATATCCCTAATCGTCATTGCCAATAAAATAAAATTAAAAATATAAAAATAAAAATCAGTATTAGATAAAATAAAATAAAAAACTGAAAACATAACACAAAACACTATCACCAAACAAGTTTTATGTATTCTGTTTGAAAACAGAAAGCAAAACTCGTTATCAAATGAGTTTATGTTTTCTTTATCAAATGAACTGGAACATAAAACACTAATTTCAAAAACAAACAAAATAAAACTTGTACAAAACGAGACCTTTGTAATTTGCTCAAGTTTGAAAGATTATATTATTTTCTTCCCAAGCAAAACCTAGGTGTATTTTATGTGGACGGGTATGCAAGATGTGTAAAATCTATATAATTGGAGTGAATAAAGTTGCTTTGAGAAAGATAAAACGGAAATGAAAAATGACCGACTAACCTCGAGTAACGTCACATTCACTTCCTTTGCTTGACTAGTCCGATTTTGACATGAAGACGTTTCCTCTCTTGAGGCCATAGGATCATTACTCCTGCACTTCAAATAATTAAATAAACTTGCAAAAAGAGCTGCCTAGCAGCAAAGATAAACAATAGATAAACGCCTTGAAACTACGATATGCCATCAAATTCCGGGGTCCATGACATTTGCTTCTTCGGCTTTGCCTATGGAAAATAAAGCTAGCATCAAAAGGAATGATGCTTAGCTTGGCAAATGACAGCAGACATCCACATAGTTGCATCAATTAATTGAACCAATCCAAGAATTTGTTTTCATTAATTAATGAACGAAACAATTGCACCACGTCTTCGATAAACCTATTTTATATAATCACAAGTATATCAACAAAACAGATAAGTATAATTTGTCTGATTACACCACTGTACCATTCACACTATGCAAAGATTTGCTGAATAACTGTCTCAGCATTTCCATTGTACTGAGCTAGAAGATGGATGGCATCAGCCCTCGGCAAAGCCAGAAATTCCTACACACAGCGAAAAGTTGCAACTCATTTGGCTCTCTTGTTTTAGGAGATCTTACATAATAACATCAATCATGTACTTCAAATCATTTGTGCTGCCATCAACTTCTTTGGAAATGGGATAATTGGAAATAGTATATAAAAGCATGCAGAACTTACCATCACTTTTAGTATTGCATTTTCATCATAAACAGCATCTCTTGATGACACTTGAGTTGGACTACTACCATCTTCTGACAACCTAGTGCTTGAAGAAACTGTAACTTGGGAAGATCCATTGGAGCACCCATGTGCACTTGACTTTGATGTAGCAGTAACAGTGAGCAAAGGAGCATTAGCTTCTTTCAAGGAATCAATTTGCAATAGTTTCTCAAAGTGATCGTTACACATTTGAAGTTTAAACCACTCATTATGTGTATGGAGAGTTGCTCTAAATATTTTAATGAGCTGGGGTTCTTCAATGCCAAGCCTCTTACCAACTGCTACCTGTCCAAGAAAAGCCACTCTTAACAAAATAATAGAGAGATTAATATCATAGCATCAAATAACGTGTTTGCCTAGGTATAAGCATTAAGCATTTAAACTGAGAACAATCTTGTTGCACTTTTAAAAACTTGGAATATTACAACTTTGCAGCCAGAAGCATGGATATGATGGACGCACAAAGATCCTTTCATGACACAGCCATGATTTGGCAACATTGTTAGAGTGGGTCTCTCACATCTGACACATACTTCCACTAAAATCTTCTAAAAAGATGCTAACCTCTAAAATTCCATAAAAGAGGAAAGGATAACACCGAGTGAAAAGCAGCCTCAGAAACTTAAATTGGAAAATGCTTATATCAAGAATGGAATAATTTATCAAGTGCTGTCGTGTTAGATATACCTAATAAACTAGGTCAGCAACCCACCTGGAGTTGACAGAGGGGGAAAAAAAAACCTGGAGTGAAGTTGCTAAAGAATGTAAAGGCAAGCCTTTTCGAAGTGCATCTTCATTAGGTTGCAGCAGGGCCAGCAGAGTCTCCTTCAAGGGTCTCAATAAAGTTGGATCCTTAGCAGCTAATGGACCCAAGTGTGTGGATGCCACCCTCAGAGCACAAGCATAATCCCCACAGCTGACCAGCTTAAGGAATTCGACCTAAAAAAAAAATGTAAAAAAAAAAAAAAAAATGGAAGCACTCCCCTAATTTATGCATTAGCAATATCGTTTCAACAAACCTGCTTAAATTGGAAAAGCAAAATTGGATTGTCCACAAAAAAGTTTGGATCCAGATAATTGACTTCTTTTACAACCTCAGCAGCCATTCCTTTATTAGCCAGTTCCTTCATCCCCAGCACAATTTCATATTTATCAGCCCCACCGTTCATATCCAAGGGAGAGTCTCTTTCCAGACCCTTTAGAAAACAAATATGCATAATGCATGCAATGAGTAATAACAATCACAAAAATAGCTACCCTTGTACCATGACAGCAAAAGTAGCAAAACAAGTACCTGATGTCCCTCTGAAAAATATGTGCTAGAAATCAAGCTATCTGTGGTTAGGTCCTGCTTATTACCTTCACCAGAAGAAATTCTAAGAGTATAGCCTTCATCCTCAAGTCTTCCCCTCCATCGCTTGCGTTTACTATGTTCTCCACTAACAGTTCTGTTTCTTTGTTGAACCCTCATATTTTCAGATAGATGTGACCCACTAGTGCTACAATCTCGATGATTGCCTGTTTGCTCACAATCATATCGTAATTCAACTCCTTGCTCCCTAGTTGATTTGGCACTCTTTCCAGGAGAACTATCCATGTGAGCATTGCTGATGGAAGAGTCACCATCTGAACTTTTGTTACCATTACAATCCACTTCAATTGAGCTGTCTCTTGATAAATTAAGACCAGGGATTGGTTGATCAACTTTCAAAACTTTGTAAGTGGTTTCAAACCCTGAAAATGAAGGTAGACATCTAAAATTTTAAAATTTAGGTGAGAAATGTAGAAAATATTAATAGATGAATTGGAAAAAAAACTCACTAGAAGAGGATGCAAGACCATTGTCAATAATTCCCCTATAAACACAATACTCGCGGACAAGCTCATCAAGCATAGAAACATCAAACTTCATCCGACATAGTTCGTTCTGCAACAGAAAAGAACAATAATAACGAGTTGTAAGAATTCAGAATAAAAAATTTTTGTTATGGATAGTATAGGAAAAACAATCTCAAGAATTAGAGAGGAAAAAATACTTTGCAAAGCATTATTAACCTGAAACGCCTGGAATAAATCGCCCTTTGCAAATCTCAAGCTATCAACAGCTGCTTGCCTTGTAAGCTCTACAGCATGAGCAAGAGCTTGTATGTCGACCTGATTTAAAATAAAACATGTACAACTATATAGTATGATTCATGCGGCATGCACACGGTCAAAATGTCCAACACATCAACAACAAAAAAAGACACACGATTACAAGAAAAATTGCATGCAAATAAACGAGCAATTCATTTACTCTTAGTAAGAATGTAAATTCGAGTAGGCTGGGCTAACCAAAGCCCAAAATTTTAGATCCAGGTTAGTCTCGAGTAGGACTTTGTGTGTCCATATGACCATTTATATTTTCAAGTCGGGCCAGTCTTTAAAATCATATAAAAGCTCAAAGCCTAATTCTAAAATATTTATGGAATATTAGAGCCTGAGTTTTTTCAACTTAACATATGTTTTATGAAGTTTAAATTTAATCAGGACATGGAGTTTGTCCCCCAAAAATTATTCATGCGACCAAGCCAAACTATTTTGAAACCTTTTGAGCTACGAATCAAGTTGGATCAAACCGAATCATTCGGACTTTGAGCAGACCGAGCTAAATTTATATGCTTAACTCTAAATAACATCAAAGGACAATGTGCAAAACTTAAGAACTCTCACCTCATCAAAGGGAGGTGCTTCATACAAGCTCTCTTGGGGTGTTGCAGGAGGGTCGCGATCCTCAAAAAGCAACCTCTCAGTCAGATCAGAAATTGGTGATACAATTCCTTGACGAAAACAAAATCCTTTGTGTATGCTGCAGAATGGAGGCAAAATAATTTATTGAAACATAGCAATCAATACATATAGGCATACAACATAGAAAGAAAACTCAGCAGAGCTTAGACAAACCTTATCAAATATCTTAATATCATTGAAAAGACAGGATCATATGCGTGTAAATGAGCTCTCAATATAGTCGACATCATTCCAGCAATTTCAAATCTCCTACGTTCGGACCACTGGAAATAGAGCGAATGTAAGTTTACAAGGTAAATAAATAAATCTCTTTTGGGTGGCAGGGGAATGAATGGAACTAATTTTTTCTTTAAGAAGAAGAAGAATTAAATAATAGAACTGTGTATTTTTACGTCATATTCAGTATGAAAAGTCTCACCTCATTAGCTACTGGAGAACTTTGGTCCTCTTTATCATACATAAAAGCAAGGAGAACATGCTTAAATTCCTCATACGCTTCCTTAAATGCAGATACAAAAATATGTCAGAATCCAGGAGCATGAAACAACCGAATTTAGCTTCCCAACTTTGTTGCAACCAAAAATAAACTTTGACTGCTAAACGCTTACACGCCAATAGGAAAACCATTTCCGCATCATCTCAATTTGCACAAAACACCTTATTACTGGAATAAGTCCCTAATAACTATTGTTAAGACGAAGGAAAGATCCAAAAACAAAAAACAAATGTTGGAAAAATAAGGCTACTAGCTGCTTAATTTTAAGTCAATGTAAAACCTTTTCATAAGAAATTGCACAAATATTAAGCAAACCAGAAAAGGAAAAAAAAAAAAAAAACAAAAAAAGCGTAAAAAACTAGTACCGGATAAGCATCAAGAGCACAAGGAGCAAGAGCGGTCCTCAGGCATTTAATTGCAGATTCACGATCCTCTATAGTCCCTCTTCTCAAAAGCTCAATGAATTTCTTCACAAGTATCAAAACGAGAGCAACCGAATTAGTCATAATGAAACTTGAGAACTTTTTCCAACGAAGCTTTAGTCAACTATTGGAGATCATAATTTCAAATTAGTACTTTTAACGCTTTCTTAACCGACAATATACACATTTTATAATACTGACCTGCTTCTGCAATCGAAAGAGAAGCCTATGATCATTGAGAATGAAAGGAGCATGGGTCGGAAGGAGATCAATAGCGGCGTCAATATTGCCGCATTCTATTGACCGTCTGATCTGGCGAATAATCAACCTAGAATGATAAGTCGAGGACGATAGAAATGGAGATGAAGATGAAGAAGGCGAAGACGGTGGAGAAGACGACGACGGCAAGACCAAGTCTTCGATCAAGTTCTCAGATTTGGCGAAATCGACTACGAGGGCGTCAAGAGCTTCCCAGTTAACCGGCGTCGAGTTCATTCTAGATTATTATGTTTTTTTCTCGAGAAAAGTTTTGGAGATTGGCGACGGAAACTTACTATAAAAATGAGTGAGAAAATAATCAAAAATAATATTTTTAAAATTTATAATAATAAAATTAATATTCTAATAACATTCAAACTTTAAATTTTAAATATATAATATTAAATAAAAATTTAATTTTAAATAAATAAATATTAATTAATTATTAAAATATAAATTTAAATATAAAAATTATTATTTTTATTATTTTAAATTTTAAATAACTTATTTTTGTTGTTTTTCTAAATAAGTTTCAAGGAACGAAATTCCTCAATGCCATGAAATGCGGCGACATGTGGGTGAAAAAAAGAAAGATGAGAACTATATTGGCGCCACGCGTCCCTCCTTTCAAACTGCTGGTACTATTTGTTATTCTCAGTTGATGATAAGCTATAGCGATTACATGATAGTTTAAATTAATAAAATATAAAATTAATATATTATTTTTAAAATATATATATAATTATTTAATATATAATAAATATATTAATAAAATTTAATTAAAGATAAAAAATTTAACTACGATTTTGATGCCATTAAATCTAAACAGAATTTACCTTGGAAAAAACTATGGACGGCTAGTTTCTTGTTATAAAAGACTTCCAATAAAAGAGTTACAATGACGCATATCATTTAAACATACAATAAAATAATACTAGCCTTCTTTAATCATTTTAAATTTATAAACATTATTTTATTTTCCCTCATCTTTCGCCTCTTTTGTTTTGTTTTGTTTTTTTCTTTTTATATTATCATTATCTCTCCTATTTTATTATCCCATTCATATATTTTAATATAAAATTAATGCTATATATTTTAAGTTATTAAATACATTAATTATATATTAATTATTAATTAAATATAAATTAAATGATGTGAGATTATAAAGTTATTATAGACTATTTTTTAATAAAAAAATTAAATTAATATATACATTAAATTGTAATAATAAAAAAATTCATTTTACAAAAGATTAAAAGAAGTTTAAATAAATATAAATTTATATTTAGATGAAAAATTATATAATAGATGATAATATTATTTTAAAAAATTTAAAATATGTAACACATATTTATTAAATAAGGGAAAATTTAAATATGTGAACTAACCCTTCATACAAGTCACGTCATTTAAATAATTTTGACATTTAAAAAAAAGAAGTATATATTAATCTTAACAAAAAGAGGAGCATTCATGCATACGTATATAATGATGGTGGACTGCAACCATGTACTTGTAATATTTTCTTTGATACTGTTGCAGTATAATGCAATTTGTCAAATTAGGGCATATATTGATTTGCTGTATTACCTCTAGGCAACAACCTTTTGAACCATTTCCAATCAAAATAGAAAACAAAAATCATTAATAGAAAAATTGCAGCTTTGATTTCAGTGAGACATCAAACTAGGGCCATGTGACAAATCTCCTCTGGCTCTATATCTTGGTTCTTTGTTGCATTGAATTGTTGGGTTGTTCGAGAGAAGTCGGGAAGGTTGTGGTGGTCGGATCATACTCTATGGGTATGAACGATGAAAGGAACGATGTTGGCCGTTTAACGGCGACATTTCGGCCTGTGACCATCAAATTTACGGACGAAGACAAGGACGACCCAACTCTGGCTCAATTGTCCAAGTCTCCTAAATGCAAGTCCAAGTCCAGACTCGTTAGTTATTCTATTCCGTTTTCTAACTCGGTCTTCTATCTCTTTCTCATCTTTATTCTTGCCAATTCAGAATTATTAATTTTTCTTTCTCTGGGCATGTTTTCATTTTTCATATTATAGGTGTTTAGCTTTGGTCATTATATTATTCAGGGAATATTTAAGAAACCTAATAACAGACGAGAAGACAAACTTACGACGACCCTAAAAGGCAATGTTAATATAAAATCGAAGGAGGTAAGTTCTTAGTGTCAATATTTTTCCATATTTTCTTCTAATGTTTAACTTATTACAATTTACACGAACCAATTTGCTTGAAATATAATGTAAACGTTAGGATTAGGGGGTTTATCAAACGTGTTTGATTTAGCCGGGTTGCTTAAGAATCATTGATATGATCAGGGGCGGAGGATGGCAGGGGCTGGGCGGGGCTGCAGTTCCGGCCAATTTTTTTACAAAAAATTAATTACGTATATATTTTTAGCATTAAATAAATATTTTATTTGTAATAATATATTGTGTATAATTTTTATGTACATATTTTGGAATATATTAATAATATTTAATAAATACGTGGATAAAAATGATATAAATTGTAAATAAAATGGTTAATATATATATATATATATATATATATTAGTAACAAAAATAAAGTTGTAGTCATATATTATGTGAAAATTCTTCTTAAACGTGATAATCCAATTTTTTTTTTTTAATATTTAACCTTAAACTCGACATTATAAAAATAAAATTAAAAAAAATAAGCATATGATAAACTTCATATTAAAATTTTTAAGTTTATATTTATCATGTTTTATTTCAACTAAAATTTTAACTTTATTTAGTATTATATTATTTGACATTTTATTTTAATAATATTTTAGAATTTATTTGAAATCTTTTTATATAAAAAATTTATTATTTTTATTATTATTGGTCAGTGTTATATTATTTATAAACATATATTTTTAAATATTGTCTCAAAATTAAAATTCTAAATCATATTGGGAAAACAACAAAAGTAACACCCCTTGAAACTTATAATAGCAAAACTAGCACCCCTTGTATTCAAACTTATATTTCTATAATTAAAAAAATGACTAATATGTCATTTTTCTTTGAACACCCGTTCAATTAAAATTAAAAGACGATAATTTAGACCTGTTCAATATTGAACGTTCAATATTATAGGGGTGCTAATTTTGTTATTACAAGTTTTATGGGTGTTATTTTTGGAAATTTTTCGATCATATTTTACTTTTTATATTTTTATATTTTTATTTTAGTCTTAACAACTATAAATTTTGGTGTATTTAATTGAGTTTTTTATTTTCTTAAATTTTTTAGTTAATACATTTATTTTATTCATGAATAATACTAATAATTATTAACTTATTATATTTTTGTTTAGTTTTTGTTATACGTTAATTATAATGTGTTAATTTTATATTTTTGAGCTCTAATAATTTTATATTTTTTGAGCTTTAATTCTATATTTCTATTATAATATGACATAAAAAATTTAGAATTAAGTATAATCTATTATAACTCTTATTATATTTTTACTTTGTATAAAAAAAAAAAAAAATAGCCCCCCAATCATTTTTTTTCTGGCTCCGCCCCGGGATATGATGTTCCGCAGTTCCAATGATAGAATGGTGTTTTATTTTCATCGAGTTGTAGGTTCAATTTAAGATGGCAGCAATTGTGAAGTACACATTGACTTCATCAAAATGCGTTTCCAAAACTTCAGGAACAGGCTGTTAAAATGTCTTCCCTTTTTCACCCTAGTTTTCATTGAACACACCTGATCTATAATTTAACTCAAGCTTCCTGAATCAGTTACCCTCCTCCCTATATAATTCGTATTCCTTCTCATTACTGGGCACTCTCTTCTATTTTGTTCTCTCCATGCTTCTCTTTTATTTGAATAACACACTACCCTTTATTTAATGTACAACAATTGATTTTATCAATAGAGTGGTATTTTTTCTGAAATTTTTCGTTGCTTAATTAATGCAAAGTTTTGAAATTGCTTTGTTTGGTTTCATCTGGACATGCTGGGAAGTCTACAAGGTGAGCAAAACTTCCTTTGTTATTCATGCTCTTTGATTCGTCACTGTTCATGATCGTGTATTTATTTAATGAGAAGGATGCACTTGTGTCTTAAAGCCCCGTGCAAAGTAAGGGCCACTTCCAAGGTGCAACCTCGCTTGGTCAAGCTAAGTCATCTGTTATGCTTAGAGCAGATAAGGTTCTATCAAATCTAGGACCCGAATTCCCTAATTTTGTGAAGTCACCAGTCAGATCACATGCATCTGGCCGTTTCTGGATTGTGAGTTCTGCAACATCTGGATCTTGCAATTTAGCAGTGATATCAAACAAGTTATTACAAAATTGTACGATCCTGTTCAATGGCAGGGTCTTCCTGGGAAGTTCTGCAAAATACACTTACCTGATATTGATAAAGATACAATGTTCACTTTGGAAGATGAAAGTGGGAGACAGTACGATATTGAACATATATATTACTTTCAAGACAGGACTCGGTGCTGGTTGGAGACAGTTTGTGGCTTCGCACAAATTGCTTGAGGGTGATGTTCTGGTCTTCCAGTTGGTAGAGCCTACCAAATTTAAGATGATGGTTTGAATTTTAATTGACTCTTCATATTAATCTCTATTCATGTTCTTAAAACCCGTAAGAATTTGTTAATTTGATAGGCGTAAGTCATATCGGTCAAAATTTAATTTATATGTATTTTTGTCATCATAATTTTTATTTACATATACGTTCAACAGATTAATCTGCATGTTAGGGTCCTTGGGGATTTTGTTATTTACATATGCTCATCCATAGAGATTCCAAAGTTGAACTAAGTATTGCATCTTCAAGCGCAAAGATTCCTTAATTACAGTTTGGAAAATAACTCTTTCTTTTTTTTTCTTTTTCCCATGAATAAATTTGTATGTATTAGACGTCTCCTTGGGATAGGAGTTATTATAGATAATTATCCTCATTAAACTCCCCAGATGGCTAATGTCTAAGAAAATTATCAATGGTTACTAAATGTGTGATTTCAATTTTAAAATTGGTGGCATAGCAGGTTCAAGCTGAAAATACCTCGTGCATGATGCACCCAATGAATCAAGCTTTGATAGACTTCAGTTGGCCCTGCCCACGCCAGATGTGTTGGAGCTGATATATACATTTATACAATGAGCTCAAAAGTATGAGGTTCAATGCTGTACTTCATTAATGATTTAGAAGGTCTATTTTGAAAACACTGCCTTCACAGATTAGTAAACTTGCATGTATTAGTTTCACTAGGAGGCACCCAAGGTGAGGAAGTCAATCCCTTATCCAATAATTCAAGTATCAATCTCTCTGGGGAACCTTATGTGACAACAGAGGAAAAGGATTGACACGTGATATACTGGATACCTGCCTGCCCTAGTATCATCAAATTCTGGTATAACTTATAGGGCATTGATAAGGGGTGGTTTTTTATGCACAAAAACTTAATAGCTAAATTTTGTATTTATAAAAAGTTCGTAAGTTTATGAATCACTTGTAATAAGAAATAAGTATATTTTCAAGATATTCTCTCAAGGAATTGCTGTGGTTTTAAAATATTACTTATTTTTTTATTCGGTTGAACAAGCAGTCTTAAATATTCTAACAATTGTTGATTGTAGAAAAGATTGTAAACTCATAAATTAATTTAATAACTAAAATAATTACAAATAACGTATCGCAGCCAAGGTGATGATGATGGATGTATATGAGAATTTTAGTTCGCTATCTATTCATGAAAAGAACAAATTAAATAATTCAATTAAAAGTCAGATTAAATAATTTTTTTTCGCTAAACCTGAAAATTTTTAAATCAATGACAATTTTCATTACAATCAATTAGTTAACTTCTTTGATTCGGACCGTTAACTAATTTATCGGAATTAGTTCAAGGAAATATTATAATCACCTAATCTAATACAAATTAATATAATCAAATTAGACACTTGTTTATAGTGCACAATCAAGGAAAGATGACATTTTTAATGCCTAGTTCTAACATGTTTTTTCCAACCATAAATTAAGATTTGGTCCATCATTAATTCATAATCAAAAATATTGAAAACATGAACAAGAAATAAATCAAAAACTCATATATAATTAAATTATAAAATAGTTATTTCAATCGTTGGAAGCAATATTAATATCTCATTTATATAAATTAGTCAACTATAACTAAATTGGTGTCAATTAATTTAGTTATGAGAGGCATACACAAAATCAAAAAGAAAGAAATATGACAATAAAAATACCCTAATAGATTCCCTAGCTCCAAATTCTTGAAGTTGGTTAGTCCATTTTCTCAAATCTTTGGAATAACTTTACAAATGGAGGGTCTTCTCTTGATTTTATGTGAGTTTTTGGGTGAAAACTCCAGCTGCAGCTAAGGGTGGAGAAACTTGGCTATCAACAACTTGTGTTTGAGAAAGGCATAGTGTGGTATTTATAAAGGAGTGAAGAAACACGCGAATTAAGATTTCTAGGCAATTTTTGGTACGCGGGTCACGGTACACAATTTTTTCTACCACGACACACAATTTCTTTTGTTCCAGCACAAGGTTGAAAATAATTCCCATAGTAGAAACAAAGAACTCGTCGTTGCAGCACATAAATTTTCTTGCCGCGGCACACTTTGAATTTCATCCCAAGTATAAAAACCTGATACTTGTTTGTTGTAGCACACATATTTCTTCGCCATGGCACACGTTATTGTACTTGCCTTATATGTACCCCTTACATAATGAATGTTCTTCAATGTAAGGCTTACATTGCTCAGTTCTATCTACTCTAATTTTACTTACTTTGATTCATTTAAGTCCAATATTTTTTTAAGAGCTACAAAACACATAAATATCTTCCAAAATACAATAATAATAAAATAAAACATAAAAATGAATGCTTAAAATATATGTCAAAATAGTGTTTATCAAATACCTCAAAACTTACATTTTGCTAGTCTTCTAGTAAAACTAAAATTAAGCTATGCTAACCTAAATTACTTCCGTGGATTGTCACTGTTGTATTTAGCTTATGCAATAGGCCTTTAAATCCCTAGGTTGTCCTAGTGGAAGAGTTAAAGTATAATAAGTGTTTCCAGTGATAATACCCACAAACATCATACTAAAAGAAAAATTAAAAAGACAAATAACAATACTACAAACTTAAATCAATAAATTTTTTCATTCTTCAGTTTATTTTTAATTTATAATCAAAGCTCATACATAAGTTTATTCAATCATCTTAACACATTAAGATTCATCAAACAAATTAGTTTCGCGTCACAAGAGCATACTTCATTACTAAAAGAATATCAACATTGATTCCCCCAAACTTAATATTAAGAATTCAAATTTGCTTTAATTTTTCTCCTCACAAGATTCACTTTTAATATTATACTGATCCTATGGGTTCAAACACTCAACGAAGTATATGCGAATAGAAGTTAAGTAAAGAAATGAGCCAATATATTTGTATATGATTAGATAAGAAAGGCTCAAAAAGTGCATAATATTGATCTCATGAAAGGAATCAAATGATAGGATTTATGAATAAATCACATTACTATTCTCATGTATCAATTCAAATCATTAAATAAAAATTTCAAGTGTATGCCCTAGAATAAATGAAAATGTATTAACTTCAAGGAAATTTATTTCCTATTTTTTTTTTTTTTTTTGTATTCACCACTTGAAAAATTTGAGGGTCATAATAATTTTTTTTTAATGGACCCATATACATGTGTATTTTATGAAAGATAAATTTTGACACTTTTTATGTTAGCTTTAGGGATTCCCTTATATCTTTTAAAGTCAAGCATGAGTGAAATATGTATACACTTTAAATTTTACTCAAATCATTTAATCTAAGTAATACAATTAAATATATGATTCTTTATTAAATGTTTAAAATCTTAACATTCAATGTAAAAACTTATAAAGATCATCTAACAATTTGAAATAATAAGAAAATTGTTTAAAAGAGTAGAATAATGATTATCTCTCATAATAGAACGTTATTGACTCAATAATCATCTCGTAAGGTAATTTTCACTATTTGATTCTTAAAAACAAGATTTAGACTTATCTTAATTTTAATATCAAAAGTATGAAGTATGAACACAAAACTAACTTTTATAACTAACCTTAAATATGTTCAAAAAATCAAACAAAATATGTATAAAGATTCAATTATTTACTTTAAATTAACAAGAAAGCACGAGTCTTATATCAAAAAGTTTTTATTGGACTTATTTGTACTCCCAAACCTAAACTAAATATTGACCTCAATGTTTTCAACTACGCACGTGTTCAGCAAAGCATTTAAAAGGAACAAATAAAAAATTAACTAAACTAACATAAAAAGAAAAATATTACCTAAAATAGTGGGGTTGCCTCTCACCAAGCGCCTTCTTTAACGTCTTTGCAAGACGTAAATGATTCATTTTTATCCACTGTCATCAAAGATCTTGAAGTGTGTGATTTCAATTTTTTGAGTTAGTATTGTGTTAAGCGCATCCTTCCATCTCGGTAGTTATTTCCTATGAAGCACAACACACTTTTTCTTTGAAATAATATGGAAAATAACTTGGGAATGTACAAGTCTTAAGTGCCTTGTGCAACATAGAAGGTGAAAATTATTCCTCCTTATTCTCCTTAGAAAGTTGTAGAATTTGATTTTCTTCAACTTGACATTTTTTGAGAATTGGTTGCTCTCATCTGTGTTTTCTACATAAAGTGATAAATTATCAAAAATTTTAAGAAAATAAATTTCATTAAAATTTTTACCACTTTAAATGATTGTGTTATCTTTCATTTGCTTAATTTGAGTAGGCAACTCTTTTTTATCTTGAAATTATTCCGTTAGTTGCTCAACTTGCATTTTTATCCTTATTAAAGAATCCCTAAGGAATCCAACCTTCGATTGTTTATCGTTTGGTTCTCAATACTAATTTGAATAAAAGTATTCAAGATCTCCTCTAAGGTTGGTTTCCTAGGTTGAATGGGTGGGTCACAAGGGTTTAAATTTAAGCTTTATATTGGGTACGAGGCATAATGTAGGTTAGTATTTGCTTCTCAAGAAAATTTTTAGTGATTTTCTAACTCAGGAATATAAGTATAGGGATAGTTCCAAGGTGGGTGACATCTCTCATTAAGATTGAAGTCCTGATTAGTAGATGTATGGTAATCACCTGTAAAAGTGCAAATATTAGCATCATGCCTATATAAATCACAGATGTCACATACCTCCATATTTGCTATGATTCGTGGCTTTTGAACAAGTTTTTGTATTGACTTTTGGATATTAGTATCCAGCTTGTCTTTTGAATATGTTGATGTAGTGCATGAATGGTATCTTTCATATACTAACAAAAAAAAAATTTAAAGCACCAAATATATCCAAAAAAAAAAAACAAATAAATAACAAAAGAAATAAATATAAAATAAACAACTAAAAACAAAGAACTTTAAAACAAATAAAAATAGGTAAGAAATTAAAAATAACAAATTAAAAAGAAAATCACAAAAAATAAAGAAATACAAAAAAAAAAAAACAAAAACTAAATATAACATAAATAAACACTTTAAAAAACCAATTTTCTTACAATGTTGTCAAAAATTTGATGCACAAAAATTTGATAGTTAAATTTTGTATTTATAAAAAGTTGGCAAGTATACAAATCACTTGTAATATTTTATAAGTATACTCTCAATATCGTTTTTCAAGGAATTGTGGTAGTTTTAAAATATTACTTATTTTATTATTCGGTTGAACAAACAATCCTAAACATTTTAATAATTGTCGGTTGCTGAAAAGATTGTAAATTTATAAATTAATTCAATAATTTAAATAATTACAAATAAGAGATCGCAGTAGAGGTGATGATGATGGATGTATATAAGAATCTTATTTCACTATCAATTCATGGAAAGAACAGATTAAACAATTCAATTAAGAGTCAGATTTAATGATTAGTTAATTTATTTGATCCAGACCGTTAGCTCAAAGAAATATTATAATCATATAATCTAACACAAATCAATGCAATTAAATTAGACATTTGTTCATAGTGCACAACCAAGCAAAGATGACGTTTTTAATGCCTAATTTTAACAAGTTTTTTCTAACTACAAATCAAGATTTGGCTCATCATTAATTCATAATAAAAAATATTAAGAACATGAACGAGAAATAAATCAAAAATCCATATATAATTAAATTACAAAATAGTTCTTCTAATCATTAGAAGCAATACTAATATCTCATTTACATAAATTAACCAACCATAACTAAATTAGTGTCAATCAATTTAGTTATGAGAGACATACACAAAATCAAATATAAAAAATAAATATAACAATAAAAATACTCCAATAGATCCCTTAGTTCCAAATTCTTAAAGTTGGTTGGTCTCCTTTCTCAAATTTTTGGAGTAGCTTCACAAATGAAAAGTATTTTCTTGATTTTGGGTGGATTTTTGGATGGAAACTCCAGCTGCCATAGCAATTAAGGGTGGAGGAACTCGACTATCAAAAACTTGTGTTTAAAAGAAGCATAATGTGGTATTTATAAGAGAGTGAAGAAACACACTCGAATTCAAATTTATGAGCAATTTTTGATACGCGGGCTGCGGCACAATTTTTTCTGCAGCGGATCAAGGTTGAAAATGATTCACATAGTAGAAATAAAGAGTTCACCGCCGAGGCACATAAATTTTCTCGTTGCGGCGCACGTTGAATTTCATCCCCAGTATAGAAACATGAGATTTGGTTGCCATGACACACATATTTCTTCACCGTAACGTGTATTGTTGTGCTTGACTTATATGTATCCCTTACATAATGAATGGTCTTTAATGTAACGCTTACATTGCTCAGCTTTTTCTACTCCAATTTTACTCTCTTTGATTCATTCAAGTACAATATTCTTCTAAGAGCCCAAAAGCTTACAAAACACACAAATATATTTCAAAACACGATAATAATAAAATAAAACATAAAAATGAATGCTTAAAACATAACAAAATATAAATCAAAATAGTGTTCATCAGTTTTCAATTCCATTTATTGAAAATTGATACATTAAAAGTAATTTTGGATTTATAAAGTAGGAGAATATTTATTTAGGTTTATTTAACTCATTAAATCAATAAATTTATGTTGATGTGAATGTTGAAGAATGCATATATGTAGGTTTACATAATAAAGGAAAATGGATTGTCTGAAAGTGATGGGGCTCCTGGCATCCTATATTTGGATGCTTGCCAAAAGCAAAATGATTCTGGTAAGTCCACTAATGGCTTTGACACTTTAAAGCGTTTTGTGTGGGGTTACCATATTTTTACTTTTTTCCATTGCTTTTGAATCTTAAACTCAGAAAAAGACACTGAAGAACTCAGTCCAGAACTGTGTACTGATACTAACCGGAAATGTCTAAATCTCTTCATTCCACTATCACTCAATTAAAGAAAATGAGGATTAGCTTGCCAAGAGCACTTCCAAAGACTGCAGAACAACCAAAAACAACAGTGAGGAGGTTAGTTCAGAAGTTTTGGAAGATTCAAAGTTGTCTGAGCCTGCAGTTCAATTTAAAGACATTAAGATTTTGGGAGTTTCTACGTTCTAGTAGATGGTTTCCTTCTGGATTCTGGGCTCCCTGAAAATATAAGAAGAAAATACTACAAGCTTTGTAGTAGTCAAAATGAATTTCTTCATGAAAATATGATTAGAGGCCTAAATTATAAGTTAATTGTTGGTATCATTACTGAATCAGTAAATATAGCTGATGCTATAATATCTTCCAAGGTTACCACCTCTAGTGAGGATTTTTCTGCTTGGGAAAGATCTCTCAAAGCCTTCGAGCTTTTAGGTATGAATGTTGGATTTCTACGCAGTCGACTTTGTGAACTAGCAAGTATTGCTTATGAAGCAGAAATTCCCTTGGATGCAAGGAGGTACCGGGAATCTCGATCAGAACGTTTTTCAGCTGGAACTGGATTGTGGAGTTTCGAAATAAAGCTCTTAGAACTACAGTGTGCTTGCCATATATTAAAACTCTGGGGTCACAAGCTGACAGCTACCAAGCCAAATACCAGGAAGTGGTAAATGCTCCGTGGTAAAATTTCTCACATTATTTATAGATTACAAAGCACATACCACCGTTACTGTTGAATCAAGATCAGATTATCACCAGCACAATTGCAGAAATTATATGAAAAATAATAGCAAGATTCACACACAAGATTTATAGTGGTTCTTCTCTACAAAGTAGAGCTTACATCCACTTTGGAACCAAATCAGTTCCACCTCACTTTATTGCTTTAAACAGATACAACTTATGTCTCTTTTCTTCCTCTCACACAACCTCCACACAAGAGACTTGCTTCCTCTTATGTGATTTTATTACAAGAGAAACTTGACACTCCACAAGCTTATTTCTTTTGGTAAAACAGTTGATCACACGTATAGAAATGATATATTATATTATACATACATCATACTTGCTCTATGTATAAGAGACCACAAGTCAGTTACACTTGCATGTTGGTGTACGCGATCAAGAGTTGCTGTCTTGCGCTTGTGTTACACTTTCTGATATAGTTGTAACCCTTACAGCAACTTCAGTCTTCCATTGTAACCATTACATTGACTTCAGTCTTCCCTTGTAACCCTTACAACGAATTCAGTATTTCACTGTAACCCTTACAAATGCATCATCAAGTTTTAGCCATGTTTTACGTGTTCATATTTGGGCTCACAGTTCTTCAGTTACACATATCTTTTCGTGATGGCTCACATTATGTATCTTGTAGATATACCACTACTATATTATACATAAATATCATTTTGTACATTAAAATCAAAGATAGCTAGTTTTGCGGTGGAATCAAATGAAAATACTTTGCTTTATCCAAGATGGCTAATTTTGCACTTCATGCATGCATAGTAGCATTGTCATATAGTGTCGTTTGCATCATTTTAAATTAGTCCTGGTCAGTTTCAAACTCTCCTATGAACCCTGTTGAGAATTATAATATTATTTTATATAAAAAAAATATTGATAAGATGATCAAAATAACATAGCGCGGTAGATTGAGAAATATCATAAAATAAACCACGGGGGAGGGCTTGGGGGACAGCTTTCATTTTTATAATCACTTAGGTTAGAGTCTTGTCGATTAATAAAGAGTTTAGAAAGGTGTGAGCCAGTCGATTAATAAAGAGTTTAGAAAGGTGTGAGCCAGTGAGTAGGTGTAAACTTGGATCATATTTGACCTAATATATGTTGCCAACATATGCCACAGATCTGCCTTGAGACTTGGAGATTTATCCTCTGATTTTCAACACCCTTTGCTTAGCTGTCTGCATTTAATAACACACTGCTATTTTGCACTCTCCACTCTCAACCCCTCTCTCTCATATTTCTTTGTTGCTTTTAAGGCCGTTCATCTCATCTTGCCATGAAATTAGATTATTGGTTTAGCTGAGGAGATTAGATTATTTTTAATTAGTTGATCCAAAAAGTAGTATAATATTTTTATATAAAATTATGATCTCTTTTAAACAAAATATAATAGGTGGCTCTAACATCTTACCGGCACATGGATACTAGATCCAGGTCATACACACTCTTCTTTACTAGAAACAAAACATAGAGAGATACTAAAACAGACTAGAGAAAATTTTAACTAGTGCTTGACATGTTACAAGAGGTTCTTCAACTGCAAACATTTTGTACAGTGAACATCCAAAAACACTAATTTAATTCTTAGATATCAAAATATATAAAATCACTCTGAATACAAAATCATAGAAGAAAAATTAGAAGTTAAAAATCGAAGCTTTGACACATTTTAGGACCTCTAAAATTTACCACCCACGACCTCAACCTCTGGAAGTCTAATAGAGAGAAGATCTCCACCTTTGTACTAATAAAAAACAAAAATAAATAAAAGGTTCCAGACCTCTACAAATGATCATCATCAACCCCAATAGTGAAAAGTGATTCTATATTCAAATCTCCACATCTCTGAAAGCAGACCCTCCTTCATTCAACAGCTCCTGAAACAAATGAAAAACACTAGTTAACTAACTATAGCATGGAATAAAGCTTATTGTAAAGCAAAAACAAAAAAGGGAAATTAAAGTTGCTTCTAAAGTTCAGTTTTTTCTTTTACCTGTGAAGTAGAAGTGTTGTTAACATTAGCTTCTTGATACACTAAACCAGACCTTCTAAATACATCTCCAGATGAACCTTCACTACTCTTTTCATGAGCTTTCTTGGAGCCAATGTGAGCCCTCTTCAAACCCAAAAAACCTTTCCAACGTGTTGAAACCTTTGGCTGTCTGAAAGACACGTCATCATCATGATCCTCCACGAGAAGCTCTTCTCTAAGAGTAGTGGTTCTCTGCATCTGGTTGTTCAAATTATCTCTATAAGGCAACATCCTACCTTTAAAGAAAAGCTCATCAGCCGTCATCATTGAATGGTTAGTAACACCTGAGAACTCGAAGTCAGAAGAAACTGGTGCTTCTCTTGAGGAGCTCCTAATTTCTTGCCTTAAAGCCTGTTGGGCATCCACAAAATCGTTAGAGAAGGAGATCCTAGGGCTCATTGGAGCCAAATGACCCTTGTGCTCGGAGTTGTACATGCTTAAGCACAAGGCCATTAGCTTTCAAAACAACATGAGTCGAGTTTTTTTAGATAGCTAGGAGTGAAAAGAAATTAAGATTGGAAAAAAATAATAGTTAAGCCACCCCTTTGTATTTATTCAAACTGGGACCTTCTAGTTTTGCAACCTATCAAGTGGATGAATGTTTGCAACCTATCAAGTAGATGAATGTTTGGTATTTATATCTCAAAATGTACTTGAGAGATCGATCTTTCTATGTGCTCTTTAGCTTTGTAAACACATTTTATTTTAAATAAGTTAATATTTATTTTATATGTATACTTACATGGCATGTAATGTTTTTTCATAACATGTTAAATTGGCATTCAGATAAAAATAAATTCAATAATATAAAATTTAATATGGTCAAATATTGGTCTTAAAAATCGAGTCTCTCTAAAGTTTTTATTATTTTCCTTGGATGTGGGTGAAGTTGCCAAGAAGCCTCTGTTTTACTTCCTTCCAACTCTGCGTTCAAAGAAATTATCTTTCCAATACCCTCCAAATCCCCAATTACCTCTTGTTATTAACATCGTGATTATTATCATAATTTTATGTATAGATTAATCTATATTACAATCTAATTGTACCATATTTATAAGTATTTTTATAATTACTCCATTATTTTACATTAAATAAATAATTGACGACATTTACTATTGTGTTATTAACATTTACATGCTTACAAGTTACAACATAGCAATGCATTTTGTAACTGTTTTGTAAAAGTTAATAATGGTTTTTTAGTTTTCTAACTTTTGACATTTTATAATTACTATATCATAATATTGATAATGATAGTTAGGAAAGTGAAAACTTTTCCAAAAGTTGGGTTGAATAATGAGCAAGTTAATTGCTATTATTACATAGTTTGATAAAAAAATACTTAGTTTTGAATAATGAGCAAGTTAATAACTGTTTTGTAAAAGTTACATAGTTTGATAAAAAAATAACGAGTCATAATTATTTTGTCGTTGCCATGACAATTGTACATTGCATAAATGCAAAGCTGCTGTTATGAACAAAGAAATCAAATAACAAAGGGAAAAAACCAAAAAGACCAAGAAAAAAGAAGAAGAGGCATCATAAATGAAGGACAGTAATTGGAACAATCAATTTGATGGATAAGTATGAGAAAAAAGGGGTGGGTTGCAGCCAGGTTTATATACTAAAGAGATGGAAACAGTTTCCGTTGATGGCATTCAAAGTTTTAATTTAAATATTTATTTTGAGAGAGAGAAAAAAAAAAAAAACAGTTGCAGAGTCCAGACTCTCCAGACACCAGAGAGAGTTGGCATGGTTGACCCAGCTTTGACTGCTATGTAAATTAATATTTGGCAGTGAATGAGCTGGTGATGCCGACTCTTCAAAATAACCAAGGCCCCCCTCTTTTTTCAGCGTTAAGTTTTTCTATCTTTTTAAATAGCTTCATGGGATTACTGATCTGGACACCCTGTTTTTGCTGATAATATGATGGATAATTTTGCTAATTAAAGTTTCTGATAATAATTATAATAATATAAAGGTTAGAACAATAAGATCCAAAAATAGAGATGGGTTCTATTAAATTTAATCTCTGTCAATCATGTTCTTTCTTACCCATCGGGGGTTATCTTGGGTGCAGTTTTGAGTGTTGACAATGTATAAGCATTAAATGATGAAAGTTTATAATGAAAAGCTTATAAGGTTTATAATGAAAGTTAAAAAAAAAAAAAAAAACACTTTAAAGTGTCTTTTTTTATTTTTATTATTAATAAAGAAAAAATATACTCACACACTCGGCTGAAATTCGAACTTAGATATTCATAACGAGGGATTGAAAATCTCATCACCTAAATCACAAAAAATTTTCAAAAAAAGAAAGAAAGAAAGATTAGTTGCACCAATAATGTATAATACTTATGTTCAAAAAAATTAAGTAAATACGAATCTCAATTAAACATATCAAAATTTAAAAATGTTCGAACAAAAACAAATCATCCGCTCAAAGATGTCCTCCTACCTCTCAAAGAAATAACCTCATAATGAAAGTTTATTATAATTAAAGTTTATAATCTTGTCAAACAAAAGCTTCCGAGGTTTATAATGAAAGTTTATTATAATTTATTTCTCTTTAAATTTTAACTTTATTTAATATTATTATTTTATATTTTATTATAGTATTTGTTAATTAATTTAAAATTTTTATTTTATGAAAATTGTAATATATATTTTTTCCTTAATTTTTCATTTATTTTAAAGATAATATCAACCTTAAAATTTTAAATCATATCTTATTTTTACATTTTTATATATTATTTTATTTTTTATTTTAACATTTATAGATTTTGATATATTTAATTGGGCTTCATATTTACTTAATTAAATTAATTAATAAAATTATTTTATACATTTATAATATCAATATTTATTAACATATTATATTTGTCTTTTTAGTAGATATATTTTATAACATAAAAAATTTACTATTAAGTTAACGAGAGTTCAACATAACACTTATAAATTTTACATGTTGATATATTTTTTATTCTTTAATATTTAAATAAAAATTTTAGTTTGTATAAAAATATTTAGACTTTAGCCTTCTTTCAAAAATTATTCCTGATTTCGCTCCTGCCTTCTTATTTGTGTAAGAGAAGGAATCACGTGGCCACGTGCAGAGCCTTTAAGAAAAAAGTTCATTTGGTTTTACCAACGCGCTTTTGTTTTTATTATTTGTCATTTGAACACTGTTGTATTGAATAATGAGGGAAAAGAAACATTTACATCCCCACAACCACAAAGTCTTTGGTTTTGTTAGGTTCCAAAAAGGCAAGATAAAAATTAATATAAAAAAAACTCATCAACCTTTAAGGTTGGGTTATAATTTGTGCAGATTGTGTGTTAATATTGTGCACTTTCATTATTTCATTCTAAATTCAAATATTTTTAATATTATTAAAAAGATATTAGTCTTAATTAATTTAGTTAATTAAAGTAGTAAAAAAATATAAGATTTATATAAAAAAAAAATTATTATTTAGTGTTAGAAGAATTATTTATTAATTATGTACCATTAATCTAGACTTATAGTCATTATAGTAGAAGGAAGAGAGTAAAAAAAGTTAATAGTGAAAATAATTTTATTTATTTTATCGAATAAGTTTTTAATACGTAATTATTATTAGTATGAACTAACACATCATCATAATTGATCTAAGTTGAATATGTAATTTTTCTTAGTTTTAACTAAAAAATAAGAGTATTATTATATAAATTAAATGATGTGTTAGTTATTTATGAAAGAAAATGATGAAGTAATTATAGAACTCTTTATTAATAAAAATTAAAATTAATTAAATTATGTTATATAAATTAATATTTGTGATAAAAAGTATATTTTTAAAAAATAATTATATGGTTAAAGTCAGACCGGGTGTATTTTGGACAATAATCGGAATTGCCACGCTGTTAAGGTTACAACTAAAATGAAGTCGGGGAACGAAGCTAAGTCCTCGAGATCAAGATTGAGTTGCCTCCGAAAGTAAAATAAAATAAAATAATTAAATCTAAAAACAAGGCAATAATTATATATGGTTGGCAAAATTTGGTAACAAACATGTGGTGACTGGATTTGGATAAGCATTGAAATTATAATTTGAGTTATTTGCTTTGAATATAAGGGAATTTGTCGTTTTTTGGTTGGCACCAATAGACTAGGGGGTCAAAAACATCTTTGAAAAAATGGAAGACCATATGACATGCTCAACAATTTTTCTAATTTCAATCAATTTTATTTTATTTAAAAATTGCAACCAAATTAAGATAATATAATAATAAATTGATATGAAAAATACTCAAAAGTAGCAAATTGTAATCTGAGTCATAATTTTAATAATAAATTAGATGTTCCCTCAAGCACATGTCAAAGTGGAATTGCCCCAACTCCTGATTGACGCAAAGGATCATGAATCTTTTTTATTTATTAGCAATGGACCATGATTTCTAGGCATGATAAGATTGTACTCTTGGTAAAAACAGTTATATGTATTTTTAATCTAATTTATTGGATATAAGGACTTGTATTATAAAATAAGCTTTAAATAAAACTATGAATACACATAAATTCGATTTTATTTTTCATATTAAAGATATAAATTAAAAACCTCAAATACAGATCAAACCACTTTAATAGAGTCTACTAATACAGCAGGATCATTATTCAGTTCTCAATTTGATGGAAAGAAGAAGATTAAAATACTTGCATCTTAATAGTTAATATCCATAGGCTGTCCTCGTCATCATCATCATCCTCATGAACTCCTCGGCATCAACTTCTCCATCGTCTGTGCATTTCAGTAGCCATTGACTTGTGTGCATAATGAAGCAATTCACCCGCATAAATTAGATTAGAATGAGAAAATTCAAGATTAGAACTTCACTAAAGTGGGACGGGAACACTTGCATCTCTTGATCATGAAAATCAGAGTACATTGTCAAAGTGCACGGATTATTTTACTTTTATAAATTGATTACATTAATTATCATACACCTTAATAGTATATTTGTGGACAGGGAAATTTAGAAATCATTTTAGGCACTTAATCACCTTGAAAAATTGAAAAGATTTTTTCAAGATTGCGTGCTCAGAGAATTGAAGTATAAAGTAAAGGGAAAAATTGCATATAGACGAATGTATTTAGTATATCATATCTATGTTAAATATAATTTGAATTAAATTATATTATAATTAAATTAATTAATTTTTATTAAAAAAAATTGTATAATATAATCGGATTAAATTAATTATATATATATTTTTTATTAAAATATTTTATATTTAAATTAATTTTTTATTATAAAATTAATATTTAATTAATTTTTATATTTTTATTACATTTTTAAAAATAAAAAAATATTATTTTTAATTTAAAATAAAAAAAAAGTTAAAGACATATTATAAAAAATTTAGACAGATTAACTTGATTATTTAGTATGATTTAGATTTACAACTCCTTGTCGTATAAAATTTCTACATAATCATATTATTTTTATACTATATAATATGATTTAATTTTATAATTAAGCGTATGAATATATATATTATACATTCAAAATATTTAATATAATGTAACAAACATACTATACTGTATACGATGACTTACTGTCTCTGGCTGCTTCATCAAGCATCTCACTTATCTCATCTTCAGTCAAGTGCTCACCAAGTCCTTTGCAATGTTCTTAATATCTGGGGCAGATAACTTTCCCTATATATTTTTTAAAATAATAAACACACAGTCACACATACAATATTCAAATCTACGTTCTATTAGTGATAAAAAAATAAAAATAAAAATAAAAGCAAATATCATTAACGACCATCCATAGTCCATAGATTGAGCTCGCGAGCCACGACCATGTGATTAAAACCATGCGCTAAAGAGCAAACCATCATGCTATCGGTAACTGGTGAATGTATTGTGTTAATCGATCAATTTGTTGGGCTTGGGGTTCTATTATAAGTATTATTTTTTTTTTTTTCCAATAATTTTGAAAGAGAAAAATAAAGTAAAATTAAAATGCATAGCATAACTAGATCTTTGATAGATATTGTTTTACTTTTAATTCTTATGGACATTAAACATATGTTTTTTTTTTTTAAATAATATAATAAACAAATATTTAAGGCATTTTTATAAATGCACTAAATCAATTGAATAACCCGTTTACATATAATATTAAAGAAACTGAAGGGATAAAGTAGCAATTTTAAATAGAAATTCACACTTTTATTATGGTCAATAATTTGGAATGCTTTTTTGAGGTCCTCCTTAGTGTCTCGCTCTCCAATCTTAGCCATTATCATATGCACAAACTCATCAAAATCAATAGCACCACTTCCATCCTTGTCAACATCTGCAATCTTTTGGTTAATTTGTTGGAAGTAACCAGTGAAATTTTTTGTCAGCATTGCAGTCAATATCCAAAATAAGTTAGGAAAAAGATTTAAGGAAATTAATAATAGCCGCTGTAAGGAAAAAAAATTAAATTCTAGCCACTTTAGACTACTACCCGAATTTTGAGCCATTTAACACAAATGAACCCAAATTTTAAACTTATAACACATAAGTTCTAAATATATATTTAAAACGTTAAAATAATTAATTAATTAATTTTAACATAATATGTCATGTCATGTCATATATAAAGTAAAAATTGCATCTGTGATGGACTATCGTGTATGCAATTAAAAAATTACTCATTCGTATTTATATTAATATTTATAATTTACGTGTTATCGAATTTAAAATATAGATATATTTTGTTTTAAAGAAGAAGAAGAAGAAGAAGAAGAAGAAGAAGAAAAAAAAAAAAAAAAAAAAAAAAAAAAAAAAAAAAGGTCACGTCTATATATACACGAGGGAATTAGAATTGTAAAACATGTTATTCATACCTCATGGCAACATTTAGCTCTATGGCATCAATAGTGCCTAAAGCACAATGTTAACCTAACAAAGTCGGTCAAAGTTTATGGAATGCAAAATATTTAAGTTTCTAAATGCTGCCTTACTCTCTTTTTATGAAATATGTACAATTCTCCAATATCTCTTTTAAAGTGTAGATTTTTATTTCTTGTAAAATTTATCATTTTATATTTTTAATTTATTGATAGATTAAAATTCAAATATTATATAAAAGTTTACAAGAACTATGAGTAATTTAATTTAACCAAAATAAATAAAAATACTAATACTCCCAAACGAGTTAAAATTAGTAACATTTTAGTGAAGAACTCAAGTGTGTATTCTACAGAAGGGCATTGAATTAAACAGGGATAAATCATTTCCATGTGGCATGAGCGGTAAACATGCGTAATAATTTCTTAAACTACAGTTCAACTAATTTAAAGGCAACGTTTCATAATGATTTTTATTTATAATTTATAATTAAATAATTAATTTTATTATTTTTAATTTTTTTTATAAAAATAATCACAAATAAGTTTGATAACAATTTTTATTTAATAATTTTCAAGAAAAAAATCATAAATAACCTCAAAATTGTTTGGTAATTATTTTTATTTTTTTGTTTTTTTCAAAAAAAAAAAAACTTTAAAAACAAAATAAATATTTTATTATTTTTTATAAATTTAAAATTTTTAATCATTTTTTTCTGATACTTAATCATACAAAACTACAAAAGTTGTAAAACTTGATTTATTATCTAGAAAAAATGTTTGATCAAAATAAAAAAAAATTAGAAATCAAAAATCTGATTTAAAATTTTTAAAGATTTATGAATCACTCTATATTTTGGTAGTGATTCTTTAAAAATATAAAAATTAAAATAAATAATCGTTACTAAATATACTTGATTAAAAAATTATTTAAAAAAAATTAAAAATTAAAAATCAAAATTATTATCAAAACAGCTTAAATAAATAAATTATTGGTAACAGTCACATGTTAAAAAATATAAAGAATAAATTGTGATTATCGACCCGCCCAATTGGAATTCAAGGTCTGTGCTGCGAGCCGGATATTTTTAACGATCAAGGGCCCAGCCTGTAATAAGAGAAATGGTCCCCTTCACGTGGAAAGTCCGACAGGTCAATCTCCATGGGCAGGTGAATGTTGCCGTCTGATCGCGATATCAAGTTAGCCCCTTACCAGAATGTTTGCAGTGTACATAAGTTAAGAATTATGTGGACGTGAACACTCTTGATTTTACTGTATCAAGATTCCCTTTCCCACATACCCAGTTCGTTACCGTTCCATACTTCAGTGAACCTTTGCCATTCCTTTTATTTATTGCCTGCTTTGATAGCGATAGCGATTGTGATTGTGATTTAAGATTTAAGATCGTTATTATTTTTTTTTCCCAAAAAGAAAGAATTTTTTTTTTGTTGATTGCTTCATAGTTCATGTTAACATTCTGCAATTTCTCTTTATCTTTGTGGTCATAATAATAATTTGTCCATGCCCGTCTAAAATCGTAGATTTTTAGTTTCCAAGACTGTTCTACCAATTTGAACCCCCAAAAAAAAAAAAAAAAGATTGTTCTACCAAGCAAAAAGTTTCCAAGATTGTGAATGAGTACTTTCAAAGGAAGAAGCCTAAATATTTTAAGAGATGTATTACAAATGAGATGAGGTAACCTAGTATTAATTAAAGTCGTATAATAATATTCAATAAAAAATTATAATGTCAATTATCGTTGTGATATTTTCATAATATATTATAAAACACATTTTTAAATAATTCGTCTAAAATATTATTGATAAATATATTTGTAATATACTGTCTCGTTCAGAACTAAATGTTATTCTATTTTATTTTTTATTGATTTTCCTTTATACATTTTCTTGATAGGATAATTTATTTTGATTTAAATGATTATATAAACTAATAAATTTATTTAATACATTAAAATTTTTATTTAAAAAAAATAATGCTAGTTGCTACTACTGTAATCTATACATTTATATATAATGACTGGGATGGAGTATTTTGAAAGTTACTTTCTTTTTCAAAAGGGAAATTTTAGTTACTTTCTTTTGAGTCGAAGCAAATTTATTATAATTTTTATTATTATATTTAAATTAGAGAAAAAAATTTATATGATTGTAAGTTTTAAGTTAATGATCAAATATATTTAGAGAAAAGATAAATATGTTATTTTTAATTTTATTAAATTTTAATTATGTAACCTAAACACTACGGTCAAACATATAATCATGTGTAAAAATAAAGTGCAGAAATAGAAAATAACACACGAGATTTTTAAGTGGAAATAACTTAAACCATAATAATAACCTAAGAGAAAAACTACAGAACCATCTACCTATCCACTATGAAAATTTAATGTTTAAATACAAAGTCAGGTCTTAGAATACCATTCACAAATAAAGCTTCCAATGTACTTTATTTACGAAGCCAAG
Source organism: Elaeagnus macrophylla (assembly GCA_029378325.1). Classification (NCBI taxonomy): domain Eukaryota; kingdom Viridiplantae; phylum Streptophyta; class Magnoliopsida; order Rosales; family Elaeagnaceae; genus Elaeagnus; species Elaeagnus macrophylla. The sequence goes on from CM055641.1 coordinate 10,328,073, forward strand.
TCTTAGACTATTATTCACAGATAAAGCTCCCAATATATTTTACTTATGAGCTCTTGCTCTATTTTCACAGTCTCCAAAAGGTTGGGGAGAATTAATCTGGACGAACGCTTTAGTAAACTTGAGTCACATAAAATACCGAACATGTAAACCTTAACACCTGAAAAGTTAGCACAAGTGTAAGGTGTGTCATAGAATGAATTTAACAAAGAATAATCCTAACTAAAAAATTCAAAATATATATCAAATAAATTAAATTTTTAGCAAATCTTAGAACAAGTAATTAAACACAAGTTCAATTAAAATAGCTTCTTTAAATATCAATGATCAATCATGAAAGAACCTAAGCAAGAAGAAGCTATATGAACATAAATAAGCTTAGACCTAGACTATCATGATCACACAAAATGTCAAGGATTAAATAAATTTAATCACAATTCTGTAATCAATGGTTCACGATATAATGAATATGCTCAAATATATACTAACATAATCATGCAAATATAATTGGTTCAAGATCAATGAATAAAGCACGCATGTATTAGCATAGATGTAAAAGATGAGAATATTAAGTTAAGCTTCAAAACATGAATAAAAAAATCAACAAGCGTATTTGAGTCAAAGCCTAGGCACGTGTATATATATATATATACACAAACAAGAATACGTCGTATCATTTTATAAAAACTTAAGCATGAATAGTCACTTGATATGTCAAAATGTCATTGGCAGTTAGGAGTTGATTATGATTAAAAATGCGTTAAAAAAACCTAGTTTCTGTTTGTAGGATCGATCCGTCCTTGAGGTAGATCGATTCGACATTGAAAAATTTATGCCAACGAGGCTTGGGATAGATCCAACCAAATTTTGGATCGATCCGTCCCAAAATACTGTTATGCCTAGGTATATGGGGATGAATTCCTATCTCCAGACCCACTATTTTTAAAGAGTATATACTTTAACGGGATCAAATTTGGATCTTTTTGGGATCGGTTCATATAAAAGGGATCGATCCGTCTCTTAGGGGGATGGATCCTGCTTCCTTAAAATGTACATAATTTTTTATCTACATATCAGAATTACTCCAAACGAAAACTTATGTAAAGTGCATGTGAAGAGGATAATTTTTACCTTAAATGGAGAGCTTTTGAGGCTTTGACAAAGGTGCAACTTAAAAATACTTGAATCAAATAAGAGCGATGACGCACCATTCTTAAAGTTTAAACATTATATAAATTGTATTTATCTACAAAATTGTCAACTACTTACGTACGTCTCAATCTCCCCCTTTGGCATTTTCGTATAATAAAACCTCTCTTTCACTACAAATCCCTCAAATATAATCCTATGATCCATAGTGGAACTATCCTATGATCTGATGAATCCATCTTCGCTGAAACTTGACAACCTTGTATGTAACTGAAATTATATAGACAAAACACGACAACTTAGCTTGAGAGCCTCATTATTTATTAGTTCAGTTTACATTAAAATTATGCTAAGATCATGTAGTGCATGCATTCACATCAAATTAACTTAACTTAAAATATGATAACAAGACATAATGATTCGAAGCGGTCTCCCCTTAAATACAATCTCTCTTCTTATTTGCATAACAACATGAAACATGTTAATTATGTGAATGATAGATTTGATGAGAATCTCTCTCCCTCTTTTTGACATACGAAAAGGACAAAATATTTGGAAGAAATTACACACATGAATCTCTATCTCTCCCTAAATGTAATGACTCCTCCAAAGTTTACGACTCTCGAAATGGAAAATCAATTTAAAAAGAAATAACAAAGGTGAAATTGCAATAAAAATTAACAAACTGATTTTTTTTTAAAATCTTTACAAAAGGCAATAAACTCATTTAGCAACTAAGAAGCACACAACCAATTGAGAACTTGCCTTTGCTCAAATTTTGGTTATCTATTGTATAAATAAGCGAGTGAAATAGATAAGTCACACATAAAACATATTAGCACATTGAATGATATATTGTCACTAACTCAAAATAGTATACATTTTAGAACTCAACTAATATGTCAATTAATTCATTTATGATTAATCAAGGAAGACCCTACGAAAAATATCACCTATTATGAAAAATTACAATAGAGCCTTTAATCTCATAAAGTAAAATATGTCTACCAAAAGAGAACTTTAAAAATATTTAAACGAGACATAATTTTTTTTAAAACTCTTTAGCCCTCTCAATACTAGGTGCCTCCTTAAGGTATAATTTTTTTTAAAATGCAAGAAAAAGTACTTAACAAAATTTTGCACTCAAGGTTAACTCAAGTTTGAGTATCTTTCAAGAACAATCATAAACTTCAAGTATAACATACATGTGTATTTGATGAGTGTGTGAATAAGTTCATGTCAACATCAATCATCACATGTAAATCAGTGCACAAGTTTGAATTGTAGAATCGTTTTTACAATGAATATCAAAATGAGTTAAACCACTAAAGTTAAGGTTATATGTGTATAAGTATTTTATGAGTACATTACATTGTTGGTTAAAAATGATTTTACCTTATTATTATTATTATTAATTTTTTAAAATTTTAACCATAAAAAAATACTAACTAAAAAATAAATGAAAGCTTACGAAATTGCTCATTTATGGTCATTTAAGCACTTAAACAAAAGTACCTAGGTAAATAATAAAAGATAGTCAAGTGATCGAAAAAAAGACAATCTTTTCTAACCCAATTTTTTTTAAATTTTGGTTTCTCTATGTCTTTGGGTTGAGAATCAATTACCTTAGGTTTCATAGATATGTTCTTGGACTTAGATTTATTTTTCACATTCATCCTATATGAAGATGCAATATGCATGGAAGAATGATAATAATGAGTCCTATCACTATAAATATAGAAATTAAATTGAGGAGCATTCATCATAAATCTACACTTGGGTCGAATATGACATTTTCTACCACAATGATGACAAACAAACACAAACTTAGTAGTTTTTGTTACCATAAGTGTAGTTGGTGTTTGTGCACAATTAATAACAGTATGAGTGGAGTTAGAATGCCTTACAAGTATGGTCTTTGAAGTCGAAGGAGTAGAGCTTTCATCTAAGTATCCAAGTCCACTTATAATACCATATGACTTACCAATGCTCAACATTTTATCTAATTGTTCAGCTCAATTGGTTAATGTCTTAATTGTTTCCTTTGATTGATCAAGTTTTTGAACTAACTTTTTATTTTCTGTTTAGTTCCTACAAGACCTAAATTAAAGGCATTAGCTTGTTCTTGCAATTTAATTTTTTTTCCTATGATAAAAAAGTTAAGTTCATGTGTTTTGATTAAGTCATTCAATTTAGCTACTTATACAAGCAACTTATATTTTTCTTTCTTAGAGCTAATGAGGTTCATGAAAAGTTTGTCAAAATTACTCCAAATGAAAACGTATATAAAATGCATATGAAGATGATCATTTTTACTTTAAAATGGAGAGCTTTTGAGACTTTGAAAAATTTATAACTTAAAAATACTTGAATCAAACTAGAGCGATGACGCGCCATTCCTAAAGTTTTAATATTACATAAATTATATTTATCTATAAAATTGTCAACTATGTACCTATTTCTCAATAATAAAAGATATTATTAAAAATCAACTAATTATTTTTATTTGTTGCCAGTTTTTTTATTAAATATTTTTTTTAACACAACAATTTTATGCTTGCAATTATTTCATATTAAATGTAGGTTAATATTATTTATTTATTTATTTTTCATTATTACTGTGTATTCCAGTTACCAGTATTACTCATTAGTTCTTTCATTTTTTTCCATTATCAGCGTACTCAGAAAATAATAAATAATTCATCCTAAAAACTGAAGTAAAGAGTAGGATATACTCGTGCTGATAATGAAAACCTCAACTATAAGTACATCACGATCATTTGTGACATCTAAAGAATAATTCGGTTTATTCAGGTCTCTTCTCAATAAATAAACGTTGACAATTGTGTGATTAAATGATATAATGAGAAATGAATATAATCATATGCACATTTATACATATTTTTATATTTAAATTATTTATATTATCAGAGTTTAAAAAATAAATTAATTATTTTTAAAAAAATTTACTATATATTATAAGATAATATAATTAATTTTGGGACAATATTACAAACAAATTTATATATACCTAATATTACTTGTCATGCAAATCCTGAATTATTAGACTAAATAGCAAAGTTAGGTTAATAATTGGTACATGCTGAATATCGCCAATTACTTGATATAAAAGTTTGTCAAACTAATGTCCATTTTTACCCCTCACATAACAGTACTTTATCATAAACTGATCAATGCAAGTTTCAAAGGGAGGAAAAACATCTATTTGTCTTTGATCCTTAACTCCTCCAACACGATTTCAATTTTCAAGTCTTGTTTTGGTCTTAAGACCAATATATAATTATATATTACAAGAAAATTCAAAACCAGTCATCCTGATTACACTGATGCATAACTATATGAATATTTACGACTGATATTTAATTATAAAACTAGATTTATCTAAATTAAAATATCCTTCTTCATATAGGGTGCATAGACCTTACAGTACACCCTCAATCTACATGCTTCCATGTCAGAAACTCATTGGTCATATGCACAATTTACTGCTCTTCATCAACGGTGCATAAAACTCCACAGCCTTCATCTCCTTGGCGTGGGACCCACCAAACCCCACATTCTCGTCACGATCCCTCTTCTTCTTTGTTGCCTTTTCTTTTCCTTTCACCCAAACTCCAAACAGTTTCAGACCTTGCTTTTCTACGGTCGTTTCTTTACCGTCGTTATCATCACGAGTCAATGCGTCATGGGTGGAATCACAGTTTCCTTGGCTCATGATACGATTGATCTGATCAGGTCCAACCTTCACGTACTCAGTCAGAAAACCAATCATTTCGTCACACTGTTTCTTCATCCGTGCGAGCTCCGTCGTAAGAATTTGATTGTCTTTCTTCAATTTTTCGTTCTCTTCAGATAAATCAGACAATCTAGTCATCGCTGCCGTTTCCACCGACCCTGGGTTTTTGGAATCGTGTGATGACGTGGAAGTGGAGCCAATGTCTTCGCCGGAGTTCGACGGGGTAGAAGGTCCATCTCCAGCACGATTTTCAATTTCAGCCAGTGCCGTAGATGAATTTACCGTTTTCCGGCGACGGATTTCGGACAGGAGCTTTTTTTGTTCTCGACGGAAATTGTCGTTGGCGAATTCCCACTTGTCTGGAACTACCTTCCGAAATCCCTGCAAAGTTCATGTAAGGTTAGTAAACTGAAAAGCTAGAAGGAATCATTGGGGAAAAATAAAATAAAACACTATTAACTTGTGAATTTATTATTTTCATGACTATATTTTGTCTTTTCTCAAAATAAAAATACTTCTAATTTAACATCGCATTTTCCTTTTCTTTTTATGAAGAGTAATATGCTGGAAACTATTTTGTTTTTTTATAATTTGAAGTTTGAATCATTGAAATTTATGGAAAAGTTGATATCGCGCCGTCAAAATAGAATAATGGAGGAGAAAATATACTATTTTTATGCATGTTCTAACAATATTGGCTTATTAATTTAATTACATAGGATATAAAAAATCTGAAGTTTGAAATTGGGTGCTTGGGTGTGGAGTAGCATGACATTTAGTTAATAGTGATCATTTTCTTTAAATTAATGCCATAAAGACTTTTAATTATTTTTTGTTAATTTTAATTCTTTCAATTATTATTTTTATAAAAAATTTTAAAATAAAATAATTATATTTATATTTATAATAGTTAAATAATTAATATATTTAAACCTAATTGTGCAATTTTTTCATAAACCTTTTTCACGGCTCGAAGTACAGGATTATGTACCAAAAGGCAATAATAGACTAGTAATAATTCATAAAGACCATAATAACCCTCAACAAACACAGTAATTTTTAATTTAATATTTTAACCCCTTTTCATGCTACATAAAAATGTAGCTAAAATTGGTCTCTACCTATCCCATTCCCTACTAAAAAATAAAATAAAAAAGTACTAGTATATAATTATAATGATAAAAATAAAATTAATATTTTATATATTTTTATTATAACTATAATAAAAGTAACTATACTAATATTAATATTATCTAAAAGACACGGAATGATTTTATAAAATAAAGATATTTCTCAATTTTTCCCCCTTCAAAATTTCCTTAGAAATTGGAACTCTTTTTACCATCCACCTGAGGATCAAGGTCATTCATTTTTAGCAAATAAAAAAATATATATATAGAGATATATAATTAAAATAAAAAACAGAAGTAAAGTGTATTTGATGGAAAGCATAAAACAGAATACCTTGATCATCCAAAATCGAACGAACAAGAGCATGCAACAGATTCCAGTAAAATAGCCAAACTATATGAAATCAAAGGTCACCAAAAAATTAGAAGCAGCTGTAATTAATAGAAGAAAACATACGTAAGTATTGAGCTGGCGAACAAAGCTAGAAAAGTTGTTGTGCTTGAAGTAATTAGGCAACAAGTCCCGAGCAAAATCTGCAGTCTTCCAAACCACAAAGGCGGTGCCACTTTCATTCCAAGATATCACATCGTCCGTGCTTGGATCATCCACCAACTGGTACGTCTTCGTCAAAAACGGTGCCGGTACTGACCTTTGCGCCATTAATTTATTTCCAATTATACCCCTCACCAACTACACCAATTTACAAACACAAACCAAAATAAAAAAGAAAAAAGAAAATACAAAACTAACCCAGAAAGAAAAATATATATATATATATATATTTATTTTCACTTGATTAATTTGTGGGTTTGAAGGAGCATGAATTAGATAGAACAACTGAAAAGGAGTAGGGCAGTGAGGAATTCCCAACCCCAGCAGTAAAAACCAGAAAGAAAAACGTGAGAGTGTACGTTACCGACTTCCATGGAGGATTGGAACCAAAATAATTTGTTGGGTTTTAGTTGGAGGCCTTAAGGCCTTTAAGATCATAATTATTGACAACTTTCTTTTTTCGAAGTAATGTTCTTTCTTGATGATTCGTGCGGGTTACTCTTATAAAGAAATTTTAGAACCAAATAAAAGAAAAGGAGATGATGTGGATCCTCTAGAAACAACACTTAGAAAAAGTATAAAATAATCATCATTTACATAGCCCACCACTTTAGTCGTATTTCAAAGGTGAGCTGAGCTATAAGAAAAGAAAGAGAGAAATTGGAAACAATGGGTAAGCTTTTTCTTTCTTGAAGAAAGTGATGAAAAAGAGACGTGGGATTTTTCTATTGTAACTTTAACGTGAGGTTTCACTATTGACTTTGCATCTAAAAGAGAAAATGCTTAATTTATATCAAAATTTGTGATGAAATGGCAAATTATATATTTTTATATTCATATAATATTATGATATATAATAAAATTATTTTAAAAAATAAAAAATATTTATACATAATTTAGATTCTAATATAATTAATGTAAATATAAAAATAAACATAAATTTTTGTAATCATAACACTACTCCTTGTTATAATATCAAATTACAAATTATGTCATAATATTTTGAAATTATAGTATTTTTTTAATCAAAATAAGCCAAAATTAATCATCCTATTTTGCAGAAAATAAATTTACTGGACATTAAATACGATAGATGAATAATATTAAGTGGGATAATGGTGATAAGAAAAGTCTTCCCTTTAAAATATAGAACTCATTTACTTTTCTTCTGGCATGTTTGTAATTTGTGAATGCAAGCTGAAAGCGTTCTCATAGTTACATATATACATATAAAAAGTCAACAATCTGTAGTTTTATATTATACAATTTTGCTGTGTAGGCTTGTATTAAGACATAGAATTAAAATTAAAAAGGTGAGAAAAGCTTAGGAAATAAGTAATATATATGAATATATGTATAAAGAGAATAAAATAAATAATTTAAATAGATAAAATGTGTTAAATTAAAATTTTATTTTTCCAATAACTATCAAACATTTATAACTCTATTAAAAAAAATAAGATAAAATTGAATTAATATATAGAACAAATTAACTCGTTTCATTTTGTGTGTTCCATTTCATAAACTTCTAATTAAGTAGAATCATGTCAATGTATTTAAAACTTACATTAATTTTTTATTTCTTTCCATTTTTTAAAATATTTTCATTATTATTTTTTATTTAAATGACTAACATGACAATTATTTCATATTATTTAAAAAAATATGAAAAACCTGTGTGTATAACGTGTTCTATTGTTCCTGATCATCTTATTGGTTTTTGTATATTGAAAAAGTAAAAGCACTAAAAACAAAGTCAGATATTCTTATTATATTAATAAAAAACCAATTCCACATATACCCCGCTACCCCATTGTTTTCCCACTAGAGAAATCTGTTGGAAGCTTTAGTTGGAACTTGGGAAGAAACGACAAGAGAAAAACAAATGCCCATAAATTCCAATTCCTCAATATATAGAAGTAGAAATTATTTATTTTTGTTAGAGTAAATGATGATGTGGTAATTTAAACTAAATTTTTTTTTTAAAATTAATACAAATATTTTTTTAAAAAAATACAAATATCTAATTAGTAATAAATGGAGAGAATAATATTATTAGTAAATATGTCTACTTCATAAACAATGGATGATACCTGAAATTGAAAAAGGCTAAGTTCCATTGTTGACTTCTATAATTAATACATAATTTCATACTCTTGAGTAGTTATTTGAAAAATATACTAATCGAAAAAACCAGCCAAATGAAGAGCTTTAATTTCAGAAAGGAAAATTGAAAACAGTAACAGAGATGTAATTAGAAGCTATGTCGACTTACGAATCATTAGATAGTTAGATGTATTGTTTCTTATCTGACTTCATGTATTAGTTTATTAATGATCCAACTTCACTGCTTCAGGAAAAAGTAACTTTATTTAAAGTCACTTAGAATTCTATTGATCATTTAATTTGCTATCATTTTCTTTATTAAATTATTAATTAATCCCAAAATAATTCAATATTATATGCTCTAAATGATGACTATGTAACAACACGAAATAAATAGATTTTTGGGTACAGATAAATAATTAAGTAATCCTTACGTACAATGAAAGCTGCCCAAAATAATATTTGACTAATCTAAATTAGCCAATTAAGTCATAATTTTAAATAGGGCCACAATTTTTTATACAAATTATAAATTTGATATTACTCACTTACAAAATAATTAAATTCAAATTAAATTTATATAAGTTAAATTTTAAATAAGTCAATTTATTTAACTAATTAATTTAAAAATAAGTCATAATCGGTTAATCGAGTAACCAGTATAAGCAACTTGAATAAATAATTAAGATCATTAAAATATATAAATAATTATTTATAGTTTAATTATTTTGTAACTTTGTTCTTTGAAATATTATTGCGATAATATTAAAATTTATTTCATCTTTTATTTTTTGTATTTTTATTAATTTATAGTAATATGTTTTTTAGTTTAATTTGTATGTTTTAATTTTTTATTATATATTTTAGACTTAAAACAAATTTTTACATTTATGATATATATATTTTTTATAACTTTTGTTAGTGTTTGAGACTTTAACCTTAGATTTAATATATCACTATATTTATGATTATTGATATTAATTTTATTTTATATTAGTTAATATTTTAATATTTTTTGTTGAATACTTAAATTAATTTAATTTTTAAAATTTAATTAGAATTTATTATGTTAATATATTACATAAGTATATGTTGATATAATGTATTAAATTTTTTTTATATTATAAAATATAATATATATTATTTAATATATTTAAATGAATTAAAATAAATTGAAAGAGATCAATTTATTTATTAAATAAATTTTATTAAAATTATATATTTTTATTTATTTAATAAATGAGATAAATTTAAGTCAAACTTATATAAATCAAATGTAAATATATTGAAATAAATTCGACACAATCCATACGTTTTACTTCTAAAATCAAAATTGACAACTCATTAAATGGTATGACCCTACAAATTAAGAATAAGAAATTTCTACCAAGAGATTTGTGGTGCAAAGCACTTAGGTTTTTTAAATTTTAAAAGGTGTATTTTAATTTTTAATTTTTTAACATATGTAATATAAGTTTTTTATTTATTATAAAAATATACATAGATTAATTATTTTACTTAAGAGATATAAATATATGATATTATAAATAAAGATAAATTTATTATTTATTTATGATAATTTTACCTGTTATTTATGTGGTATTATGTAACTTTTACATATCTAAATTATAATTAAATTGAAATAATTAATATAAAATAAATTTATATACATCTTAAAATTTATATACATATAAAAAAGAGATTTATAACACAACTTTTTAAAAATTAAGAAAACTCAAAATCTATTTTCTCAATAAACTGATGGTGGAGAAGCCAACCATGCCAACAAATTATAACTCAATTTCTTAATTACATAAAATATTTAATATTTATATTTTAATTAATTATAAATATGTGTGAAATATAATTATTAAAAAAAATCAACACTGTCTAGTTTTTGTTTCGCTAAACAATCAACAGTAGTGCTCTCGAGATCAGGTTGCTCAGATAATAAGTCTTTGCATTCCCACGTACGATGCCATTAATCTAGCTGATTGGCCAATTTGTTTTCTACTTCCAGTAAGTGGATGAAAATATCTCAATACGGAAATAAGGTTGTCATATTATTTTTTGAAATATTCAAATATTTGTCAATATTTTCATGAAAACATAAAAATATATCAAAATTTTCTGATAATTAGTTTTTAAAATTTTGATTTTGTGTGTGTGTAAATTATCAATTTTTATACCAAAAAATGTTAAAAATTATTGTTAAATCAACCCTCATAAAAATTTAAGTTATTAAAAAAAGAACCGAGGTTACTCTTATGTTGTAAAAAAACACCTGCCCCATATAAAATTATATATATTGGAATATTGTGCTTTTGCTTCCCAAACAACTAAAAGATGAAGTATTATTTATTATTTTTAGAGTATATATTTTTACCAATTATATTATTTTTTCTTTTTATTTATTTATTAAAGATTTATGTTTTTAAAAAAAATATTTATACCAATCTTAATTTTCATTAATTTTAAGTACCATATCATTAGTTACATTAAAAACAATCAATAATTTATCAAAAAAAAAATCGAGACGAAGGTTTAGTTTTTCTCGAAAATAGTGTTATTCTCTCTTTATATAATTGAAAAAACCACAAGTAATAGTTTTGATTCGTATATTCCCGCTAATCAAATTGTTTATTCTTTTATCAAACATTAATCATTTGTATTTTTAACAAAAATTGTACTAAATTAACTTATATTTTATCACATTATCACTAATCACTTATTCAAATAGCCTTAAATAATTTCTCATATGTTACCTACTAACTTACTAGTTACTAGTGATGGTTGTTATATTGTATTTTTTGAGAAGTATTTTGTCAATGAGCTTACAGTTTAAGGATATATAATTTATTTAAATATGTAAAATGTCTGAAATTTGAATCATAAATAAAAACATGCGATACCACACGGCCACATGCTAAACATTTACTGCATTACACGACTCTTGAAATATTTTCTGTTTTATTTAATAATAAGAAGAAATTGCAAAATTAAAAAATTGACCAATGAAATGATACGAAGCCAAGACAAGTCTCATTAGTCTTTATTGGTTTCTGATATTTATTAATTAAAGCTCTTGTGACTCATTCATCTCGGTAATTGAATAAATAAATAAAAAGCCACAAAGGAAAAAAAAAAAAAAAATTTGAGAAAATAATAAAAATAATACTCCATAAAATTTATAATAATAAAAATAATATTTTTTTATATTTAAAGTATATATTTTTATAATTAAAAAAATATTTTTTATATCATTTTTTTTTAACATTTATTTAATTAAACACCTTTCAAATTCAATTGTGACAATTTATACTCATTTAATATTGAACGTTTAATATTATTAAAGTGCTAGTTTTATTATTATAAATTTTAATGGTATTATTTTTTATAATTTTCAAAAAAAAAAAAAAAATTCAATACTACCCTAAAACTATAAAAAAAAATGAGGAGTTAATTCATCATATATATTGATTTTTTGACTTCATCAAATCTGCAGAATATTCGGATTTTTTTTTTTTTCCAATTTAATTTTATAATTAGTTTTTTCTCTCTTAAATTTAGTCTTATTAATTATCTAATGAAGTATAGTTATGTGGATCCAAGTCCTATATCACTGTCTAGTACATAGAATATTCTGTAAAGTATATATAACCATGTCATCTAAATATTTGTACGGAATAAGCCACCACCTAAGCCCACTCCCTCACAAGTGAGCAAGATTCTAGTCTCTTTATCCCATGTATAAGTTAGGTCACATCTAATTCGCAGTGCTTATTATTTGGGGAGGGGGGAACAACAACATTTGTGGATAAATATTATCACTATCCATTTTCGTTAAAAAGGCACAATACAATAACTTATTTGAATTGAAGTTGAAATTCATAAAAAGAGAAGTAAAATTACATATTTGAATCTCTGACGTATGTAACACATTTACATTGTCTAGTGTCTTTAACAAATGCTATACAATTCCTGCCTAAATCGGATATTCAACTTAATTTTCATGTTGCCTGGAGAATTCCACTCCCTTCTCTTACAACTGGTTGTGAAGACCTCACTACCTTCACCTTATAAGCCACCTGCATTATTCAAATTTGCAAAATTTTAACTCTGGATTAACACTACTAGTCTAGAAGTTTCTGTGACAAATTCATAGTCAATGTTGTCGTATAAATGATACAATTCATAATAATTTGATAAGTACCTTCTTATCAGAGCCGAACTCGATAACATCTGATGGATGAAAACGAGTTGGAAAATTAGTAGGTACCCTGTAACGCCTTCCTTCATTGCTGGAAATTTAGAATGTTCAATTTTAGCAAGCAAATGAAGACTGATTAAGACAAAGGCTTCATGCACACATAAAACTAAACCATGCATTTGATCACTCACTCAACAATCCATGTGCCATGTTCGCTTCGCAAGTCAGTCAAGAAAAAGGCACCATCCTTATAGTGAATACGAGCGTGCTTTTTTGAAACCTAATTATGTATGAAAAGCTTGTTATTGATCAGCTTTAAGCATCAGAAAATAAAAAAGTAACAAAAGAAAGGTTTGGTCATTCATTCAAGTAATAATGGTAAACAAAATGGCTGGTCATATTTACCTGAGGTAAAGGTAGTACAATTGGGACTCCTGAAAATTCCTCATTTGACATACTCCTGAAATTATACAACACATTACTGAGAATTTGTTAATTCCATAACTAAGGGATTGTTCTTATAATTAGCTGCAGCATACCCAATTATACAGGGCTTGTTCTCATCTGTTTCCAAACGAATAGGTTGCAAAGAACTTAATACATTTCCATGTGGTAAAAGAATCCACCTACAATTCACAACAACATTATCTTAAAAGAACTTGTAAGAGACAATACTCAAAAGCCAAAAGAAGAAGAAGAAAGCATTAAGCTTAAAAACGCACTCTCCGTTGATAGCACGTTTGAGTGCATCATCATCCTGAAACCATTTGCGTAATTGCTTATTTCCCTTTATTATAATAGACAGTGGATAAGATCATAATCATGCAAAGTTAGTCAAATGACCACAAAAAGGAAAATTCCAGCAACAGAGTTATGCTAGCTACTTTGATTTACATACTTTGTCCGAGAGCCTGCAACTTAATGACCTTCCTTCAAGTTTTGAGCTGCAAACACAAATTTTATGTCTCAGTTATATATGAACTAACTAAAAACAAAACGGGGTTAAAAAAAATCAGTGCAGCAGTTAAACTTTTTTTTTTTAGTTGGCTTTTGTCAGGGTTTGCTTTAGATTTTAACTTTAATTTTAAAACAAAGAAGGATAAAAGATATAATATGATATAATTTATTGGATTAACTACACAATTCATCCAGAATTTTCCAAAATATACACTTTGGCTCCTCAAATTTTTATTTTTTTTTCAGTTCAAACTTAGAAAATTAGAAAGAAAATGCACTATAGCAGTCAAAATGAACATGTTAAAAAACTGTTTTTCATTATTTAGTTTCTTAACTTGATAAATATTAACACATTTAGTCATTATCCATAAATTTGGACTAAATGTGTTACATTTGAAAAAATAGTGGAAATAATATTTATTACCTGTTACCACCTAAGACCCAACTTAACATCAAGGGCATGACTCTGTCAATAAAAACTCCCCCACCAACTCTTCCTGGATGTGGTATCCTAAACTTCGTCAAAAACTGCAACACAACCCATAACTTCTATCAAAATTTGCCTGTATTTATCTTTATCATTAATATTCTTATATCAACAAAGAATCATACTGATAATGGACCAAGTCCAACTCCCAGATAGGCCTTGTAAGTGGAAGCCATAAATGCAGCCATTCTAGCCATTCCATGAATAACTGCAACTCTTAATCTTCTAGCTCTCTCATAACTGAAGGATAACAAGCAAAAGTAAAATAATTTTGCAATAAGAAGGGTCCAAAAAACTGTGTGTGTTATTACCCTTTGAGAGAAGAGACAACGTCCATAGGAGTTCCTGATTTGATACTTTTCTCCCATGCTTTATCAAGCTCCAATGCAAGCTGATATCCATCCTGTAGTGATTGAATTAATGCTTTTTAGAATTTGCAAACGAAACACATAGATGTCAACAAGGATTCATGTTTTGTACTATAAAAAACACCAAACAAAGTTGAAAACAAAGCATACCTCAATAGCCATGCAACCACCTTGTCCCATATTTGGCTGCATAGCATGAACAGAATCACCAAGTAAGGTCACACGACCACGTCCCCAGGTTAAAGAAGGTGTTCTATCATATATGTCACGTCGAAGAATTGCATCTTCATCTGTTGCTAGTATCAGATCCACTACATTATCACACCAACCCCCAAATATCTTTAGCAACCTTTCCCTTTTACCTGCCCAAATTATGCAAATGGACAACATTGTAGTTATTGCTACACAAATTTGAACATGATTTACACGTAACTCAAAAATCTTTATCCAATAAAATGACTATTACAGAGTTGCTATAATGAGAGATGAGAGCAACTGTTTGACTACATAATCTGAAAGTTTGAGCATTAAACTGAAATGTACCATGGGGCTCGTCAACACCACCAGGTGGTTCCTTGTGAAAAGCATACCACTGCATCTTCCCAGCTCCCACATCTGAAGAAACAAAGTATTGTTTGTGCCCCAAAAATACTCGGTACCTTCAGAAGAAGAATCAATAGATTTCAAGTCTACACACTTAACAAATGAATCACATAAGTTAGAATATGAACATCAAATTAGACATACCCTACAGAGTCAATATCAGCAGGCACAAAGTCTGCAATACCAGTATAACAAGTATAACCTGAGTAAATCGCTTCACCTGGTCCTAACAATTGCTTCCTGACCTTTTAATCAAAAAAGGAGAGAGAGATAGAGAGTAAGATCATCTAGATATTTGATCGAATTTCAAAGAAACATACGATTCAGACCAGTTGAGCTCGACAATTGTCTAGAAAGTACCTTTGACCATATACCATCAGCTCCAACTAAAAGATCACCTTCAAAATGTTGTCCATTCTCAAGTGTTACAGTAACCTAACTCATGATTGACAGAGACAAAGGAATAAAATATCAAATGCAAACATACATGCATATGTGTAGTTAAAATATCAAATAATTTGCATTACCTTATCTCCATGATCCTGAAAATTAACAACATTACTGTCATTCATAATGATATCTTCCCCAACAGCCTGAGCAAGGATTTCTTGCAAGGTCATTCGGCTTATTACTCTTGTAACAGGGAGTCCTCTCTCCACTGCAGGAGTGAAGGTGTCAAATTTGATGTACCTGATCATCAACTATGCATTATTCTTAGTGACTAGCTTCTAACGAAGTTTAAGAATAATTTTCATTATTAATAACTGGGAATAGCTCTGCAAAAAAATACAATAACTAGGAACCATGAATATCTGTCAATTGAGTAATTGTTTATTTTTATTTTTATTTTACTCCATGTCCTAGCTGCAATCACAAAAGGTTCTTGGACAACTGGAACCTTTTATTAGGGTCCGTTATTTATTAGGGCTAACAGCCTGCAAAAGTGCTTCTACACCAAAAAAAAGTGTTTTTAAACTAAACTATTTTTTTTTTCTTTCCAAAAAAGTGCTTCTTGAAAGCGCTTTTCTCATAAACCACTTTTAACACATCTACAAGCAAACACAACCTAAGGGTCCATTTGATTATGCTCACGTTAAAAGCTGTTTCAGACGTAAGCACTTTCAGGCTTTTGTCAACAAGCACAAATATACTTTACGAGTATAATAATAAAAATTCCTCTTTTGTCCTAAAATGCTTTTTTGCTATTAGAAGCGCTTTTAAATGTCCATAATCATAAACATAACCAAACTCTGCAGCTAAATGACTTGGATTGATCCTTTTTTTATCAAAGTCCAACACTTCATTCACAAACTTTTTTTTGGTCAATACTGATTCACAAACTTGAAGGATTATTATTCAATAAATAACAAGGAAACAGAATTTGAAGACAATAATATAATGTTGACGACTTTAAACAGCAGGGAAATAAAAGATTTATGAACATATTAAAAAAAAAACACACACACACACACACACACTAAAATGTTCACCAGAAAACTCACCATTTACCAGAAATTCCATCGACCAAGCCATTAATCCGATCACCGGTAATACAACCAACTCTCATAACTTCATCAGCAACACCCAAATCAATAGCTTCCAAAGCAGCCAAAGCGTTACTCTGTACCTGAATTGGACCTCTATACTGTCCCTCACCTCTTATAGCACTTAAATCCTTTTCAAACACCAACACTTCAAATCCTTTATTCTTTGCCGCTAAAGCAAAAACCAACCCACCAATTCCTCCTCCGGCCACCAATATCCGAAGTTTCTTTATTGGCGCTGCTCTGTTCCCAACAGTTTCATCTTCACTGCTTTTAGTGGAGGCCTCTGTCACCAAAGGCCTCACCTCTTTTAAATTCTTCTTCTGCCCACTTGCGGTTTTGCTTCTCAAGTTGTAGCTACAGTGAAAACAGGATAAATTTTCAAGTGGTAAGTCTTTGGGAGTTGAAATTGGGAACTGGATTCTCGAGAAAACAGTTGTTGATAGGTTTATGGAGCTATAAAACAGAGTGGAAGCCATTGTTCATTAGAGAACAATTCTTCCTAGTCTCTGAACCTTTTGTTTTCGTTTGAGAATAAAAGAGTTTTTTTTTTTTAAAGAAAGTTTTCTTACTTGCCAATGTTGTCGACCGAAGAAAGAGACAGTGAGGCAGGAGAGAGCAATGGTTTGGTGGATTTTGTAATAATAATATTTGCATCGGGTTTATGTGATTAGATAATTAAATGTTAAATTCAGAACATAAAAAGTTTGATGTGATTGTTGAAGAAATGTTTTGGCAGAAACAGGAGGTCAAATTTTATTATTATTATTATCAGTGTATTAATTTAAGATAATTTTTTTTTATATATTTATTAATAATTTAATAATAATATATACGTTAATAAAAAAAAAATACAGATAGTACAGATAATCTTAGAGGATTAAAACACCGATTCACTTTAGTATAATATATATATATATATATATATATATTATTTTAAAATTAATTTAATTATACACGAACTCACATAATTTAAATAAAAAAAATTAAGTATATTGCTAATTGTGAAGAAAGAGGACATTACTCTATAAATTTAACAGAATTATTTTTTATTATAATTTAATATATATATATTAATTTACATAACACATATTAATTAATTTTTATTAATAAATGGTCCTATTATTACTTTTTTATTATATATTTAAACTTTACATTCAATTAATAACAAATAAGTTCACTTAATGCATATATATCAATTTATATAACACATTTTAATTGGTTTCTATTAATAAAGGGTCCTATAATCACTTCTTTATTGTATATTCGAATTTTATATTTAATTAATAATAAATAAATTTATTTAATACATAAAATTTTATATTTAATTAATAATACATATGTTCATGTATATATATATATATATATATATATAAAAGCTGTTTGGTAAATAACTTATTGCTCGAATAAACTAAGAGAACTAACACAAGCTGCGGTCACTGTATTCCTCAGTGGAATATATATCACATGGCGGTGTGTGAGTGCGAGTGCGAGACGGCACCAACTCAACTATATATTATTCCTCTACCTTATTGTCCAAAAATGTAGCGCAAAATCAGCCATATTTTTGGGAATTGATTGACAAAAATTGGAAGTATTAGTAATTTAGTATCATAACTAAAGGGCGGTGGTGGTGGAATATTGGTAGTGGAAGCAACACTTTAGTTGATTTACTCTTGCAAGTTTTTCTACCGAATATTTTAAACCCTTTAAAGACAATAGTAATCGTATAATCATTATACATATATAAGTGTGTATTACTATTAAATTAAATGTAAAGTTATAAACTTAAAATGTGCAAAAATTATTTATTAATTATAATTTTTATTTTTATTTTGTGACAAATAAATTATTATATTATTTAAATTATAATATAACTCATTTTTCAAATCTACAAGATTGGACATAAATACCTTTTTTTTTTTTGCCCCCCCTAAGAAGACATAGATGCCTAGTTGATAGTTATGATTAACTATAAGGTGCAAGAGTTTTATGATCGTGGCAAATGAATAGTCAGCACAGGCAGCTTTTGATTCCACAAATTAAGGAGTAATTTGTCTAAATAACTTCAAATTTGATTAAAAATTAAAATTTTCAAAATTAGCAATAATAAGATTAAAACTGTGCATTTTAATTATATCAAAATTAGATCAATTACATAAATATCATTTCATTCTAATTCATACAACTAACATCTGGTTAAATTATTCGCTCAAATAAGATTAATTTCATCTTCAACGTCCATATTTTATACTTAGCCAAACTGTTTTCATAGTGTTTCTTCATCGTTCTTTTTTTGTTTTTTTCATTCCAAATAATCAAAAGCAGCTTGAAACTTTTTTCCCCCTAAATAGTTACTGATGCTATTCATGTACTATATAGCTCCCTTATTAGTAATGTTGAACCCAGAACAAATATTAATCCTGCTTGAAAATGTAAATCTAATCAGAAAAATCAACTGAGTTAAATTAGTTTACATATGATGATAAACTGAGGTACTCTATTTTTGCTAGGCAAAACAGAGTATACATACACATGATATGTAAACAAGTATGTAAACCAGTTTACATACTCGAAAAACACAATCTATGACATGATTGAAATTCTCTGCAGATTAGTTTCTCAATTTTACTTAAGAAACAGACTATTTAATTACATACTATGTAAACTGATTTACATAAATTTACATACTATGTAAACTTATTTACATATATGTAAATAAATTTATTTATATATGTAAATTTATTTACATTAGTTTCTCAACCTATGTAAATCAGTTTATTAAATTGTACTTCACCAACATTGATGTAGTAGTAATGACCAATGTGAGAGATAATAATGAAAATTATAAAATTATACTTTTTTTCTTCTCATATGTACTTTGGTTGATTTGTATCATACTGATATGATAAATTAAACAAATCAACATAAAAATAAATAATGGCAAATATAATAAATTTACACAATTTCATACTTAACCCTCTGCATATTCATGTTAACTTTATCTAGTATATAAACATGTTAACTTTATGTTTACATAGTTTGTAAATAGATTTACATACTATGTAAACAAATTTAGATAGTATGTAAATCATTTTACATATTATGTAAACCTATGGAAATCAGTTTAAATATGTGTTAAAAATATGCCAGTAACTCATTATTCTGTTGCATATATCAAATTCTGTTGATGAAATTGACTTTACTTTTGTAAATTAATCGATCTCTGTTAATGAAATTGATGGGACTAGTGTGATTTAATTAAATTGAAAAGGGGAAAGAAAAAAAATGACATAGTTTACTACTTTACTCCTTCGTAAAACAATGTAAAATTTCCCAGGGTATGTTAGGAGGTTGCATCTTTTAATCATGCTATTTAGATCATGATTAAAGGGTGAAAAAAAGATTGTAAAATAAAGCTTGTAAAACATTTTTAGTTTCGAAAAAAGGTCACTATTTGTTAAATATTAATTAACAAATCTGTCAATCAGCAAAAACAATAGTAAACTTTTGCCAAGAAAACATGTTAACTTCATGTTTATATGGTATGTAAATTTATTTATATACTATATAAACTAATTTATATAGTATGTAAATTTATTTATATACTATGTAAACTGATTTACATAGTATGTAAATAGATTTGTGATTATGAATTTATGAAGTATATATAATTAACATGTATTCTTTAAGAGAAGATTAGCTGATATTTATTTATGTTGAATATATTCCGTTTTGTTAAACTAAGAAACAATATTCTTCAAGAAATTCATGACTAAGGGTTCTCTAGTGCTACAATTTTTCAAAAGCTACTCTTAAACTAAGAAACTGTCACGTGATAAAGCAATTGCGAAAGTGACAATTACCACCTCTTGTTTCTTTATATATATAAATGTTCGAATTAACTTTCATATTGCTTCAGTTTTATTTATTCATGTGTGGTTTTAAATCTTTCCAAAAATTTGAAAACTAATAATAATAATAATAATAATAATAATAATAGATAGTAAAATATTAAAATGTAGATCATTTTAAGCCTTTAGATTTTTCCAACTTAAATCTCATCTATCAAACTATACATAGTAAGTATACCTATTTACATAATATGTATATGTATATTCTATGTTGCTTAGCAAAAACAGAGTATCTCAAAAGTTATCACTATATGCTCTACATATGCAAAATCTAAATTAATTCAATATAAATCTCCAAAATATATATATATATATATTATTAAAAACGATATATTCAATTTTATTTTAAATTAAAGTAGTAGCAGTTTTAGTTTAAAATATATTATAATAATTAATTACTGGTACGTAACGTAATTGTAAATTGTAAATGAAGAATATAAAGAAAGGGACTAAATTGTAAATTTTTCTTCCAAAAATGCTGTCGTAGAGCCAGAATGGAAAAAAATGTATCGAGATTAAAAAACATGCTACGCGGGGGCAATAAATCCAAACTTAGTGAAGAAATCTTGGCCCAAGATTATTGGATTGGACTTGGCCTAGGAATAAAATTCTTACCTTTTGAGGGGCAAATGGGCGCTCTAAATTCTACGTAACACCATTAAATACTTCAACACATCCCAGGGTCAGTGTGCAGTCATTATAGAGGAGTTAATGATTTAAAATAACGAGGATTTAAGGCTAAAATATATTTTGCAAAAAATATCTTGTATAAGTGTTAGTGAAGTAAAAATAATTTTATAAATTTATATTTAATTATAAAATAAAATTATGTATTTTGATACTAATTCTTTTTATTTATATCATTTTATTATTTTTATGTATTATTATAATATATTGATCATTAAATAAAAAATAATACCTTCTATGCTAACTTATACTTTTTTAAAAGTCTTAATTTAAAAAAAAAAATTATTAATTTTAATCATATTATTTTAAATAATTTTTAATGATTTTTTTACTTGATCAAGGAGTTGTCAAATACAGAGAACTAACATAGAATTTGTTGAGGCTGGAAAGAAAGGAAGCCAAGATTACTGCATGGGAGAACTTACAGATGGCAAAATGCTGAAGCAGGGCCGACCTAAGGCTCTAAGCAGTCGTCTAAGATCTCAACTAAATATGAGCCTCAATTTAATGAATATTTTTAATTTTCACTATTATATTTAATAATAATAATAATAATAATTTCCATTTTAATATAAGGGTGACGACAATCTTAAGACGATGTAAACGCTATAAGAACAAAATTATTATAAATTGGATAAGAATTTGTCACTAATTACTTTATAAATTTAAAATCTTAATATCTTTAATATTATAAATAATTTATTTAAAAAACTTCCAAATTATTTATTTAGTCAACTAACATCAACACAATATAAATTTATTACGTGAATATAACATGAACATAACTTAATTTTAAAGCCTAATATATTCCTTTGGGACAAATAAATGAACATTTTAAAATTATAACTAACATGTCTTTTGTCACCTTATGTAAAATAGAATTTGATAAATAACAAATGTGTGACTCTTCTTAAACTTGAACACAAAATGTGAAACTCTTTTTATATTAATTAATTTTATGTTATTATATTATTAGTTAATAATTGTGAAGAAAAAAAAAAACTTTTTTATAGCGTCAATAAAATAGTTTATCAATAATTTTAGATTTCTTAATTTTTACCACTAATTAAGTAAAATATTTTTAGCGGTAGTTAATCTAAAGTATAAAACATTAATTATTCATACATTTTTTTATTAAATAAAATAATATTTAAAATAATCTAAATAAAAATGTCTCGTAACAAGTTTTGTCTAAAGTCTCGTAAATGTTTAGACCGCTCAGTGATGAAGCCGTAAGTCTGATTTAATACATAATAATGTAATAATATCTCATTTTAGAACACATTATTTGCGTTAAGTATTGATGGAAAGGGGGCCTTTTTGTCATTATTTTTCTTCTATCTCATGAGATGCAAAGAGATTTGATTCAGATGAAACTGGAAAAGAAGAGATCATCATCAATGAACAAGATAATATTCCCATCAAAGTAACCATAATTATTTGGTTTTGTGTATATGCTGTGTTATCACGTACTTTCTCAGGTATTGGATGTACTTGAGATTTGAGTCTTCATCTCTTATGTTTAAATGGAGTTGCTCGTTTTCAGCCTTTTAATGCAATATATTTATGTTGTACAAAAATTATATGTCCATAATTGATAATATATAAAAGACAAAATTATCACCTTCATTGGTTGGATGGTATTTTCAGGTCCATAGTGTTCTTTTTTTTTTTTTTTTTCCAGGTCTATAGTTAGCTATTAGTTTCTGGGCTACTTTGCCATACGGAAAAAATATAAAATAAATTTTAGGTTATCAAATAATTTTTTATAATAATATTATAACAAATTTTTTATTATTATTATAATAAAAATATATAAATTATTTATTATAGTCTATAACAGCAAAACCACTTGGGTATATAATTATCGACTATTTCAGTAAATACAAAATATTCTTAAATTGTGATATGTTTAGAAATAAAATAATTCTTTAATATATAAAATTTTATTTTTAATTCATTTAAAAGATATATATATATATATATGTATATATAATAACGTAAATGAACATATGTTTTTAACGTTGTAAGAAAATAAATATGTGTTTTTTATTAAAATATTTAAAAGTGAAACTAATTAAATAACTGAGTTATTTATGCCGCAAAAATATTAAGAGGTCTACTATTGTTAGGAATAATTTTTTTTAATTTCATGAGTTTTTTTTAAATCAAACAATATTGTAATATAATTTAAACCTATAATTTAAAATTAAAAAAATTTAAGTATAGTTGTTAAAATTAAAACTAAAAAAAACATACGAAAATACAAAAAATAAAATATGATTTAAAATTTTAACCTTGAGAGGATATTTAAAAATATATGTTGATAAACAATATAAGACTAACTAATAATAATAAAAATAATATAAATTTTTATATAAATTTTTTTAAATAAATTCTAAAATATTATTAAAATAAAATGTTAAATAACGTAATATTAAAATTTGGGTTAAAATAAATTATGATAAATATAAATTTCAAGCTTTAATTTGAAGTTTATTATATACTTTTTTTTTTAATACTATTTTTATAATGTTGAGTCTAAAGCTTATATAGTTGGTAATGTAACTGAACTATATACACGAGGTCATGAATTTGAAAAGTGAAAAGGTACGTAATGGTTAATAAGATCCTTTTGATGATAAATTTTTGTGCTAACTTTAACACTCTCAATATCAACGTTAATTCGAATAAATGAAAAAAAATGGCTTATTCTGTCTTCCTTTTGAAGAGTTGTTTTCTGTTATTAAAAAAATATATATATATATATATATATATATATATATATATATATATAGACACACACACATCACCTACTTTCAAATAATTATCTTTAACATAATGCTTATACTTCGCTGCTACAATATTAAAACAAATAAATACCAACTTGTGAGTATGATATTGAATTTTATTATATTTAAAATTTTTAAATATTTTTAAATATATTTTAAAAATGAAAAAAAAATATTAATAATTTAAAATATATAGATAATTTTATTCTAAAAAATTTTAGTGTGATTTAGAATTTTATATATAATTTATAATATTAATACACAACCTTAATATTTTTTTAAATAATTTGTACCGATCTTCAACCCAGTCAAAGCTCGTTCCTGGGTAAACTTTCATGTAACTTGTAATTAATGTTTTTTTTTTAGATCAAACTAGTAATTAATGTTTGATTTGTTGTTTGTTTAGAGTTTATGTTATACTTACTAATAGAATATCATTTGTGTTATGTATTTGTTGTTTAAGTGTACATCTTCTTAAACTTTGGACTATAATTTTATAATCTATATTCAATTCAACAAAATACTTAAAGTTCAAAAGTTAAAAAATAATAATAATAAATAAATAAAAACTTGGGGCACAAACATAAAAGTTGCTATGAAAATTTAGAAATATTATACACTTGCCATTAGCAACGCTGTGTTATTAGTTAAAAAAAATGACAATTTTATATTGTAAATTTACATAGTTTAAAAAAAAAAAAAAAGTGGAAGTTATTTTTAAATCTTCTTATTATCTTTTCAAAATAATAATAATATGCTATTAACAGATTAACCTATATCATAGACTACAACAAATGTTTACTTTTTAGCAATATCTCAGAAAGATGATGGTGGCATCTTTTCTTATTAAAACAAATAAATAACAACATGTGCTTGTATGCTGTAATATCAACGAAGAAAGACCGTTGAATATTGAAAGACGAAGAAGAAATTATCTTTATTGAATGTAGAGTGAATACGTGATAACTGATACAATGGAAAGCAGTGCCTATGTACTTCCAAATATAGTGATTCTAGTAACTAGTGAATACCAATAATCGAATCTGCACCATATGCTTGGATAGGCGATTACTTACTAATAATTAACCTTTTCTTAACCACCTAAAAACTTTTACACATCAATACCTAAATAGGAATATAAATAATATGAATGTAAATTCTGACTGTCCTTCTAACTCAAGTCTAAAATTTTAAATTTGAATTGTATTATTAAGTTGTGAACATTTTTGAGCTAAATTGGATTGAATTTTTAAATTAAATACAAGCTCAAACTTCAGCCCTAAAATATTTGTGTAGAGTTGGGCCTAGCTTTTAAAATTTTAAATTAATTTAAGTTATTATTTGAGTTTAAATAATAATTAAAAATATATATATATATATATATATACAAGTTAAGCACACTTTTAGAATTTGTATTGTTGTATGCATTCCTTGGTCTCTACGTCTGTGCCTTTTTTTTTTTTTTTTTCTCTCCAGTCTCCCTTAATTTTCTTATTTTCTTTCCCTATTACTAATATTGATCGAGGTTCACTACGAGTGTCAGATATAATGTGTTATGTGTATAAGTTTTTCCTGAATTTTGTTGATTATTATGTCTTCTAGTAAGTAAGTTATGTATTTTTGTAACTCTCGATGAGAAAGATTTGTTATCGACCATAAAATAAATGAAAGATTTGTTATGATTTATATATTTTGTTAGTTTATTAATACATTTATTCAAGCAACTATAATTTTAAGTAGAGATATCAAAAGATGATCAAGATAAAATAGCACTAATAATTCAAATGTAGGCTTACTAGAATCACGTCTTTTTCTATGTGTGATTTATGTGTATTTAGTCTTTAAATATGTATTAATAAGTTTGGTCAAGATAAATGATGTTATTGTATTTTTAAAATATGAGTTATAATGAAATATATACAACTTTCTATTTAAAAAAAAATATCCCTCCAATTTTTCATGATTAACTTATTCATTTGATTTTATTTACTCCTCAAAAAATATATATAGGCACCACTTGTTTTAATATGCATAAAAAATATAGGCACCACTTTTTTTAATATGCATAAAATATATATAGTGCATGGAGTTCATATAATCTGTCATTTCAATCATAAAATAACATGTGTATTTAAAAAAAAAATTATTAAAATTTCTTTTAATACCGTATGCAATAGTTTTAGTTTTATAACTAAAGTATCTTTTTTTATTTTTAAAGAGAAAATAAGAAAAGATATTAACTTATATTTATCTTATATTTTATCATTTTTATAATGTAAAAAAAAAAAAAAAAAAAAAAAAGAACGTGACTTAATTATTTTATTGTAAGTTTTTTTGTCAAACTCCATTACATGATTCATATTTAATTTCATATTACTACAATTCTTTCTTTCTTTTTTTTTTTTTGAATTTTGTAAGGTTTATTTTGTATTGACAATTTTCGTGGACAAAATGTTTGATTGTAATCTAGAATAGGAATTCACCGATTAATCAGACGATACATGGTGATGGAGTCATCAAGCTTGGAACGCTCATATGACAGGTATAATATTATATCATGCATACATCTTCACACAATTAAGCACGACACTTAGTATGGATCGTAACGAAAAATGTAATTGTGCACATGTTGGTCGATCGATCGAGAGTATTGATCGATCGATCGAGTTGTCGATCGATCGAGACTGAGACAACTTCGATCTAGGTGCTCTCTGTTTGGACTGGATCGATCGAGCAATTGGATCGATCGATCGAACCCTTTTCGATCGATCGAGTATAGAACAACTTCGATCCAGGTTCTCTCTGTTTGAGTTAGATCGATCGAGTTTTGTGTATAGATCGATCGAGACCTTCTCGATCGATCGAGACGGCCTGTCGATCGATCGAGCCAGTATTATATTCCTACTCAAACTCTTTTTGTGTATTCGATCCATGTGTTACTTTTATCAATTTGACTCATTTAATGAGAAAGCAAAATTCTAGTATGAGTAGAAGTGTTAAGAAAGTAGAATCCTTGTGTGTGGAAATAGAGTCCTTATTTGCGTAGGATTGTTTTAATTGTGGAATCCTTGTATGAGTAGAATCCTTGTGTGAATAAAAGTGTTTTGGAAATAGAGTCCTTATTTGTGTAGGATTATTTTAATTGTGGAATCCTTGTATGAGAAGAATTCTTTTGAGAACTAAATCCTGATATGAGTAGAGTTATAGTGAATTGCAAATCCTATTTGAGCTAGGATTGGACTCTATATAAGTGAAGGGATGTTTGTGCATAATCAATCAACTTGAGCATTTAGAATTATACAGCACTAATACTTTCTAGCATCTGAATTGTGCTTATTCTCTTCATCTATTGTTCTTAGGCTTTCTCATGTTATATTCATATGCCTAATTGATTTGCATGATATTGAGCTTAATTGAATGTTCTAGAGTTTGCTAGCTGATCCTGTTTTTACATCGCATGTTATTGAATCTGCTAGTTAGGATTGTTTATTGTTTGAATCCGCTCTAGGACACACATTGCACTTGTGTTTTTGTGCTAACGTTACAGGTGACAGGTTCGGTATTTCGTGTGACTCGAAATTACTGAAGGTGACGGGTTCGGTTGATCTTGTGTGACTCAAGTAGATCGGAACGTTGGTCCGGATCCAGACATCTAACTATTGGAGGCTGTGAAAGGAGCAAGCGGCTCGTAAGTAAATTACAGAAAGGGGGATCTATCTGCGACGGGTAGTTCTGGACTCTATGGTTGTAATTGAACATTATTTTCATAGTGGATAGTTAGGTGGTCCGGTGGACCGGTGGTTTTCCTCTTAGGTCATTGTTGTGGCCTAGATTGTTTCCACCTAAAAATATCGTGTGTTGTTTTATTATTCCGCATTTATCTTTACACGCGATTGCATGTCTGGCCGTTGTGATTAGATTATATAATATTTGTTGAAAATTGAAAATAACCTATTCACCCCCCTCTAGGCTTATTAGATCCGTAATTAAAAAAAAAAAACTTTTTCAATTGGTATCAGAGCGGGTCACTAGATATACTTAGTGTTTGCCTAGGACCTTATTATGGATCATATGAGAGAGGGTTTTTCTACAACCCGTGCACCTTATTTTGATGGGTCTAACTACCCATATTGGAAAGCTCGTATGAGAGCCTTTTTACGTTCCTTAGATGAAAGTGTTTGGAACTCTGTGCTTTATGGTTGGGAACCACCTACGGTTACCAAGGATAATGTTGTCACACTTAAACCTAGGATTGATTGGACTCCCCAAGATAGAATTGGTAGTGGCTGGAACCAAAAGGGCATTAATGCTATTTTTAGTGCTGTGTCGTCGGATGAATTCCGACGTATCTCTAATGTTGAAACTGCTAAGGCTGCTTGGGACACTTTAGAGGTTGCCCATGAGGGCACGTCCCAAGTTAAACGAACAAAACTTCGCATGTTAGCTACTAAGTTTGAAAATCTTATAATGAAGGAGGATGAAACGTTTTCTGAGTTTTATGCTAATTTATGTGATATTACTAACTCTTCTTCAAATCTTGGAGATAAAATTGATGAACGCAGGTTGGTTCGAAAAGTCTTATGCTCATTACCAGAACGCTTTGAAGCAAAGGTTACAGCGATAGAGGAAAGCAAAGACATTGACACCATGAAGATTGAAGAACTAGTTGGGTCAATTCAAACATTTGAGATGAACTTTCCAGCACCCAAAAAGAACATTGGAATTGCTCTGAAAACCACCAATGCTGACGATGGTGATAGTGATGATGAAGAGCTACTCACACTTGCTAGAAAACTCAAGAGAATGTTCAACAGAAAAGATCGTAAGGGAAGAGAATTCACCCCAATGAGTTCAGAAAGTAAGAAATCTAAACCCACTGGACCTAAATGTTTTGAATGCAATGGTTTTGGACACTATGCAGCAGATTGTGCCAACAAGAAGAAGAAAACAGGAAAAACTTTCAATGCTACCCTTAGTGACACAGAAAGTGATGAAGATCAAGCTAGTGGGTCAGAAAAAGCTAACACCAATTACGTAGCTTTTACGTCAACTGTTGGTGGATACTCCAGTGAGTCAGACTTTGACTCAGATGAAGAGGGAAGTAAACGTATCCTTGATAAATTTAATGCAAACAGTTTTGAGGAGTTATTTATTGATTTAATTAAATGCAAGAAAGAAAAAGATAAACTACTCATAACTGTAACAAAGCTGAATGAACAGATCAATTTGCAAGACCTTAATTTATCAGTTTTAGAAAAAGAAAAAGTTGAACTGTCTGAGCATTTTGACAAGTTAAGTTTAAGTCTTGCAGGTATTGAACAGGAAAATTCAAAGCTTGTGCAGGAATTGGAGCAATCAAAGGAAACTGTCAAAAGATTAACAATTGGAGCTGAACGACTAGACAAGATGTTGAGCATTGGTAAGCCTTTCGGTGATACAAGTGGACTTGGATTTTCAGAAGAAAACTGTATACCTTCCACTTCAAAAACTACATTTGTAAGGTCTTCTAACTTTATCTCTACTGCTACAAATTCTGCACAAACACCCACTAAAACTGTAGGAGCTAAAACTGTTAAGTTTGTGCCTGTTTGTCATCATTGTGGTAGAAAAGGCCATATTCGACCTAACTGTAGATTTTTGATGAATGCTTTTCGATTTAATGATCATCTTCATGCTTATAGGTATAGAACTCATAATTATCATCATACCATGCCTATGTTGAATTTGAATAGGAAATATGAGCCTAAGAGTATGCCTTTAAAATCTAATGCAATTAAGTCTCAACCCAAAAACATAAAGAAATCAAAATTCATGAAAATTTGGGTTAGGAAAGATTGCATGTTTCCTATCAATTGATCAATATTGCTAGACCACCTAGGTACTTTTGTTTGAGTGCTTAAATGACCCTAGGTGAGTATTTTTTTTGGTTTATTTCGTTTTTTGCTGTTAATTTTTTTTTGGATTTAAAAAAAAAAAAAAAAAAAAAAAGGGGGTCTACAAGGTTTTGGATTCAAATGATGCTTATACTTTTACAACCTTGTCTTTTGTGGCTTATTTTGATTCTCATTGTATATTCTATGCTAAAATTCAAAATTCTGCACATATTTACTTTGTTACCATATGATGACACTATTGACTGAACTTATGCACACACCCACTGAACACTCATGTATGTCATCTATGAAGTTTATGATTAATTCTGAAAGACTCTAAGACTTGAGCTAATCTTGATTGCGAAATTATATTGAGCTCTATTTCTTATTTTTCAAATATTTCATCTTAGGGAGATAACTAGTATTGAGAGGGCTACCTACTATGATGTGTGAAGCTACCGTAGTGAGCGGAGAGGGCTACCTCATAACTAGTGTGAAAGTCATCGTATTAGATTTATGGCTCGTACATGTTTTTAAAAAAAAAAAAATTAATTAAGAAATTCCATTTGGCATGTACAAAAAGAAAGAGCAAAAATGTTTTTAAAAAAAAAAAAATCTCTTTTTTCATAGACATATTTTATTATGTAAGATTGATGACTCAATTATGATTTAGCATGATAGATGAACTTATTTTCTTTTGAGTCTCTTAAAATTGGTCATAAATGAAATTATTGGAATACAAGTGGAGTTCACATTTGTATACTACCTTAAGTGAATGTCAATATGCCATTATATGTGTTAGTGTGCTTATGTGACCTATCTATTTTGCTAATACAATGAATAATCAAAATTTAAGCAAAAATAATTTTTTCAATTGGTTGTATGCTTATTCGTGTTAAATGAGTTCATTACTTTGTGTGGTAAATAAAAAAAAAAAAATTTCTTTTGAATTTGTTTTTCGTCTAGAGAGTCATAGAACTTAGGGGGAGTCATTGCCTACATATTTCATTATTCTTCTTTTGACTTATGCAATTCCTCCTACATGCTTTGGACATATACATGTGTGCTCTTATGCATTTTTAGCCCACCTTGTTGAGAGTGACCCTTGTCATCTTTAGTGTTTCATGATTTGTCAATTTCGTATGCCAAAAAGGGGGAGAAAGGTTCATGTTGCTATGAGATTAGATTTAGAGGGAGATGTTGCATTTATTAGTTGTGGGGGAGAAAGATTCATGTTGCACATACACTATATTTCATTCGCACCTTTATGTACACTGAACTAATAAGCAATGAGGCTTTCAAGCCAAAATTGTGTGCTATTTGTTTGTCTAATTTCAGTGGACCGAGCGTATCAAGTATCAAGCGAAGATGGTCCACCAGATCATAGACAGTCCACTATGTAATTGATGTAATGATATTTTAACCATGAGCGTTATGTAGTGAGAGAGTGGTTTTGTCACACGAAAATGCCAAAGGGGGAGATTGTAAGGTTTATTTTGTATTGACAATTTTCGTGGACAAAATGTTTGATTGTAATCTAGAATAGGAATTCACCGATTAATCAGACGATACATGGTGATGGAGTCATCAAGCTTGGAACGCTCATATGACAGGTATAATATTATATCATGCATACATCTTCACACAATTAAGCACGACACTTAGTATGGATCGTAACGAAAAATGTAATTGTGCACATGTTGGTCGATCGATCGAGAGTATTGATCGATCGATCGAGTTGTCGATCGATCGAGACTGAGACAACTTCGATCTAGGTGCTCTCTGTTTGGACTGGATCGATCGAGCAATTGGATCGATCGATCGAACCCTTTTCGATCGATCGAGTATAGAACAACTTCGATCCAGGTTCTCTCTGTTTGAGTTAGATCGATCGAGTTTTGTGTATCGATCGATCGAGACCTTCTCGATCGATCGAGACGGCCTGTCGATCGATCGAGCCAGTATTATATTCCTACTCAAACTCTTTTTGTGTATTCGATCCATGTGTTACTTTTATCAATTTGACTCATTTAATGAGAAAGCAAAATTCTAGTATGAGTAGAAGTGTTAAGAAAGTAGAATCCTTGTGTGTGGAAATAGAGTCCTTATTTGCGTAGGATTGTTTTAATTGTGGAATCCTTGTATGAGTAGAATCCTTGTGTGAATAAAAGTGTTTTGGAAATAGAGTCCTTATTTGCGTAGGATTATTTTAATTGTGGAATCCTTGTATGAGAAGAATTCTTTTGAGAACTAAATCCTGATATGAGTAGAGTTATAGTGAATTGCAAATCCTATTTGAGCTAGGATTGGACTCTATATAAGTGAAGGGATGTTTGTGCATAATCAATCAACTTGAGCATTTAGAATTATACAGCACTAATACTTTCTAGCATCTGAATTGTGCTTATTCTCTTCATCTATTGTTCTTAGGCTTTCTCATGTTATATTCATATGCCTAATTGATTTGCATGATATTGAGCTTAATTGAATGTTCTAGAGTTTGCTAGCTGATCCTGTTTTTACATCGCATGTTATTGAATCTGCTAGTTAGGATTGTTTATTGTTTGAATCCGCTCTAGGACACACATTGCACTTGTGTTTTTGTGCTAACGTTACAGGTGACAGGTTCGGTATTTCGTGTGACTCGAAATTACCGAAGGTGACGGGTTCGGTTGATCTTGTGTGACTCAAGTAGATCGGAACGTTGGTCCGGATCCAGACATCTAACTATTGGAGGCTGTGAAAGGAGCAAGCGGCTCGTAAGTAAATTACAGAAAGGGGGATCTATCTGCGACGGGTAGTTCTGGACTCTATGGTTGTAATTGAACATTATTTTCATAGTGGATAGTTAGGTGGTCCGGTGGACCGGTGGTTTTCCTCTTAGGTCATTGTTGTGGCCTAGATTGTTTCCACCTAAAAATATCGTGTGTTGTTTTATTATTCCGCATTTATCTTTACACGCGATTGCATGTCTGGCCGTTGTGATTAGATTATATAATATTTGTTGAAAATTGAAAATAACCTATTCACCCCCCTCTAGGCTTATTAGATCCGTAATTAAAAAAAAAAACTTTTTCAAATTTATTAAAAAATTCAATGTATTTCTATAACTTGACATATTAATTTTTATTTTCTACCAAACAAAGTGTAACTTTGAAAATTAATACTAAAATTGAAATTTATATATAATAAATAAATACACTCACTTTAGTAAATTATTATTAATTTGTATTACGTGCTCACTAATAATTTATTTATTTGAATATTTTACAAATTATTAAAAATATTAATAAATAAATTTGCATTACTAAATGTTCAAATTATAAAATTAATTACATAAATAATATCAAAATAAATAAATAGATATCAAAACTAAAAATTGTAATTATCATATACAAACAATTATATATTGCTTTTCGATATTTTTAAAATTAAAAATATATTTCAATAATAATAATAATTTAGTAAAAGTTAGAATTTATAATTCTATAAAATCATAAACAACATGACAAATAAAATTAGGTATGTTTTAATATTAAGCTGTTAATAACAAAGTTAGTGCATTTATTTATTTAATATAAATTTTAAATTCAATATTAATTTACATTAAATTTAAAAGTCATATTCTTTTTGAATATATCAAGTTATTACAAAAATTGGACAAAATTATTCAAATTTAATGAAAAAAATTATAAGAACATTATTTTTTTTTTTACAAAAAATTTTAAAATACTTAATATACGTTTGATTAATTTTTTATTTTTCTTACTTATTGTCATTTCTTAATATACTTTTTTTATTTTTTATTCTTTTACTATCAATTATTTTACAATTGAGACTTATATTTTTATATTTATAATGTAAATTTTTTATATTCTATAAGAAAAATTATACATTTTTAAAACAAGTCAAAAAATAAAAGTGAACTACAAACAAAAATAAAATCTAAAAACGGATGTGAAGACCAAAAGGATTCATTTATTTAAATAAACACTTTCGTTTTTTTTTCTTCCCCAAGGTACATAAAGGATAAAATTATTCAACTAATTATATATGTTTATTTATATTATAAAAAATATAAATATATATATTTTTTATAATAAAAATTTAAAATAAAATTTTATAAATAAAATTATGTTATACAAATTTTTTTTTTTTTTTAACTTAAAGACTTATAATCTTATTATTATATTTACATAAAAAATAAAAAATAAAAAACAATTTTAATCTCCAATTAAGAAAAATAAGTCCTTTTAAGTTTTATCTGAGCATTTTAATAATTTTTTATAATGAACGGATTATCTTTCATAATAACGAAATTAAATATTTCTAACTAAAAAATAACAAAGATAAAAGTGTTCACTTTCACAAATAACATGATTTTTTTCTTGTCCCAAAACATGGATTATTCTTTACCCTCACTGTAGCTCTACCGTTTTCAACTTTTATATATTTTGGATTTTTTTATTTATTTAAAATAAATATATTTTAATTTTTATTAAACTTTTTCATTAATGTTATAATCTATAAATTCAAAAAAATATTTTTGTAATAAAAAATTTAATATTATTAATTTGATTTCATATAAAATTAAAAAAAGGATAATATTATAATTTTTAAAAAAATAAATAGTTGTAAAAATTTTAAAAATATTTTTAAAATATGCGAATTTTTTAATTTAAAATTATAATTTAAAAAAAAATAATTTTGAATTAATTAATGAATAGAATCCAATCCGATAATCTTGTACTCAGATGTCTGGTCCATCTTGAAGTTAATACTGGTAAATACTTCAATGCCTAAATTGAAGTCCAACTGTGTGTTGCTCGGAACAGATATTATAGACATTGATGGAACTGGTGAGTTGTGGTGGTGGTTGAGTTGTGAATACTTTGTCACTTTGCTGTGACTAATACACGTGGCTTGACTAATAGGCATATAATGGAATGTTACACACCTATACATTATGCTTGTATATATTTAGATAAAATTAACATCCAAATTATCTTATCTGAATAATATATGGATAATATACGTTGATAATTAAAATTTGATGAAAACCTTTGACTAATACAAATTTCTAGCATTATAGAAACTTCATTAAATCATAAATTATAATAATATTTATTTAAATATTTATTTTCTTTTTTAACCTAATTTATTAGATAAATTATAAAAAATATTAAAAATAATATATTTAAAATTTATAATAATAAAATTAGTACCTTAATAATATTAAAATTTTAATATTAAATGTGTTATATTGCATATTTAATTTTAAACAAATTTAAATTATTGCAATGATATTCCACTAAATAAGAATTAAAAAATGATATAAAAATTATTTTTAATAATAAAAATATATAATTTAAATAAAAAGATATTATATTTATTATTATAAATTTTGATGATATATTTTTATTTATTTTTTCAAAATTATAAATCATAATTCTTATAAAATATACAAAATATATATTATTCTTCGCCATTTTTTCTTTTTCCATATTTCCTATGTATACTTGGATCACATTGCTTTTTCAATAATAAACATTTTCCTCAGATTGTTTCCCTTCTCTGTTTCGTTGTGTTCTCTTGACTGAACCTTTCGATTCAGTAGTCATAGTTATGAACCAAAAAGCAGAGC
Organism: Elaeagnus macrophylla; assembly: GCA_029378325.1. Lineage (NCBI taxonomy): Eukaryota > Viridiplantae > Streptophyta > Magnoliopsida > Rosales > Elaeagnaceae > Elaeagnus > Elaeagnus macrophylla. The sequence continues at coordinate 10,363,844 of CM055641.1, forward strand.
TGCAGTGAATCTTCAATAACAGAGCAACCATAATGATGAAATTTCGTTTAATATCTTCGAGCACCGTCCAACCCAACATCAAACAAAGCTCGGACACTCGCAGCATTGAGCTAAATCCATGGGATCTACAACTCCTATTGCTCAACCAGATTCAAAAAGGTATTCTTTTTCACAAACCCAAATCCCATGAAACAACTATCAACAACACTTTGATTCAACGCTTGAAAACCACTCTTTCTCACACTTTGAATATATTTTATCCTCTTGCTGGTCGACTTTCAATGACCGAAAATGAAGATGAAACCACTTCTTTTTACGTTAACTGTAACGGTGAAGGAGCTCTATTTGTTCACGCCGTTATTGATGGTATCACAATATCTGATATTCTCAATCCCCTTTACATTCCTGATGACCTAGTTTACTCTTTTTTTCCAATGAACGGAGTTTTAAACTATGAGGGAACTTCAAAACCATTATTGTCCGTTCAAGTAACTGAGCTTGTTGATGGTATTTTTATTGGTTGCACAATGAACCACTCTGTTGCTGATGGTACTTCTTTTTGGCATTTCTTCAATACTTGGTCTTCAATTTCTCGAAGTTTCGAATTCGATCGAGTTTATTCACAGCCCGATAGTCTCGTTCTTGATCGAAAACTTATTAATGAAATTATTGATATTCCAGTTCGAATCCCTTTTTTCCAAAATCAAATCCCAGGTGATAAATTTATTCCACCACCATTACAACAAAAAATGTTCCATTTTTCGAAACAAAAAATAGCAGAGCTTAAAGCAAAAGTCAATAATCAAATGGGCACTAAAAACATCACATCTCTTCAAGCCCTCATGGCTCATCTTTGGGTATCTATAACTCGCAGCCGAAATCTAAACTCAGATCAAGAAGTTTGTTATAAGATAGCAATAGGTGCGAGGCAGAGAATACGACCACCATTGTCGGAATATTACTTTGGAAATTCAGTTGTTGTGGGTATAGTAAAGTCAACAGCAGGTGAGTTGATAAATAATGGTTTAGGATGGGCTGCTTTGGAAATGAATAAGACAATTGGTTCTAAGACTGAAGTAGAAGTGAGAAGGTTCTTGGAGGAAAGGTCAAAATTCCCAAAACTAAATAATCTCGGAACAGCATTTGGTGATGATTATGCTTTGCTTACAGGTAGTTCACCGAGGTTCGATGTGTTTGGGAATGATTTTGGTTGGGGAAGACCAATTGCTGTCAGAAGTGGCCCAGGGAATAAATTTAATGGGAAGCTTACTGTATTTCCTGGGGTTGAACAAGGAAGTATTGATTTTGAAGCTTGTCTTTCAACTGTTGTTCATCAAGCTTTGGCTAATGATGCAAAGTTCATGGAGTCTATTAGTACCACATGAACTCTGTATTTAATGAGTCTATTATTATTGTTCCCCAAATTAGCCCATATATTATTGGCTCAAATGCAATTATTAGTGACCCATTTGAAGATTAGAATCATGCTCGTTTTTTCGCTCTGATAGGGTTTCTGAGTAGAGGTTCTCTGCTGCTATCTTTTTCACAAATCTCTCCTCCTCCATTAAACCATCAATTCTTCTTGGATTCTTCTAAGCTTTCCTTCGACTCACAAATCTTTCTTTGAGTTTTTGCTGCTAGCTCTTCTGCTAGAAATTGCTGACCGTGGATTCCTTATGTAGCTGTGTGGCTGCTAAAGATGGAATCATGGAATGTATTGTTTTGTAGTTTTTGTAATTTAGTTCAGTTTTATCTCTATCTAGTTTGATTGTGCTTAGGCTTGTATCGCTTGGCTTTTTGCCTATTAATGAAATTTTCTTTCTATTTGAACAAAAAAAAATAAAAAATGGCCCATATACACTTAGGGTACGTTTAGTTTGCTAAATATAATCGTAATCGTAATGGAATGTAATGTAAAGAAATCAGTATTATTATTATAGTGTTTGGTTTAGTCACTGTAATAAAAAAGAGAATCAGTATTACAGTGTTTGGTTTGACCATTGTAATGTAATGGAATAGAAAAAAAAATTATATAATTATTTTAAATTCAACAATTCAGCAAAAAAAAACTAATTATAACAAAAACAAAAACTAACATATATAATTTCAACAATTCATAACAACAATTAATAAATTTTAATTAATCACAACAATTTCAACAAAAAAATCACAATTTCAGCCAATTCATAACAACAATTAATAAAAAATACAATTTCAGCAAAAAAAAAATGCAATTTCAGAAAAGAAAAAAAAATACAATTTAAAAAAAAAAAAAGACGAAAACCAAAATCGTGAGGGAGGGACGCGAGCTGGACAACGTTCGCGATAGCTGGCGCACGACTACTGGACGAAGGGTGGACGTGACGCGAATTGGACGACTACGCGACCTGGACGGGACGACGACGGACTGGAAGGGACGACGCCGCCAGCTGGACGATGATGCCAGCACAGGAACGAGACGTGACGGTTGCGCAGGAACAAGGAAACGCGTTGTTTCAGGAACAAAAACATGTAATGTAATATTGATTCCTTGATTCAGCATATGTAATCACTTTTCTTTCTCTACATATAATTGATTATATTATATTACATGTGTTTGATTCAATCAAATAATATAACATGCAGAATTAATTAAATTATTTATTTCATTACATCCAACCAAACATTACCTTAGTATTTGGTGTACTTCTAAATTAGCCCACAAGTCTTATAAGTTAGCTCACTTTTTAAATTGCACTTTATTTATAAATTAGCATATAAAATCTGAACCCTTCCTCGTTCAATCCGTCTACGTCTGTATCTGCATCTGCAACTGTTAGGGAGGGATTTTCTTTCGAGGAGAACTCTCTTTGGTGGGTATAATATTAGTTTATTTTGTGTACTATTTTGGTGGGTATAATATTAGTTGATTTTCTCTATTTTGGTTCGGAGGGAAGGACTCCTGACTCTTCTGTAGGAGAATGAGATTATCTTTGTTAGCTTTACATTGTATTTTTGAAAATAATTTTGAACCTTTTATTTAATTTTAATTTATTATAATTTTGTATCATATTTTAATTATGTATATATATATATATTCATGAATGGTATTTATGGTTATTCTGAATAATATCACACCAAATTTGACCAAATTTAATGCAATGAATGGTATTAAATTAAAACAATAAAATATCAAATTTTATACTAAATTTAATATTTTGATGTTAGGGTTGGAGAGGTCCATAAGGCAATACTAGGAGCTTCCCTAAATTAGTGTGCAATAACTTGGTATTCTGGAGCTTGACATTAGGTTGTGAACATAGAAGTAAGAGCGGTACAGACACATAAAAGATTGACAGAAAATATATAATTATTTTATGCCCAAGTTGAACTCAACTTTGCGGCACTAACACAACATAAAGTATTTGATTATAAACCACAACTTTTCCTTTGTTTTTTTTTTCTTTTTGGTCCGCAATTTTTTTTCCCATGGCATTACATGCAACAATACTCATTACTAATGAAACGCGTTGTATCAGGTGACAAATCCAAGCCCACATGGTCCTTATAATCAGGAATGATGCCAAAGTTTCAGCATAAAATCAGTCTCTAGTCTCTAAAAGAGAATTGGTATTTGCCCAATCTCTGTCACATAAGTTAAAAAACACAAATCTAGCTAGTAGTTCACTTGGGCAAGTTGAGAGGACCCGCTTTATTTGTTGTATGCTGCTATAAGATTGCAGATTTATTCACTCTCAAGTTGGCTATATGGTTATGAGAAACACTTGAGTGAGCTTTGGTACTCTGGATTTTAACAACTTGAATACAATCCATGATGACACTAGTATATGTTTTGTTGAAAAAGAGGAACCAAAGTAAAAGAAAAAAAATTGTACAAAATAGATGCATAAACATGTAGTATACCTTCCAAATTTTAAGAATACATAATTAATCTTTACATTAAAATTAATCATTTAATTAATAAAAAAATTCTACTCTTGTAAAAGTTTTTCACTTAGAAATTTACAAAGTTTAAAAAAAAAAAAAAAAGTAGAAGTTATTTTTAAATCTTCTTATTATCTTTTCAAAATAATAATAATATGCTATTAACAGATTAACCTATATCATTGACTACAACAAATGTTTACTTTTTAGTAATATCTCAGAAAGATGGTGGCATCTTTTCTTATTAAAACAAATAAATAACAACATGTGCTTGTATGCTGTAATATCAACGAAGAAAGACCGTTGAATATTGAAAGACGAAGAAGAAATTATCTTTATTGAATGTAGAGTGAATACGTGATAACTGATACAATGGAAAGCAGTGCCTATGTACTTCCAAATATAGTGATTCTAGTAACTAGTGAATACCAATAATCGAATCTGCACCATATGCTTGGATAGGCGATTACGTACTAATAATTAACCTTTTCTTAACCACCTAAAAACTTTTACACATCAATACCTGAGGTTTATTTTGTATTGGCAATTTTCGTGGACAAAATGTTTGATTGTAATCTAGAGTAAGAGTTCACAGTTTAATCAGACGATACATGATGATGGAGTCACCAAGCTTGCAATGCCAATATAACAGGTAAAATATTCTATCATGCATACATCTTCACACATTTGTGCACTACACTTAGTATGGATCGTAACGAAAAATAAATTGTGCACATGTTGGTCGATCGATCGAGTGTATAGTTCGATCGATCGAGTGTGGAACGACATCGATGTGCTCTCGGGTTGAGCTAGATCGATCGATCAATCTGGTCGATCGATCGAGCCAGTCGTTAGATCGATCGAGACAGTTTTTCACTTCTACTAGAACTCCTTTTTAATTTGACCCATATGTTACTTTTACCAATTTGACTCATTTAATATTGAATGCAAAATCCTTATATGAGTATAATTGTTGTGAAAGTTAGAATCATTGTATGAGTAGAATTCTTGTGAAAGCAAAATTCTTATATGAGTAGAATTGTTGTGAGAGTGAAATCCTTGTATGAATAGAATTCTTGTGAGAACTAAATCCTGATTTGAGTAGAGTTTCAGTCCATTGCAAATCCTCTTTCAAGTTAAATTGGACTCTATATAAGTGATGTTTGCTTGTGCATAATCATGAACACACACAGAACTAATATTTTCTACATCTGAATTGTGCTTTTAACTTCTTCTCTTCATCTTTCATGATATTGAGCTTTATATGATTGTTCTAGATTTTGCTAGCTGATTTAGATTTTACATCGTATGCTGTTGAATCTGCTAGTTAGGATTGTTCATTGTTTAAATCCACTCTAGGACACACTTTGCACTTGTGTTATTGTGCTAACGTTTCAGGTGAGGTGTTCAGTATTTCGTGTGACTCGAAATTACCGAAGGTGACGGGTTTGATTGATCTTGTGTGACTCAAGTAGATCGGAACGTTGGTCTGGATCCAGACATCTAGCTATTGGAGGCTGTGAAAGGAGCGACGGCTCGTAAGTAAATTACAGAAAGGGGGATCTATCTGCGACGGGTAGTTCTAGACTCTATGGTTGTAATTAAACATTGATTTTCATAGTGGATAGTTAGGTGGACCAGTGGTTTTCCTCTTAGGTCATTGTTGTGGCCTAGGTTGTTTCCACCTAAAAATATCGTGTGTTGTTTTTTATTCCGCATTTATCTTTACACGCGATTGCATGTCTGGCCGTTGTGATTAGATTACACATTTTTAATATTTGTTAAAAATTGAAAATAACCTATTCACCTCCCTCTAGGTATATTTGATCCTTAACTAAAAAACTTTTCAATACCTAAATAGGAATATAAATAGTATGAATGTAAATTCTTGAAGGTCGTTTTAGCTCAAATACAAAATTTTGAGTTTGAATTGTACTCAGATTAGATATTATCTTGTGAACATTTTTAAGCTGGACTGTATCCAATTTTTAAATTAAATATAAGTTTAAACTCTAGTCCTAAAATATACAAGCTTAGAGTTGGGCTTGACGTACTTTTTAAAATTTTAAATTGACCTAAGTTATTATTTGAGTTTAAATAATACAAATAAATAAATAAATAAATAATAATAATAATAATTATATATTATATTTAAATATACAAATATTTTATAAAATTATACTTTATGTACGGGTTATGCTCACTTTTGGAATTTGTATTTGTTGTATGCATTGCTTGGTCTCTACGTCTGTGCCTTTTTTTTTTTTCTTTCTTTCTCTCCAGTCTCCCTTAATTTTCTTCTTTTCTTTACCTATTACTAATATTGATCGAGGTTCACTACGAGTGTCAGATATAATGTGTTATGTCTTTAAGTTTTTTTCTGAATTTTGTTGATTATGATGTCTTCTATTAAGCAAGTTATGTATTTTTATAACTCTCGATATGAAAGATTTGTTATCGACCATAAAATAAATGAAAGATTTGTCATGATTTATATATTTTGTTAGTTTCATTAATACATTTATTCAAGTAACTATAATTTTTTAGTAGAGATATCAAAAAATGATCAAGATGAAGTAGAATCACGTCTTTTTTTTATGCATGACTTATGTGTATTTAGTTTTTAAATATGTAGTAATGAGTTTCGTCGAGACAAATGATGTTATTGTATTTTTAAAATATGACTTATAATGAAATATGTTCAACTTTTTATTTAAAAAAAATATCCCTCTAATTTTTACATGATTGACTTATTCAATTAATTTTATTTTTACTCACTAAAAAAGATATATTTTTTAAGTCATAAAAAATATAGGCACTACTTTTTTTAATATGCATAAAATATATGCACTGCATGGATTCCATACAATCTGCCCCTAATTATTTGTCCCTTTCAATTACAAAGTGATATATGTATTTAAATTTTTTTTTTAATTTTTGATAAAATTTCTTTTAATACCATATGTGATAGTTTTAGTCTTGTAACTAAAGTATCACTTTTTTTTTTAAAGAGAAAATAAGAAAAAATGTTGACTTATATTTATTTTTTATTTTTTATTTTATCATTTTTATAATGTAAAAAAAAAAAAAAAAAAAAGGAACATGACTTAATTATTTTATTGTAAGTTTTTTTGTCAAGCTCGATTATATGATTCATATTTAATTTCATATTACTACAATTATTACTTCTTTTTTTTTTTTTTTTTTTTTGAATTTATTAAAAAATTCAATGTATTTTTATAACTTGACATATTAATTTTTATTTTCTACCAAACAAATTGTGACTTCTAAGTTCAATACAAATTAATACTAAAATTGAAATTTATATTAAATAAATAAATACACTCATTGCTAAATTATTATTAATTTGGATTACGTGCTCACTAATAATTTATTTATTTGAATATTTTACAAATTACTAAAAAATATTAATAAATAATTTTGCATTACTAAATGTTTAAATTATAAAATTAATGACAAAAATAATATCAAAATAAATAAATAAAGATTAAGACTCAAAATTGTAATTATCATATACAAATAATTATATATTGCTCTTCAATATTTTTAAAAATTAAAAATATATTTCAATAATAATAATAATTTAATAAAATTTATAATTTATAATTCTATAAAATCATAAACAACATGACAAATAAAATTAGGTATGTTTTACTATTAAGTTATTAATAATAAAGTGAGTGCATTTATTTATTTAATATAAATTTCAAATTAAGTATTAATTTACATTAAACTTAAAAGTCATATTTTGTTTGAATATATCAAGTTATTAAAAAAATTGGACAAAATTATTCAAATTTAATTAAAAAATGTTATTATTATTAATTTTAATTAATTAATGAAAAAATTATAAGAAAATTATTTTTTTTTTACAAAAAATTTTAAAATACTTAATATACGTTTGCTTAATTTTTTATTTTTCTTACTTATTGTCATTTCGTAATATACTTTTGTTTTATTTTTTATTTTTTTACTAGCAATTATTTTATAATTAAGACTTATATTTTTATATTTATAATGCAAATTTTTTATACTCTATAAGAAAAATTATACATTTTTAAAACAAATCAAAAAATAAAAGTGAACTACAAACAGAACAAAAATCTAAAAACGGGTGTGAAGTCCAAAAGGATTCGTTTATTTAAATAAACACTTTCGTTACATAAAATTATTCAATTAATTAATTATATATATATATATATATATATATATATATATAGGAATTAAAAATAAAATTTTATAAATAAAAAAAAATTATGTTAAACAATTAATATTTTTTTTTACTTAAACACTTATAATCTTATTATTATATTTATATAAAAAAAACAATTTTAGTCTCCAATTAAGAAAAATAAATCCTTTCAAGCTTTATCTGAGCATTTTAATCTTTAAAAAAAAAAAACCAATTTTTTTTATAATGAACGGATTATCTTTCATAATAACGAAATTAAATATATCTAACTAAAAAATAACAAAGATAAAAATGTTCACTTTCACAAATAACATGATTTTTTTCTTGCCCAAGACACGGATTATTCTTTACCCCCTCTGTAGCTCTACCGTTTTCAACTTTTATATATTTTGGATTTTTTTTATTTATTTAAAATAAATATATTTCAATTTTTATTAAATTTTTTTTATTAATGTTATAATCTATAAATTAAAAAAAATACTTTTGTAATAAAAAATTTAACATTATTAATTTAATCTCATATAAAATTTAAAAAAAAAAAAAAAAAGAAGATAATATTATAATTTTTTTTAAAATAAATAGTTGTAAAAATTTTAAAAATATTTTTAAAATGTGCGTTTTTTTAAATTTTAAAATTATAATTTAAAAAAATAGTTTTAAATTAATTAATGAATAGAATTTAATTTTAAAATTATAATTTAAAAAAATAGTTTTAAATTAATTAATAAATAGAATCCAATCCGATAATCTTATACTCAGATCTCTGGTCCAATTCAAAATTAATATGTTTTACAATATGTTGGCCTGTACTGTACACATCACCAAATTCTCTTTAAGACAATGCTTCTACTTTGCTGCCTCCAATATTGAAACAAATAAATATGGAATTTGTGGCCTGTCTATTGGATTTTATGATAATAATTTTTGTTTATATCTTGTGATTCAAGAGTAATAATGATATCTTGTTGATTTTTAGAAGAGTAAGATACGTGAGGAGTTTCTATATTTATTATTTTATAATGATGAATTCACATGCATATAAAAATATAAAATAATATATTTTTAAAATTATGAAAATATATTATATCATAGTGCACCTGCTTTATAAAAATGTTTTTTCAATATATATATATTTTAATAAAATTAGTATCAATTCATTTGTTATTGTCTATTTTTTCTTATCTAAATATTCCTAATGGTATATTTAGTGTATTGTAATAAATAGATTAAATATAATTATATTAGACTGAATTATATTATAATTAATTTGTATAATATTAGATGAAAATTTGTATAATATAGTTGAATTAAATTGATTATATATTTTTCTATATTGTTCGGTAGTTAGAGTAGAGAAGACAAAAAATAAGAGAGGGTACGATCATGGAGAACATTCCGTAAGACTCGTGTGTAGTGGACCCACAATTACTTAAATCTCCTTCCTTTCCATAAAAGTAGGTGTCCCTTAAAACCTAATCTCACTAGTTAATTTTTTTCGATATAAATACTTCTAAAAATATATAGAATAGCAATGTGAGATCTTAAAAATTTTAAGAGTGTCAAATTTTTTACAATTTTTCTCTTTATTTTTTTAATTAAATTTATAATATTTTCAATACATTTAAATAAAATTAACATTCAAATTACCAAATCTGAATAATATATGGATAATATAGGTTGATGATCAAAATTTGATGAAATCCTTTGACTAATACAAATTTCTAGCATTGTCATGAAACTTCATTAAATCATAAATTATAATAATATTAATTTAAAATTTTATTTTTTTTAACCTAATTCGTCTAATAAATTGTAAAAAAAAAATATTAAAAATAATATATTTAAAATTTATAATAATAAAATTAGTATCTTAATAATATTAAATGTGTTATATTGCACATTCAATACTGAATGAGTTTAAATTATCATAATTTAATTTAAATAGTATTCAATTAAATAAGCATTAAAAAAATGATATAAAAATTATTTTTAATAATAAAAATATATTATATTTATAATTATAAATTTTGATGATATATTTTTATTTTTATTTTTTCAAAATTATAAATCATAATTCTTATAAAATATACAAAATATATATTATTCTTCGCCATTTTTTCTTTTTCCATATTTCCTATGTATACTTGGATCACATTGCTTTTTCAATAATAAACATTTTCCTCAGATTGTTTCCCTTCTCTGTTTCGTTGTGTTCTCTTGACTGAACCTTTCGATTCACGTAGTCATAGTTATGAACCAAAAAGCAGAGCTGCAGTGAATCTTCAATAACAGAGCAACCATAAAGATGAAATTTCGTTTAATGTCTTCGAGCACCGTCCAACCCAACATCAAACAAAGCTCGGACACTCGCAGAATTGAGCTAAATCCATGGGATCTACAACTCCTATTGCTCAACCAGATTCAACAAGGTATTCTTTTTCACAAACCCAAATCCCATGATTTTGAAGCTTACTGTATTTCCTGGGGTTGAACAAGGAAGTATTGATTCTGTCCCTCCCTTAGACAATTAACGTACATATATTATATATATATATAGATATTTAAAGGCTTACAGTTGTCCTTCTTTGATAAGTATGAACTTTGACACCGTGATGTATCAGGTTATTTGTCAGAAGTCGCGTCAATGATTGTGACTAGCTATATATATTAGTTGTATTAGTGTAGTAGGATGTTCCACTTCGTATATATGACGTCACACAATTTAGATCGTATGACATCTGATGATCTCGTAAATACAAGGTCGTCTGGGCAACAGGTTCGATGTCTGATTTCACTTTAGGCGGCGAGGACGATATGGGGTCATTTTATTAGTGTGGGGTCTCTTGTTCTGGTAGGATGCTTAACACTTACTTCCTTCATACGAGGTCAATTGATTTTCCTCTTACAACCACTTCGTACATACGAGGTCAATCTGGTCCTCCTCCTCCTATCTGATGATATCAGGCACGCTACGGTAACTTCTCTCTTTGTTTTAAAGCAGAACCCGTTTACCAAAGACGAACCAACATTAGCTTACATTCTAACACTCTGTATTTAATGAGTCTATTACTATTGTTCCCCAAATTAGCCCATATATTATTGGCTCAAATGCAATTATTAGTGACCCATTTGAAGATTAGAATCATGCTCGTTTTTTCACTCTGATAGGGTTTTTGAGTAGAGGTTCTCTGCTGCTATCTTTTTCACAAATCTCTCTTCTCCTCCATTAATCATCAATTCTTCTTGGATTCTTCTAAGCTTTCCTTCAACTCGCAAATCTTTCTTTGAATTTTTGCTGCTAGTCTTTTGCTAGAAATTGCTGACCGTGGATTCCTTATCTAGCTGTGTGGCTGCTAAAGATGGAATCATGGAATGTATTGCTTTATAGTTTTTGTTATTTAGTTCAGTTTTATCTCTACCTAGTTTGATTGTGCTTAGGCTTGTATTGTTCGGCTTTTTGCCGATTTAATGACCCGTTATATACTGTTTTTTGGTTTATCGTTGATTTTTCTACATATCACTTTACGACACCGTTTGCGTTATCTTATTTTACGATTTTAACCCTCTGGGTTTTTAATCATAAAGAGCCGTTTTTTCCTCTCACACAAAACAAGTACAGTTATTGAAACACATAACTTAGTTTTTCGTTACGCCCCTTCGTCTTTTTCTGGTTTTCGTTTTTCCATTTCGCTATTCCATTTCACTTTTGTTTTCGCTTCCCATTTTCGCTCTGTAATATTACAAACATGTTTGTATTATATTTGTTTTCGTTATTGTCATTTTGTTTATTTTTCAATCGTTGTTGGTTTCATTATTGTTTTTTCTATTGAAAGTTGATTTTTTTATCCATTTCATTGATTATTTAATCTCTCATTTTTCATTGTTGATCCAATTCTTTGTTGGGTGATAAACTAAGATACTCTATTTTTACTATGCAAAATAGAGTATACAAACTTAAGTAAGTAAAGCATTCCAACTTAGCCAAGAATTGAAGAATAATATACAAACTTAAATAACATACAAGCACATTAAATTTATTAGAATAAGAATGTCCAAAACAGATTTTATAATTTTTTGCAAACTCTGAAAAAAGGAAGAAAAATAGATTCTACCATTTTCTGTAAGGTATGTAACGCTTGTTTGCTCTTATATGTAAATTGTGTTATATACAGGTATGTAAACTGTTTATATACTATGTAAACTGTTTTACATAGTATGTAAACATGTATGTAAACATGTATGTAAAGTGTGTTACATACTTTGTAACACAATGTACATAGACACAATTTATATAGTATGTAAACTATTTTACATGGTATGTAAATTGTGTTACATATTATGTAAAACAATTTATATAGTATATAAATTGTCTTTTCCTTGATAAATTTACCTATTATTTGTTAACAATCATTGACATTTTATTTTCCATGTCCTCTTTAAATCGGTAATTATTTATGATAAATGCATAACACTTTATATATAATTATTAACATATGATAACTTGTTGCATGTCACCACTAATGTATAAGCTGAATTCTAGAGTTCCCACTTCTTCAGAAGTTCCTTTTCTTTTATGTTTTTTCGTCTTTATGTAATGTGGGTAGGAAAGCTTTGGAAATATACAAAAAAAATCTTAATAACTAAAGCAAGTTGTAATTCAAAGTAAAAAATTGTGAATGGTAAAAGGAGGAAAATGACTTGTTCTGTTTTTGTATATTGTTTAGCTCTCCCTCTATTTGTTCCTTTTCAGTAATAATTATGATTAGAAAAATGGTGCCTCTAATAAATAATTGTACTTTCTTTTTACTCTAATATGATCCTGCAAGTGTTATAATTGATAAAATTTATGTGATTATGTACCACAGGTTGAACAGGCTATAGAGGTATATCATGATGAAGAATACAGGTCCAAAGATGGCACTTCCCTTCTCACAATTTCACCCTTTTTGATATGTAAATTGTGTTACATACAAGTATGTAAACTGTTGTACATAGTATGTAAACTGTTGTAGATACTATGTAAACGGTGTTACATACTATGTAAACGGTATTACATACTATGTAAACTGTGTTACATACTAAAATGCAATAGGTATAAATTTTGATTTTAACTTTAACCCTATGAGTGGACAACTTTATGTGTAACTTGTTAATGATTCATGTGAAACTGATGCTCATTGTACAATTTGAAAGAGAATGACCAGCTGCAACCGTTACAAAGGAAAGCAATACAAAAGCCATGCCCAATGATTTTGAATCGGAACAGAGATTAAAACTTTTTTAATCTTATAAGCTATCTCAGAGCAGTATTCAAACAAGATTCCATTCGGTTTTCTTTTGTATTTGTGACGTATGTTCTTGCTAACATGTTAATTATAATATGACGTATTTTCTTATATTTTGTAAATTGTGTTACATACTATGTAAACTGTTTACATACTGTGCAGTGTAACAGGTGTATGAATTATAGTGAAATGATATTTCTATAATTTATATAATTTTGATATAACCAAAACGCATAATTTTGAGTTTATTATTGTTATTTTTGAAAAATTTAATTTTTAATTAGATTTGAAGCTATTTAGGCAAATCACTCTTTGCCTGATAATGAAATTTTCTTTCTATTTGACCAAAAAAAAAAGGCCCATATACACTTTGTGTTTGGGGTGCTTCTAAATTAGCCCACAAGTCTTATAAGTTAGCTCACTTTTTAAATTGCACTTTATTTATAAATTAGCATATAAAATCTGAACCCTTCCTCGTTCAATCCGTCTACGTCTGTATCTGCATCTGTTAGGGAGGAATTTTCTTTCTAGGGGAACTCTCTTTGGTGGGTATAATATTAGTTTATTTTGTGTACTATTTTTTCTCTTTCTTGATTTTTTCTATTTTGGTGCGGAGGGAAGGACTCTTGACTCTTCTATAGGAGATTATCTTTGTTAGCTTTATATTGTATTTTTTAAAATAATTTTAAACCATATATTTAATTTTAATTTATTATAATTTTGTATCATATTTTAATTTTATAATATATTTTTTTTTTTTTTTAAAACATGAATGGTATTTATGGTTATTGTGAATAATATGACACCAACAAATTTGACCAAATTTAATGCAATGAATGGTATTAAATTAAAGCAATAAAATATAAAATTTTATGCTAAATTTGATATTTTGATGTTAGGGTCGAAGACATCCAAAAGTCAATACTAGGAGCTTCCCTAAAATTAAGGTGAAAAGTGTGCAATAACTTGGTATTCTGGAGCTTGACATTAGGTTGTGAACATAGAAGTAAGAGCTGTACAGACACATAAAAGATTGACAGAAAATATATAATTATTTTATGCCCAAGTTGAACTTAACTTTGCGGCACTAACACAACATAAAGTATTCGATTATAAACCGCAACTTTTCCTTTCTTTTCTTTTTGGTCAGCAATTTTTTTCCCATGGTATTACATGCAACAATACTAATTACTAATGAAAAGCGTTGCATCAGGTGACAAATCCAAGCCCACATGGTCCTTATAATCAGGAATATAATGATGCCAAGGTTTCAGCACTCTCTAGTCTCTAAAAGAGAATTGGTATTTGCCCACATAATTATTAAAAGATAAAAAAAAAAAAAAAAAAAACACAAATCTAGCTAGTAGTTCACTTGGGCAAGTTGACATGGACCCACTTTATTTGTTGTATGCTGCTATAAGATTGCATATTTAATCACTCTCAAGTTGGCTACTGAAATGCCACTCTACGTAGACCGTAGATATTAATGAATAAATCTATAGTGATCACAACTCTTTCAGATTTGGATATGCATAACAGTCATCAGTCAACAGAGTATATGCAATTTCGTTTTTTGTGGTGTTAATATTTTCTTTTTTAAGATCGATTCTAAGTACATATGCTTAAAACATTCCATTTACAACATATGTTAAGGGATCGAAAGCTGTAGAGTTAAATATTAGGAATTTACATCGTCCTTGATTTTGAGGTGTAAGGAATACGTTGTTGTTTGAAGGTAATAATAATCCACATAAAATAATAAAAGAGGAGAGTCGTCTATGTAAAACTAATGCTATTTAAAGAATGTGTTTGATAAAAGGTAAATAAAGCAATAGAATATTATTTTCCCAAAGTAGACTATATGGTTATGAGAAACACGTGAGTGAGCTTTGGTACTCTGGAATTTAACAACTTGAATACAATTAATCCATGATAACACTAGTATATGTTTCGTTGAAAAAGAGGAACCAAATTAGATGCATAAACATGTAGTATACCTTCCAAATTTTAAGAACACATAATTAATAAAAAAATTCTACTCTTGTGAAAGTTTTTCACGTAGAAAGTTTCAACTTGCAAAGGGTTACTGGGTACAAAGGCTAAGAATGCGGCGTCCAAAGTCCTAACAAAGCGAGACAAGTACATAATATTTGTTTATTTCTATTTTATGTTGTTAACTGCAGAGAACATGACCATGTGCGTGCTGAAGATTGTGGACCCAATTCTAATCCGATCCTCTGTTTTGAGCAACTTGCCTATTCCAGATTTGGGATTGTGATATTGTTAGCACTTTAGTTGATTCCATTAATTTACTCTGCCATCCTGCAAGACATGTGTATCAATCTGTCTTGTTTTTATTTCCCTCTGTAATTTCTCCCACAAAACCATGGTCATAAATCATAGTTTATCAAGTAACACCTTAATTACCCCTTATTAAACTTGGACGTTAATCACGTCATTAATTTAATTTTCATTTCTGCATAACAGCAACTTTAACTCATGTTCGATTTGGGGTTGTTTTTAGGACTTATTAATTTTTTCCCTTTTTTTTTTTTTTATAATTGAAGCAATTGTAATAGTTCATCAACTTTTTTTTTTATTGCGTAGTCATCTACATGGTGACATACTTTTTTCCATTATTTATTATAATAATAAATTAAAACACTAAAAAATTATTAATTAATTATTATTAAAACTTAGATTCGTACACATTACCAGAATCCAATAATGAATTTACTCTTCTTATTATTTATCTTGTAGTGTAATAAAATAATTAATTTATATTAAATTGGATTAGGTAACTGTTTAATTTATCGTAAATCTCAAACTAGTTAACTGTTAATGATGTTCAATTCACTTATAGCCTATAATGCAGTTTAACCCTAAGAACAAGTCAAAAAAACCTGATTGATGTAAATGTGACTCTCTCTTTTTTTTTTTTTTTATCCCTCTCTCAGGAGATTAATGTCTTTTATAAACGAATGAAAAATAATTAAAGAGATCCATGTTATACTCAAAACGGACTGATATTTTATCACTTTTTCTCTTCTTTGATGATAGAATAGTCGAAATTCGTATACTCAAAACGGACTGATATTTTATGATATTTTATCACTTTTTCTCTTCTTTGATGATAGAATAGTCAAAATTCGGAATGAAAGAGAAGCACCACTAGGCCCCTAATTTGTCATGAGATTTTAGTTCATTATTTATTTATTTTTTAAAATAAAAATAATATACTTTAAAATTTATAAAAAATAAAATATTATTATTTATATTCAAAATTTTAAATCATAAATTTTTACAATTAAAAAATAAATTTTATATCTTTTTTTAATACTCGTTTAATTAAATATTATTTAAATTAAATTACGATAATTTAGACTCATTTAATATTATTAAGATAGTATAATTTTATTATTATAAATTTTAATAATATTATTTTAAGTAATTTTTTTTAAATTTTTTTGCTATACATTATTTTAATCTTGTTACATTTCCACGTCTATCTAAAACAAAAAATAAGCATTTATTAAAAAAATCAAATAATCAGAGTACAAAGCGCAGTCACTTAATTACATCAGCAACGCCCTAATTAATTTCTTAACAGTTTTTGTTTTTATCCCCTTTTAAAATTCTTTTCATTTTTACCCATTAATTAATTTATAGCGAAACAAAATTTGTATTTAAAAACAATTATTTAAATACATGTTTAAAAATAATTATATAATTTAAAAAAAACTAAATATATAATTTAATTTATTAATATTTTGGTGACTACTTATTGCTAAAATTACTGGAGCAATGACATTATTTATATTTTGGACAAAGAAAATTTTTATAAATATGTACTCAAAAATAATAAAGAGGTAAAAAAATAAAAGTAACGTCATCTTATGTAATTATTTCTTAATTTCACTCCAATTATATCATCATCACCGATCATAATTTTTTTTTTTTTCAATCATAAGCTTTTCTTAACTCAGAAATTCAGAATAAGCTTTTCTTTATTAAATTGCCAAAATGCTTTCATGCAAATATCTATCAATTCATGACATCATCAAATTAGTGAAATTCTTAATAGGAAACATACGGATAAATTATTGCCAATTTGATGCATTATATTAAATAAATTAAATATAATTATATTTTATTAAATTAAATATAATTATATTTTATTAAATTATATTATATGATATTTTATCATAATTTGTATAATATTGTTGGATAAAATTAATAGATAAAATAATTTATATTTAAATTAGTTTGTAATTTATTTTTAAGAATAACATAACAATAATTTTATTATAAAAATTAGTTTAAATCAATATTTAATTTATTTTTATATTTTATTACCTTTTAAAATTAAATAAATGTTACTTTTTATTTAAGATTAAAAAGTCAAGATATATAATTTTATAATTGAAAATTAAGACAGACTAACAATATTTAATAACGATTATGATTTATGATATATAATTAAATAATTAATTTTATGATTTCTGATTTTTTTTGTAAAAATAATGTCCAATATGTTTGCTAACGATTTCTACTCAGTAATTTTCAATAAAAAAAATCAAAAATTACCTAAAAGTTATTTGATAATATTTTTCGTATTTTGATTTTTCTTTCTTTTCAAAAACTTAAAATTTTAATATTTTTAATTATTAATTACAAATTTAATATTTTTAATCATTTTATTCCAATATTTATATGTACAAAAATCATGATACTTGAATTACTCTATAAAAAAATATTTGATGAAAATGAAAAAAAACATAAAACATAAGAAATCTGATTCAAAAATTTTATTTTTAAAGATTCATAAATCACATAATATTTTGTTAATGATTTCTTAAAAATATAAAAATTAAAATAAAAAATTGTTATCAAACATACTAAATTGAAAAATAACTTAAAAAAATTAAGAATTAAAATGGTTATCAAACATATCACAGTTTAAATATTCAGTACAATTTAAACCTATACTTTTTTATAGTACAATGTTTTTTAAATAATTGTATTATTTTATATTATATGATATGATATAATTTACTTTATAATTAAATTTATGATTTTATAATTAAAAAAAAAACAATTAATACTGTTAACAAATATGTCATAGTTTGAAGATTGACTACTTAAGTGAGGGGCAGTTTACCAATCAAGCAAAATAGCCCAGTAGTTTGGGCATTAATGTGAAGGTATTGAGTCTTTATCTTCATACGGCAGGACATAAATTTAAATTTTTAGTGTATTGAAATTGCCTTTAAAGGACACTCGAATACAAGTGTCTTTCATGCTCTGTCATCGAGTTCCAATTCTTTAGCGTCTTTTGACCCACTTTTGATCGATATCAATATAAAAATGATAGTGATCTTTGATAGTGTGGTAGTGTTAAATTAAAAAGAACTTTATTTTTTATAATAATAATAAATAAATAAAAAGTCAGGAGCAATTTTTAGTCAATTGCTATAAAGAAATTATCCAAATAAATAGCAATTAAAATCTTTTTATTATCTTAAAGAGTTACAGTGTCAAACAAAGACCAACGACGTTTCAAAACTGGAGTACCCTAATTCAGGTCAAATTAAGAAAACAAATCTAAACTCCACTTAATATCCTCAACTGTCACGTGTTTTAATTTATACAGCCCATTACAAAATTATTTATAATAAATAAAACAAAAAATTAGAATCCTTAGGATTTCAGATTTCCACATTTATAAATAAAAGGACTCAAAACTTTTTTTCAATTTGTGCATTCTTCGCTTCTCAAAATTCTTCCTCACCAACAAAGACAAACTGAGACATAAAGCTTAGCCTTGCTCCTATGGAGTGGGTTCGTGGAAGAGAAATCGGTAGTGGAAGCTTTGCCACTATCAGTTTAGCTATGCCTAGAAAATCTTCTTCCGAAATTCCTTCGATTATGGCCGTGAAATCTTCGGAGGAGTTTGGATACAAGACGTTGTTGAACGAGATAGAAGTTCTTAACCAAATCGGAACTTGCCCACAAATCATACGCTGTTTTGGATACGATTCTAGTGTTGAAAAGGGCGAGGAATTGCATAATCTTTTATTGGAGTATGCTACTGGTGGTAGTTTGGCCGATCAGCTCAAGAAAAATGGTGGTCGGTTGCCGGAATCCGATATTCGACGGTATACAAAGACGTTGCTCGGAGGACTTTCTCATATTCACACAAAAGGGTTTGTTCACTGCGATCTAAAGCTTCAGAATATACTTGTGTTTGACAATGGCGTTGTTAAAATTGCGGACTTTGGATTGGCGAAGAAAACAGGGGTGACAGAGATAGAAACAGAGCATAAATTAGACTTCAGAGGTACTCCTCTGTATATGTCTCCGGAATCAGTGAACGACAATGAATATGAAGCTCCTTCAGATATTTGGGCTCTTGGGTGTGCGGTAGTTGAGATGATGAGTGGTAAACCCGCGTGGAATTACAAGCCGGAATCGAATGTCTTTGGGTTGTTGATGCGAATTGCGGTTGGCGATGAATTTCCAGAAATTTCAGAGGATTTGTCTGAGGAAGGAAAAGATTTTCTGGGGAAGTGTTTCGTAAAAGATCCCAGAAAAAGATGGACGGCTGAGATGCTGTTGAATCATCCATTTGTTGCTGATGAGAAAGTTCAAATTCAGAAAACAGAGGATTTATCGACTTCTCCAAGATGTCATTTTGATTTTCCAGACTGGGTTTCGAAGCAACCAGTGGCAGAGAGTCCAGACCATTTTGAGTTCGCGCCAGAATTTTCAATGGATTTTGATAATTTACTGGAAATCGAAATGGCGAGAGAAAAGCTCCTGCAGCTGGTGACAAATCAAATGCCTAATTGGTCAGTTTCTGACAGTTGGGTCACTATTAGGTGATCGGGAATTTTGGAGCTCTGAGGCAGAGTAGGTGTATAGCAAGAGAAGACGAGGAGGTTATGATTCAAATCAATTCAACGGTTCTGATTTATTTGGTAGAGTTAGATGATATGTTGATTTTTGTTTTGTTTTGTTTTGTTCCATTGTAAATAGATAGGGGAAACGGACATGTTTTTGAGTAGTCTGCTGATTGGACCTTTTTGGTGGTTGTACACACAACAATTCTCTTTATTCAAATTCAATGAAACTATGGAAGTACAGAGGTTCTCATGTCATTTTGTTTGGGACCAAGAGTTCAGTCTTTTTGCGGTTTGAAAAATAAAAGGATTAGATCAAAATCCATTTTTAAAAGACTTGTATCATGGTGTGTTAGCAATCACATATTGACTGACCTAAACCTTTCTTTTTCTTTTTAATATTTTATGGGGTTGAAGATTCGAAAGAGTAAACTACTCAAATCACATATTTTGCCCTTATAACTGTTTGAGGTCTTAGGAGCCAATTTGAAGTACACTACTCAATCTTTCAAGTTTGAACGTGGTTGATGCTATTTATTGACCTTTTACACTTCACGTTTGGGTGTTTCTTCTTCTTCCTTTAAAAAAACAAAAACAAATATCATTTTTTTAATATAAGATTATTAATATATGTAAGCTTAATCGGGTTCCATCATAATTAAAGACTGTATAGTTTGTTGACCACACAGCCAAAAAAAATAAAATAAAAAAGTTAAATAATATTTTTTTTATTATTATCTCAAACTTAAAATAATAGCAAGTCATATGTTATAAGGAAGCAATAAGAATAACGGTAATACAATTGTAATTCATCACATACTCATTTAAAAAGTATTATTCATTCATCAAATCTCATTAATTGCTTTTTTTTTTTTAAGCAATAGGTATTTTTTTTTTTAAATGATTGTATTAATTTTACATTTTATTAATTTAAATTATAATATTGTTATTTATTGCGATAATAATGATTAATTTTTTCATATTTAGTTGAGATGATTAGCACACTTTTAATATAATTATCTGCTGATATATCACGAAGAGTGAGTTCATGTCCTTCAGAGTATTGATGGAGTTTATTGTGATGGTCATGTCCAGCTTATCTATTTGATTTTCAATTTAATAAAAAATCCTCGTTCTATATAAATTATTGAAAAAGTTACATGAACAATAATGGGCTGCAAAGTTGACCCCAAAAAAAAAAAAGGGTGCTGCAAAGCACCATGTTGCCTCAATGGGTATTAGTGTTACAGTTACTATATGCCTCTATTAGAGGCGGCACTTGTAAACTACAAGGGGGAAAAGAAAAAGAAAAAAATGTATACCAATTCTTATTATTATTATTATATATATGCGAATGCACAACAATTAAATTTTATACAATTTTATCTAACATTTTAATTTAATTATAAATATGTATATATTATTAATTTAATTTATATAGATCAATAATAATATTTTTAATAAATTAGAATTTTATTTTATTAGAGTTATATTATTTTAAATCTCATATCAATCAATGAAAATAAAGTGTATATTATTAATTTAATTTATTTCTTATATATTAAATATGTACATATTAGATAAGTAATCTTACTGTCATATTTATTTTAAGTGTTTCATTAGTCATGAAAATAAAATTAAAAATTTTAATATAACAATTGTATAATTTGCCTTTTTATAAATATCAAATATACAAAAATAGGCTACTTAATTTTATTTAAAAATGTCAATTATTTTTTTCATTCACATTATATTATATAAATTTTAATAATTTTTTGAGTTTTAAATTATAAATTTAATAAATATTTAATTATATATTATGTATATAAAATATATGCATTTATATGTATATTTTACTATATATATATATACACACATATCAACGGACTTACACAAAAAAGGCCCGAAGTTAAGAATCAAAGCCCACACGAAAACTAGAGATTGAGATGACATACCCCTTCAACGAATATAAGTAACACAACACATAAATTCCGTTGCCGTATCATATTTTGATATTATTTATTGAAAATTTTGTAAAGTGAAGCCTTGATATAAATATGTTGTTTCAAAATATATATCACATATCCAAAAAAAAGAAAAAATTCGACATTTTATAGAAATATTGATAAATAACAAAAATATTAATATATTTGTAACTTTATTTTATAATTTTCTAAAATTTGCGATGAAAAGTTTAAAAATATTTAAAAATATGAATATAATATATCACAAAATATCAATTTAACTTTTTAAAGTTTTTCAAATTAGAATACACATACTCATACACAACTTATTATTTATATTATAAATTAAGATAATTTTTATGTAAATATAACTAATTTTAGTTTACCATAAATTTTCACACTTATTTAAATAGTAACTATTTAATCATAATTTATAACTCGTTAACTATGATTCATTTGTAAATAATTATTTACATATTTTTTTCAACTATCTTTCTCTCCTTCTCTATCATGCTATTTTTTATTTTTAATATACATAATTTTTATTTTTAAAATAATTTTGTACTTGTATTATTCATTTTATTAATTTTAATATAATTTATATAAATATCATGAAATTAAAAATAATTATTTTTATTAACATACGTTAGCATTATATATTTATATCTCTTATGTCATCTTTGAATCAAATATATAATGTTTAAATAAAAAAATAATTTAATTAGTCTATTATAGTTTTTTAACATTTTTAAAAATGTTCATACAAATTTTTTAAAATAGTTATAAATTTCACGATTTTTATAATTTTTTTTTTATAAATATCCATCATTATTGTCATAAAATTGAAATATCAATATTAATATAAATATCGATATTTTCATCTATAATTTTGGTTCACCTAAAAATAACGGTAAAACTTATTATTTTTTTATTTATTAAAATCACACCGCATATCGTTTATTCTTTAAAAAAAAAAAAAAAAACCTAATCCAAAAAAGAAAGAGAAGAACATAATAAACTCATCCTAAATCCTTACTCAATACCTAAATTAAAATGAGAATATTGTATGGAATGACATTTTTAAAATATAATTTCATGTTTTTATCACTTATTATTTTTGAATAAATATTTAAAAATATTTTTTATTTTTATAAATGTGTTCAAAAGTAAAAGAAAATTGTCAAGTATTTAACAATTCTACCAACGGATGGCAATTGGAGTACTGATAAATCAAGTTATGTATTTAAGAAAAGTTTTAGACTGTGTATTTAAATTAGTTTTATTTTTAAATATGTATTTAGTTTTGAGTATAAATAAATTAGGGGTTGAAAATAGAAAGTAGTGCAAGGTTAAAAAATAAAAACTGCTGAGAAGTGTGGAATTTCATTTCCAACTTTATAAAATTAAAAAAAATTATAATTTGCCTTTATTGAAAAAACTCGCAAAATTTAGTCAATATAACGAATAAGAGGGTGGTGTTTTTAAATATATAAAATTTGGATTAGGCTTGTCAGGAAGGGAAGAAAAAAAAAGGCTTAGACAATTTCAAAGTAGAATTTTCAGAAAATGAATGTTATTTGGAAGACTGGTTGAAGGAAAGCAGGCTTGCAGCTAAAGTTTATTGAAATTATTAAAATTAAATGTAGAATTATTATGTATTTCAGCTTTAATTTCATACGATCATACTCAATGATGCTTAAGAATATTTTTCTTTTGATTTTTTTTTTTTTATAAATATAATACCACTCAGACATCTAATATTGTAATAGAGACCCTAATTTCATACTTTTAACGAGACCAAATGTTTGGTGCCATATAGCCATATAGCTAAATTATTTGCCTTTTCCTTCGCTTGTTAAATAAATAAAAAGACATATTTGAACATATTTTAAATAAATTGAAAGGTACATGAGTATTGATAATTTTTATAAATAAAATAATTGATTGTAATTTAGTATCTATGCTCACTTTTCAATCAAAAGCTAAACGTTAATGAAGTCGTCAAGTCTAAACTACGTATATGACAAGTAAAATGTTTGCCCATGCATACATTCACACACAATTGAGCACGTATACTTAGTATGCACTAAATTGTGCATGTGTCGATTGATCGAGGTGCTAGTTCGATCGGTCGAGACACAAATCAATCGAGTTAAATTTAGATGCTCTCGGATTGAGTTTTGTGATAACTAAAAATGATCTAACATATGGTTGATCGATCAATTGAGTGAGGCTCACGATTGATCGAGACTTGTTCGATCGATTGAACATCGATCGAATACTCTCGAGTTGATTTTCTAAATTGCTGAGCGTGGGTAGATCGATTGAGTTAGGTTCTCGATTGATCCAGTATGTGTAGATTGATCGAGATGAAGCATTCGATCGATCGATGTGTTTTGATAATTTGTTCCACTTTTCTTGCTTACCAATTTGATCCCATTTAAAGTTTAAAAAAAAATTTATACGAGTAGAATTGTTGTGAAAGTAGAATCTTTGTATGAGAAAAATTATTGTGAAAATAAATCCTTGTATGAGTAAAATTTGGCTTTATTATTAATTCTCTTTTAGGTCAAATTGAAATCTATAAAAATAATTTTTGTTGAAGAAAAACATACCACACTGAATATAATATTTTCTACATCTGATTGAGCTTTTAAAAGAAAAATCTTATTATCTTCATCTATTAATCTTAGGCACTCTCTTGATTTAATTGTTCAAACATATTGTGTGGTTATGTTTGAATAATTCATATACCTAATTGTTCTTCTTAGTATTGAGCTTTACATGATAGTTTTAGAATTTGTTAGTTGATTTAGTTTTTACAGTATATGCTCTTAAATTTGCTAGTTAAGGTTTTTCATTATTGAATATGTTCTAGGACACACTTTGTACTTGTGCTATTTATGCTAACGTTTCAGGTAGAAAATATGACGTGTTCTGTATTTTGTGTAACTCAAAATTATCGAAGTTGACGAGTTTGATTGATATTGTGGGACTTAAATAGATCGAAACGTTGGTCCGAATCCAGACACATAGTTTGTGGAGGTTATGAAAGGAACGACAGCTAGTAAGTAAATTACATAATAGAGATTTATATGTGAAGGGTAGTCTAAGACTTGAGTTTTCTCTTAGGTCATTGTTGAACATAAGTTGTTTCCACTTAACAATTTCGTGTTTTATTCTTTAATTTCATATTTTATTTTTACACGTGATTGCATATCTGATCGTTGTATTTAAATTACATAATTAAAAATTTTTAAAATTAAAAATAATTTATTCCCACTATTTTAGTCGGAAACTAAAATCTTTTGTAAACAAGACAATATGTAATAAACAACGTGCAAAATTTGCAGCTTACAATTGGTAGTCGTATGCATCTGGTCCAATATTATCACTCAGTTTTACACTAATAAAATTCCTTTCAAACTATTTGAGGGTCTATTCTATCTGTCCCTTTAAAATCTAAGTTATATGTGTGTTTAAATTACATTATCTTCTAGTCGTGTATTACTAAATTTTGTTAAAAAAAATAAAATGTTAAAATAAGTAAGATTATTAGTTCAATTAAAAAAAATATACTCGTCTATGTATGTGTTGGATTGGAGGTATATTATTATAATAAATAAATAAAAATTATGAATTAATCAAAATTAGACTTAATTATAGCATTAATTACCCGAATCAATTGATGGCTGCTCTTAAAATCAGAAAAATTCAAATATTTTAAATTTTAGATAAATTTAATATAGTTTTATTGGTAAATAAGTCAAAATCGTATAATATTCAATAAAAGATGATAAATTGTCGTGTTTAATTGTGATAGTGATATTTTCGTAATTATAATATATATATATATATATATTATAAATGTAATATAATTTCATAATATAAAAACATTTAAGGAGGAAGAGACCCAAAAAAAGATGAAAGAAAGTAATAAGTGGTGATGGTAAAAGACAAAAGGCGGCCTAGCTAAAAAGGTTTTGCACGGACAACGTTAGCTTTATATATTTTGATTGGTCGTAAAATTATATTAAAAGTAAAGAATTAATTTTACTTTTTTTTTTTATAATTTTAATATAAATTATAATATATTTGATATAAATATAAAAATAAAAGTAAAGTTATGTCATCGTCTATCAATATCTTTCATTTATTCGCTTGGTTGTTCACCTGCTTAGTAAGACTGTAAGAGGCAGAGTCAATTCAATTAAAAATAAAATAAAATAAAAACGCAATCCTAGAATATCCCTTTCTCTCTCATAACTGGGCCTTTTCAACTTCCTTACTTTCAAAATCTCAGAGAAACTGTACTATGATAAACACTGGCAGATAATTATAATGCTCTCTTCCCGTCTAATAGAATTTAGAACTCGAGCAATGAAGGTAAATCAATCATCATCCATTATTTCCTTTTTATTTTTCTTTTAGACAACTAGAATAAAACTCTCAGACACACTTGTCCGATTATTGTTTTCTGTTTATTTTCAGACAATATTAAGTTCGCTCCTTGGTCTCAAATTGCAAGTTTTGTTCATCGCAGTATGTCTGTTCACGTGTTCTTCGGGTCTCAAGGTATTTCATTTTCCTCCATATATATATTTCCTTATTCTCCACATGTTTTGATTTCGTTGAGTGGGTAATGAATTTTTTGAACTCTGAATAGATCGGAGAGACGTGTTCCAAGGACAGTGACTGTGAAACCGGGTTGCGCTGTGGAACATGCCCTGCAAGTGGAAATACCCGACCCAGATGTACCCGAACCCAACCTATCAGCCCAACTTCCAAGGTAGCATTTTTCGTTTTCATCTCTGTTTTTTTTTTTTTTTTTTCTTTCCTTAGAGTGTGATTGAATATGTTGCAATAGATTTGTGATTTAATTTTTTTTTCTTTGGGGTTTAAATTATATGTAGGCGAAAAGTCTGGCATTTAATGAGTACTCATGGTTGACAACCCACAATTCGTATGCTAGAATGGGAGCGAAATCGGCGACTGGTTCATACCTTGTTTCACCTACTAATCAGGAAGATACAGTTTCTACCCAACTTACTGTAAGAATTCATTCTCTTCATGTTTGATTATGTTTTTTTTTTTTCTTCCTCTGTTATTTGTTCCTATGCTTTTATTAGGGACATGCCTAACCTAGAAGAGTATATTTGTGTATTTACCAATTGTGCTGCACTCACGGTTAACCTTTTTACAAAAATTAATTACATGTATTTAATATTAAATAAATATTTTATTTATAATAATATATTATGTCTAATTTTTATGTACATATTTTAATATATATTAATAATATTTAATAAATACGTAGATAAAATGACATAATTGTAAATAAAGTAGTTAAGTATATATTTTTTTTCATCATATATTTAGTAGCTATTAGTAACAGAAATGAAATTATAGTCGTATATTATTTAAAAAAATTTCTTAAATGTGATAATTCAAAAAAAAAATTAAATATTTAACTTTATATTCAACATTATAAAAATAAAATTAAAAAATTAAGTATATGATAAGCTTCACATTAAAGCTTTTAAATTTATGTTTATCATATTTTATTTCAACCAAAATTTTAATTTTATTTAATATTATATTATTTGACATTTTTTTTAATAATATTTTAAAATTTATTTGAAATTTTTTTATATAAAAATTTTATTATTTTTATTATTATTCGTCATTTTTATATTGTTTATATTTATAAACATGTATTTTTAAATATAGTCACAAGCTTAAAATTTTAAATCATATGTTTATTTTAATTTTAATTTTAACAACTATAAATTTTGATTTGTTTGATTGAGTTTTCTATTTGCTTAAATTTTTTTGTTAATATATTTATTTTATTCATGAATGATATTAATACTTATTAACTTGTTATATTTTTGTTTAATTTTTGTTATAAGTTAACTATATATTTTTTGAGTGCTAAATGTATGTCTCTATTATAATATGACATGAAAATTAATTTTTTTTCTAGCATGATAGAAATAACAGTCCATTATAGATATTAAAAAAAAATTTGTGTCATGGCATATTGTCATATTCATATTTTAAATATTGCGACCCAAATTGGGTTACATTTCCTCCATCAGTTTCTTTGTTTTTCCTCCATCAAGATTCAAGAGTGAGATTAAGTGCATATATATATATATATATATATACGAGACACTGAAAACGACAAATAAAACTTTAATCCCTAAATTAGCTTGGCTAGTTTAACATTATATTGTTGTTAACGAACAGCGGTAGATGGAGAAGGTTAAGGAGTCTGACACTGAGGTTGAGAATCGTTGCTGCTTGATTTTGTTGCTTAGTTGTTACTTTAGCTTAAATAATAAGCATTGCACTCCAGCTAATCAATCCTTTTTTATAAGCATTTGGCATCTACAATAATCATTACGCTTAACAGTTGGTGGGCTATGTGAGATTGAGAGCCTACCAAACATTATGCACAAGCAAGGGAAAAAAGAGATGGAGATTACCAAACATCAAGTAAAAATAAGGGAAATAGAGGGGTTTGATGTATTATTAGTAACTTAATTTTAATTTCGTACTTTTTTTTTATTTTTATTATTAATTAGTATTTAAGTATACTTACATTTAAAAAAAATTATAAATTTAGTATAATTTTTATATATGATCAATGCATGCAATTTTAATTAAGGATATTTTTGGCATTTTGTCCGATTCTTCCTCCTATAATAGAAGCAATATTTTTTTCAGTCATTTTTGTTATTTTAAGCTAGTTTTTTCATCTCTTTTTCTCTCCCACATTTTTAACTGACTCATACTTCATAAAATATGTATTATCATAGTTGACCAATATTTCCTTGATTCGTTATTGTCTGATAAGTTTTAATTATAAAATACATTTTTTGACCGCAAAAATATTAATAAAACTTTTAGAAGTATGGTACTACCAATTTTCGTAGTTAGCTCAATTGAAATATATAGCTTATAACCTCCCCTTCTTTTTCTTGTTTTATTTTCCAATATAAATATCTTGTTTTATTATGTATTTTTATAGTTAGCAAAAAATACTTAATTTTTTTATGAGATTATCAAATAATAATGCATCAAGTAGGTATTGACCAACTATAATAATGCATTTTTTACAAAGTACGAATCTTTTAAAAATATAAAAGAGAAAAGAGACCAAAAAAATTGGTTGAAAAGGTCAAAATAATAATTACAAAAAAAATGTTGTTTTTGTTATAGGGAGGAAAGAGACGAAAAAACTAACTGAAAGTGCAAAAATTATCTGAAAAAAATACTGTTTCTTTTATAGGTAGATTGTGAGATGAAAAAACAGGTTGAAAAAAATATTTTTTCTAATATAGAGGAAGAGACAAAAATACTAAAAATTCATTTAATTAAAATTACATATGATGGTCACATGTATAAATTACACTAAATTAATATATTTTTTTAAATGTGTGTATTGCTAAGTTCTCAATTAATAATAAGGTTAAAAAATGGCATTAATAGGGTAACGAACCCAAATAGAGTATATGCTTCTTCTAAATAGTTATTTTTTTTTTTAAGCTTAATTAATTCTATTTTAGGTTTTTACTCATGGATTAACTATTTTTTGAGTTACCTTGGGTTAATTGAAATTTCTTGTTTGGTAGAATGGAGTTCGTGGACTTATGCTTGATATGTATGACTTCAACAATGACATATGGCTATGTCATTCCACCGGAGGCAAATGCTACAACTTCACTGCCTTTGTAAGTTCTGCTGCCTATGTTGTTCTACAATACCAACTCCTCACTTCAATATGTGCACTAGTCATGTAAAGCTTTTACATAGTTTTTTATAGCTTGTACTTTAGCATATACATGGTCTATACATAGCAGCAACAACAACAACAAAAAACGATTATGGGACCATTTTCTCACAAAATCAAAGCATGCTTTAATTTCATTTGCAGGAACCTGCAATTAACGAACTGAGAGTGATTCAAAAATTCTTGGAAGCAAACCCATCTGAGATAATCACTATCTTTATTGAGGACTATGTGACTTCTCCAAAGGGTTTAACAAAGGTCTTTGATGCTGCTGGCTTAAGGAAATATTGGTTCCCGGTGTCTCGAATGCCCAAGAATGGTGGAAAATGGCCAACAGTTGATGACATGATCCAGAAGAATCAGAGGTTGGTGGTCTTCACATCTAAATCTTCTAAGGAGGCCTCTGAAGGAATTGCTTATGAGTGGAATTATGTGGTAGAAAATGAATGTAAGCAACAATGTTGTTCACTTTTTTCTTTTCTAAATAACTTTACATTTACACAGTGTTTCTTTCTCTTGTGATGAACTAACCAACCAACCTTGTTCTGTTTTAAATTTTTAGATGGAAATAGTGGGATGATTGCTGGTTCGTGTCCAAATCGTGGCGAGTCATCTCCTTTGAACACAACAACAAAATCATTGGTCCTGCAGAATTATTTTCATTCAAATCCTAATCAAACATCAGCTTGCGTTGACAATTCAGCTGCATTAACCAGCATGATGAAGACTTGCTTTGAAGCAGCAGGAAAACGTTGGCCAAACTTTATTGCTGTTGATTTTTATCAGGTATTTCTTTAGACAATTTAGTTCAACTTCAAAGTGCTTGCAATCGAAAATGTCTTATCTACTAAAACAAAAACAAAAAACTAATCAACGCACGGAAACATAACGAAACAACATTGTGCTTTGTTAAAATGTTTTAGAGGAGCGATGGTGGGGGAGCTGCGGAAGCTGTGGATGAAGCAAATGGTCATTTGACATGTGGGTGTGACAACATTGCCTATTGCAAGGTTAGCATATTTCGCCGCTTTTCCTAGGTTCTATATGATCAAAAGTTATAGCTAGAAATCACAAAAGAGTTAATACTTAGACCTTTTACTTGTCAAACATGAACAGGCAAATGCCACATTTGGTACCTGTGATGTTCCAAAGCTTGCTCCACCTCCACCCGCTGCTGCCTCCGCTGAAGGTGGAGATACAAATACCCCAAAATCGCAGGGTCCTAGCTCTCCTGCTTCTTTAGGTAGCAGAGTGGTTCACCTTCAATGGTTTTGTGGGATAATTTTGGCTGCAATTTTCTCATTTTGGTTATAGAGAGGTTGACTCAGTCATGTTTCGTTCTTCACATTCTATTTTTTTGTACCTCGAGTAAGTAATATTTTACCTTTAATAGTATTTATTTTGTTTTATATTATTAATTTTCAAGAATAAAAACTATTATTCTCATTCTTTACTATAGATTGTTATTGCTACAATTATTATTTTAAATATTCTATAAATTGAAAATCAAGTAGTGCTATTATTTACTATTTATGCTAAATTAACTTTTCTATCTCGTCCAAATCAATCCCTTTGATTTTTTTAATTTGATCAATTTTGTTTTCATCTTTTAACTGGAACAATTTAGTATGTTACCTATTCTAATTTAATCAATGAAGTCATTTTGTGAATTTTCACTGTTGAAAATTAACGAAAAAAAATTATCAAATACAGTGCACATGTTTTATTATTGATGGTTAAACTAAAACATGAATTTATAAAAGAAATATATTATGGTCATATAAATTTATATTTATTTTTCTACTCATGCTAATCATATCATGGCACATAGTAAAATTATTTAAATAATTGCATTATTTCTCTATTTTTTTCAAAATAATGTTGTTGATATGGGTGAAATACAGGTATAGTACAAATTTATGTGTTATTATTATTTCTCATTAATAAAATGAGGTAAAATAGTGTGTTGCACATGATTTTATTTATGAAAATTCATCAAAATTATTTAATTGGTTAATTCAAAAAAAATGTAGGGTCACATTAATTTGTATCATACTCATATATGATATGTAGCCAAATTTTTTAAAGAAATAAATAATTTTTTATTTTTTAAATTATTTGTTTACATGTCATATCATAATTAGTGTGAGTATAAATTTATATATTTTTAACATTTAAAAAAAAATATCAAATTAACAACAACAAAAAATGAAAAACAAGGAAACTAAATGAATCAAATTAAAAATATAAGGCTTGGATTTAGATTCATATAGATAAGGAAAATCTGAGGTGTAAAAAGAAAAGAGAAAGAATTAGATAATGTAATATAATATTTATGAGTTAATTACCGAAGAGAAAAGCTCAATAAAAAAATTAGAAATTTTTTGTCCCATAATTTCTTTTTCTTTTTCTTTGTTTTTTCCTCTTATATATATATATATTTATTACAAATTTGAAATCTAAACATCATATGAACTATGAAATTTGTTAAACTATAATATAAAAAACTTACCACACCGAGGAGGCATGAGCAAATGGTAAAGAATAATTAGGTGGACATGGATATAGATGTGACTGAAACATGAAATTTCCATCAACTTTTTTTTTTTTCTGATTAATTATTGGTAACTTAGCAAATATAAAAAAAAAAAAAAAAAAAAAATTAATGATCAAGGACTACTTTTGTTTATTATATTATTTTATATGCTATCAATACATAGAAAATATATATATATAAAATAAAAAACATAAACTTTTTCATATACATAATTATTAACATATAAAATGACGCAACAAAAATATTATAAGCAATCTCCGTCCTACTTACCAGCAAATATTTCACATTGACACCATGTTCACATCGGAAGTGCATTTATGTTTGTCATTTTCAGATTAACTATCATTAAAATGTAATTAAGGTTAACAGAAACTTAATTAATTAAATTTTTTTTTTTGGGAGATGTTTCACACGAATTCGTTAATCGATAAAGATGTTATATGTTTGAAGGAGGAAAAAAAACATAAATTGCATATTGAGTTTGTATTTACATATTAGTTCGCACAATAAAAAAATTAAATAATTTTTGTTAAATAAATTATATATAACACTAATAAATAACAATAAATTTAATTTTGTAGAATAATTAATGATAGATTATCATATAATAGTGTATTTCTAGTATTAAATAGTATTCATACCATATTGACGTGTGGCATAATTTTCTAAATTAACGTGTTGCGTATCTTATAGAAAAACTCTTAGAAGAACGGCCGTGAAGTCACGACAAGGGTTGTTGGCTCCATTAAATTAATATATTTTTTATTTTCTTTATTTAAACAATGATCATTAATTCTTTGAATAGAAACAGCCGCCTGTGTTGTGATTTTCCATACCAGTGCTGTATATCTATCTTATATATGCCATTCCATAAAGTTACCACAATAAAAAGCCTTATATTTTTATGCAATCTAATAATTCAACTATTAATATTTCATCATTTAAAAAAAATATTTTTTTTATCTTATAAAAAACATATAAATCACATTTTTTTTAATATACAACAAACATATTTAAATCGTATGGAGAAAATAAAAAATTATAACTTCATTTATAAATAAATTATTTTATACAAATACAAAAAGTCACAAAGTGCATGCATCTGTTTACAATTGTTCTATGACTAGTATTATACATAGATTGATTTCATGGGACGATATTATTCTTTCATTATTACTTAAGAGTTTTTTTTTAAAGAAGAAAAATCCAAGATAAACCAAGTCTAACAAACTAATTAAAACCTTTAAAAAATAAATTACCACTTTATGAATTTAGTACGTGTTTTTAAACGTTATATATGCTAAAATTTGAAGGAGATGGTATCATGTTTTCAAGGCTTAGTGTTTACTGAGTCCTACTTTTATTGGTCTTTAGTCAATAATTACTAGACTTTAGTAGTCTGTTAGTAGAGTTGATTCATTCAAGTTGGTTAGTTGTGCTGCTAGATAAGTAGGAGTTTAGTTTTAGTTGTAAGGCTATTTAAAGTCGAGTTTGTTGAATAAGATAATCAAGTCATTCAGTTATATTGTTCTTGTGCTCTCTTTGTTATTCTACATTCAATCAGGACTCTAATAAAATCTATACTTCATAAGAATCTCACTCTCTCTCTCTCTTCCTCCATTTTATATCACATATTAAAATTCCTATTTAATTAAAAAATAATTGGGTCTTATAGGCTTAAGACTTCATTTTATCTATTAATTTATTTTGAAAATTCAAAAGTCGTGAGATTATTCGCAAGAAAATTTATGTTTGAGTTAGTTGCATGAGTGTATATATGTCTTAATAATTTAAAAATATATATTATTAAAATATATTTAAAATAAAATTATTTATATATAAATAAATATATTTATGTATAATAATGAATGAATATTTTTTAATAATATTTATAAATCTGGTTTATATAAAACTTTTTCTAGCAAGATGCACGCAAAGTCGCATAGCAACCGCGTGGACCTTGACATTAAATGAAAAGCCTTCAAAACTTCATTAATGCATTTTAGTAATTAAATTAATTTTAAAATAATATATTATATATATATATATATAATTTAATAATATATACTATATATACATATTAGTTTATACTTAAGCATATAGATTTAGTATAAAACAGCATATATATATATATATGCCCTAAATGCACAAAGAACACTTTCCTTTTTTTATTTATTTTTCACTTCACGTTATGGTTATTAGATTTAAGGAGCTTCTAAACAAAAGTTAGAAATTATGACAACTAATACTGAAAAAATGGTAAAGTATTTTTTTATATGCATCTAATCTTACAAATATAGTAAGAGGCTTAGAGCTCAACAATTTTTACAATAAATGACACTATTTAGCTACCAAAGAACCATATTCTATCAAAATTAAATTATTTTTATTGTCAATATTTAAAAGTAACAGTTATGGGAAGAAAAAAAAAAGTAATAGATTATAAATATTAATTTTGAGTATAGGTTGAAAATTAAATTAAATTATCTTCTTTTCTTTTAACTTATTTTCAATTTTCAATATATAATTTTTTATAGGGTTGAAAACTAAAATACAGTAGAAAAAAAAGTGTCCTAATAATAATTAGGGTTATATGCTATCATGACCCCCTATTTATTAAAAATCTGATATGACCCCCTCCACTTAATTTTTTTACATATTATGACAAAAATACCCTTAATAATCCCTCAGTTGGACGACTGTCCAACTTACCTCAACAGAGTTGGACGACTGTCCAACTCACCTCAACAGAGTTGGACGACTGTCCAACTCACCTCAACAGAGTTGGACGACTGTCCAACTGATGAAATTTTGACCGACTGGCGACCCCACTCGCCGGAGCCGGCGACCCCACTCGCCGGAGCCCAGTTGGACACATGTCCAACTAGACTGCTCAGAATTGGACGACTGTCCAACTAGCAGAATTTTGATTGGCCGACGACCCCACTCGCCGGAGCTTAGTTGGACACATGTCCAACTGAGTTGGACGTATGTCCAACTGATCGAATTTTGATTGGCCGATGACCCAACTCGTCGGAGCTCAGTTGGACGCATGTCCAACTAAAAACTGAAAAGTCACGGAGCTCAGTTGGACACATGTCCAACTGATCGAATTTTAATTGGCCGACGATTCCACTCGCCGGAGCTCAGTTGGACAAATATGAGTGTTAGTTTGAAGATCAAAATTGAATTCATGCGCATCTTCCAGATTATTGACAACAGCCTAGCAATACCAATATCAGATCACAGTGAACAAAACATCCTCAAAATAATTGCAACATATAGCGTTTATTTACATCAATTAACAGAAAACTAGAAGAAAGATAACAACAAAGCAGAAACTCGCACTATTTGTTTCCTCGTCGATGATGGAGATGATGCCCTTATTTCATCGCCTTGGCTCGAACACTGAAACCAGATGAATTCTCGTTTCTCCTTCAATCGCAAAGCCCTTTTCATCGTCTACCCAAACTCCTTCCACAGGTTCCCAATTCCCACCAACTGAATCAAGTGAGAAAACGAAAATCATACTCCAAAATACAAGATCTGAATCGAAATCAATGAACAACAGAAAAATACGTGAAGAAGTGAAAGAAACAAAAAGTGGAATTGATAAGAGGGAAAATTTAGACTCACCGATCGGATGAGGAACAATAAGCTGGGGATGAGGAAGTGACAACCAATAGAACCGAACGCAAATGAATCCAGGACGATGGTGACGGCGAAGATGAAGAAGGAGGAGGAGGAGGTGAATTTGTAGACGAAGTGTGGATTCGTCGCAGAGCTTTCATCGGTTTTCTTATAATCCTTGGAATTAAAAAAACTAACAAAGAATTTACCCAAAATTCCCAGAAAAAACAATAAGTTCCTACGTTCGAGATAGAGTTCTCAATAATTGAAATGTAGATTTCGGTGAATTAAGGGTATAGTGGGAATATTATTAAAATTGTAAGTTGGGGGTCTAATGTAGAATACAAATAATAATAGGGGGTCATATCAGCCTATTTCCCTAATAATTACCAACAAAACGGTAGATAGATATTTTAGTATTTTGAATGGAAAAAAAAAATGCTAATAATTTTAAAATTTTAATTTTACTTTTGTTTTTTTATTTAAAAAAAAAAACTTTAAAATTTTTTTTTATTAAAAAAAAATACATTCATATATTTAAATAAAATTTAAACTTAAATTTTTTTTTGAAAGATTGTGAATCTTATTTAAGTATTAGGATTTCTGTCCACTAGTCATTTTATTTGAACTTTACTGATAATTGCAATGCCAAATCAACGCCACAGAGGGGGAAAAAAATAATAAATAAAGAATCTGGAGTTAGATTGTAAATAAGGTTAGTAAATATTTAATTGAAAATCGAACTACTATTGGCATGGCCATTAACTTATTAAGGATGTAGATTTTTGTTGAAAGATGACGAAAACATGAGAAGGACATTTCTGTTTTTTTTTTTTTTTTTTAATTATTTATTCTCTAACTTTTTTGTTACACAACTTAAATACGACCTTTTCCTTCTTCCTTTCTCAACACAATGTATTAAAATTTATAATTACAAGAAAGAGATTCTAAATGAAATAATAAAGCGAATTAAGAAGCTCTGTCTCTCAGTCTCTAGTTTGGCTAGAGTTATGGTGGGAGAGGCAGCGATTGATCGTTTGCCAATTGACTTGCTTGCTCATATCTTTGTTTTTATTAATTCCTTCACTGATTTGGCACAGTATGTTTGCTTGCTTCTTAATCTTATCATCGTCTTTTTATGTGTTTATTTTCTACTTTTTTTTTTTTTATTTTTTTATTTTTTTAAATTTGAAAATTAGGGCTAGCAGTGTGTGTCGAAAATGGAGG
Organism: Elaeagnus macrophylla; assembly: GCA_029378325.1. Taxonomy (NCBI): domain Eukaryota; kingdom Viridiplantae; phylum Streptophyta; class Magnoliopsida; order Rosales; family Elaeagnaceae; genus Elaeagnus; species Elaeagnus macrophylla. Next base: position 10,401,344 of record CM055641.1, read on the forward strand.
AAAAGCGTGAAGCAGTCTCTGGCTCGCAGAGAGAATTTGACTTTTGGTGGTTTGAAGATGGATGATGATTCCACTGCTCGTATTGTTCGACATGCTTATAGCCTCAAAGAACTTGACATGTACTCTTTTACTCTCTCTCTCTCTGTACTCATCTTTAATTATTTTTCTGTTTTACTCTTTTTGTTATCTTTTGTTGATTTGTAAGAACATTCTACAAAATTGAGAATACAGAGTCTGAAGAAATGGGATAGGAACAGTAAACAAATGCTCCTTTTCTTTCTTTAAATGCTTTTAGAAAAATAGATTAAATCATTGGATTTATCTTTTTTTAAGGTCAAAATTATGTAATTTATCAGGGATGAGTAAAAAATTATTAAATGTTAGGTTGGTAATGATTAAAGGTTAATTTATAGTATGCTCCTCTAATGTCTAAAGGCGTTTCTTCATAGGTTTTCTGTTCTGAATCTCCACCAGTACTACAATTTTTTTTTTTTACAACTTAAACTCACACCCCAATCTTCAACATGCCCAAGTAGGTAGTCCATGTTGGCATCTGACTATAATTAAAAAAAAAAAAAACCTTTCCACTTGTCTAGATGCAAATATAGAATTTCATTTTGATATCATCTTAAAATTGAAGATGAATAAGTGTATTGATTATGATGTTGAAATTTTCAGTTCAAGGAGTCGCTGGGGCTGCCAGATAGGTGACGATGGACTATACCAAATATCTTTGGCCAAGTGCATTAGCAATTTAACATCTGTATCCCTTTGGGGTATGACTAGTATTACAGATAAAGGTGTTACTGAACTGGTATGTATAAGATTTTTCCAACTAAGATAGCTCATAAATATATATATATATATATATATATATATATTAATGGTGGTGTTATAGAGATAAGGGGAAGAAGCATTAAAGTAACTAATATTATGCAATTTTGATCCAAATTTATTATATTTTATTTTTGGAGCAGATATCAAGAGCTAATTCCTTGCAGCATCTGAATATTGGTGGTACATTTATCACAGATGAATCCTTGTTTGCTATAGCAAATAGCTGCCCCAAATTAAAGGTAAGAAATTGCATTACGGTATTCTAATTTTGTCCTAAACTAATGTGGGCAACTAAATGTCCTTAACTCTGACATCCAAGAATGTTCAATACCAAAACCACTGACATGTTGCATTTATTAGACAAAGGATAATGAATACTGAATCAATAGAATAAATACAAATTAATTACTGTAAATGGCATATGATATGATGCAGAGTATTGTCCTCTGGAGCTGCCGTCACATAACTGAGAGTGGTCTTCTTGTTCTTGTGAATAAGTGTCGCATGCTTGAGTCAATCAATGTATGGGGGACTAGAGTTCCAGTAGATTGTGTCATTACTTTGCTCACAATTAGCCCAGCTCTTCAGATTAAATCCAGAACTCTGCTTTTAGATGTTGGAAATGCTTCTATGATGCCCGTTGTTTAAGTTGTTCGTTCTTGCTATGATTTTTGTTCTTCAATTTAAATTTTGTACATAATTCTATCAAGAACACAGCTTATCTTTGTTTGCCGTTTTTGCCAAAAGAAAGGGATTTAATCATTATGTATGTTATTGTATTCAAGTTCTGCCTTTTTCTTTTTTCTGTTTAAGTCTCTCCTTGGTAAGAGATTTGTTTTATTCTGCTACTGTTATAGTAGTTTTTTTTTTTTTTGGGGTCACATTTGGTTTGTCTATGAAGTATTTATTCAATAAGGTGATTTCATATTTTTACAACTCTCAAATCTCTAAAAATGTGACAAGCTATAGATTCTTTATTTTGCATAAAATTATTTTATTCAGCATAAAATTTTACTGGTACAAAGCTTCAAATAACATTTTTAGGCGGTGGATATGAAAATAAATAAGATAAAAAAAACTCATTTTTTTTCTCTTTGTATGTAATTTGATTTTAGTATTAATAGAATATCACAACTTATCAACAAGAAAAAAATCACACATCAAATTATATGTATAATTGAAAAATTTGTAGTTTAAGTCCTCTATTTTTAACGAAAATGTATTTTAAATACGTACTTATTAAGTGAGATAATACAAATTTATTATCTTTATAAAAGTGTTGAAAAATGAACTTTTGCTACTTTATAAAATGGATTTATGTTACCCTTTACTTACTTTTTTTGCAAAGTTAATGAACCTATACTCTCCCTTAAATAGGTATAAATTTAAAGTATATTTTTATTATCAAAATTAACGAACATAAGTGTTCCATCATCCTAAATTCATATCTAATTACATATATAAATTTGTCTTGTATTAAGAAGTGATACAACAATTAATTCACTCTATTATATCCTTAACTTTAAATACAATCTAATACTAATATCTATTGTTAACATGTAATTTAATGCTTATATATATATTTTTTTCCCTTCAATATGAAACCAAAACCTATGTTATTAGTATATTATTTAAAATATATTAAATATAATTATATTAAATTAAATTCTAATATAATTAGTTTGTAGAGTGTTTAAAATAATATAATCAAATACAATTAAATATAAATATTTTAATAAAAAAGTTTACATTTTAAAATAATATGCACTCTGTTCAATACAATTTAAACTAATGTTCTTTGATAAATCAATTTTTTTTATATAATTGTATAAATTTAATTTTATATAATACGATCTAATTTTACAATCAAATACGTAATGCATAATAAATTATAAATTTGAGGTAGATAATTACTCTTTACCACGCAAGTTTAGGAATTAAGTTGCCAATAATGTGATAGAATTATGAAATTTTGACCCAATAAAAGGGGCAATCTCACCAAATATAGAATAAAAATTTCTCAATATAATTCAAGATAAGCAGGGGTGTGAACGAGATTATAGGAGTAAATTTTACATACCTCAGTCCTCAAACTTAAGGAATTTCTTCTTCATTGAATGACATTTACTAGATGGAACAGTGTAGAATCCTTGGCCTAGTTTGTCAAGAAATGACTTTCGGATATTGTTCCGTAGTGATGAAAGAATACACGAAATGCAACACTTACGCGTCCGATTTATCCCAACGTTGAGTATAATAATTAAAGTTACAGTTTGCAATAAAATGGCTAAAATAAGAAATTCAAATAAAGAACATTAATTGTCCCCCCAAAAAAAAAAGTTTAATTATTAAATTGTAATATTTGTGCTGTAGCAAATACAATTGGCTGTGAATAGAATGTTTAAATTTAATTCGACTCTATTGAGATTTGACAAGAAATGATCTCTTCTTTAACAAAATGAACATGAATAAAACTTTTCATGCTAATGAGTATGATTCCGCTGCCGGTAAAAGAATGATAAATAATAAAAATAAAAACTCAAGGTTTTGTACCCCAAAAGCTGAAACTAAGCAAGCTTCTTAGCACGGCCACTTGAAGGGCCATGGTACTCTTTTTTAGACCCAGATGCCTCAGGCTTCCGAGCCCAGGCAGGAGCTCTGTCCGGCTCGTAACGATAATCATAGAAGAGTTCCTCTCCTGCATTGATTCGCTCTTTGGCAAATATACCCACTCTATGATCCCCAGCAACCATCATAACCTGTCATGGAATGGTTAAAGGCCGTATAAATTGTGTCGCTATCATAACCGTTGCGACTAAATTAACCAAATAGTGTGGACAACCGAACTGTGCAAGGTAAAGAAAATAATTGTACCTTTGCATAACAATTAGGATCTGGAGAATGGTTGGCGAACTTCAGTTTGTCACCCTTCCTATACGCATCAAGAACATACTGCAAAGAAACAAAAAGTCCATATTCATACATCTACCAGAAACATAACGAAAAAGAGTAAGAGTACATTCACTAATGACATGCCTGATCATTTAAATTGAAGAGAAATGATGAATTTTCACGGTCATAAATCTTCCCACGCTTATCTGCTTCCCGATGTGATATCAATTCTCCTGTGTACTCTCCAAGGTATTCATGCTTCCCTACGCTATTCTGGAAGGTGGATAGAAGAAATAGGTGATACGACGGCAGAGGGAAAAAAATTAAGGCCATTACAAGTTTGATTTATTATTTATGATTAAATAATTAATTTTATAATTTTTGATTCTTTTATAAAAATAATCACCAATGTGTTTGATAAAAATTTATACTTAATGATTTTCAGAAGAAAAAAATCAAAAATTACCTTCAAGTTATTTGGTAAGGCTTCTTATTTTTTGATTTTTTTCAAATATATATATATATATATATATATATTTACAAATTTAAAATTTTTAATAATTTTCTTCCAATATTTATATATGCAAAAGTTATAAGACTTGATTTACTCTCTAAAAAATGTTCGATCAAAATGAAAAAAATTAGAAACAAAATATGATTCAAAAATATTATTTTTAAATATTTATGAATCACCTCATATTTTGGTAATGATTTCTTAAAAATGTAAAAATCAAAATCAAAAATCGTTACCAAATATTCATGATTAAAAAATCACTTAAAAAAATCAAGAATCAAGAATCATAATCGTTATCAAACAAGCCCAAAATAAGGACTAAACCAAAAAAAAAAAAAAATCAAGTAAACAATTTTAATGTCACCTTTAGGAAGGCTCCCCAGCCAGATACATCAGATCTTCCCAGTAATACCTACAAAACAAAAGATTATAGCCAGAATCAAAGATACCGTAAAATAAACATCATGAGATTCCTGTAGTTTAACAAATTCAGCTTAAAACTAAGTACACGTGACCAATATCCCTAACCAATCTCAGCTTATAAGCCTCATGTGCTGACAACATTAAAACATGGAAGCAATTCTTTGTACACACATTTGCTTTATGGATGTTCTGGTTACTGAATCCAATATAATAACTCAAGCAAAAAGATGGAGAAAAAAGTCGGAAAATGTGATTACCCTTTGCTGTTGTTTGAGAAGAAGCTTCATATTTCTGCATTCATAGTTGTCACCTCTTTGGCTCGGAACCCCAAGTGTACCATCACCACAACTGCAAAATCCATTAATTTTGTTACATATTACAAAGTTATTAAAAAGGAGTTTTCACAATCAATTTTTTCCAAATTAATTATTAACTGCAAAAACCTTATGAAAAGTAAAATTTCATAGCTCCATATTTTTCCATATACATGAAAGGTCTAAAGAACATTTCATTTTTGGACATAAAAGCATACCTATGTATAGACTTCTAAGGTTGTGTGATTGTTGATAGATAAGTAGCTAACAATATGCACAGCTTATCTTCAAAAATTAAAGCAAATCTACAGTATGCTTTCAGGCAGTATGAATTAAAACAGCGGTATGGTTAAGTTGTTAATGTGAATCTAAACATATAGGTACTCATAAAGTTAACTCTCTGATCCTGTTAAAATGTGGTTCTCATAAAACTAAGTTAAGCCAGTTATTATTGTAGGTGCTTAAAACTTCATCACAGCCCACAGTCTATTGTAAGGTGGGATGAGCTCCTAGAAAAGGGAGCACCAAAACATATAATAATAATAATAATAATAATAAAGGTAGGACGAGCTATTTTATGCCCGATACCCAACTCAGTTACATGATCACCAACTCACCTAACCCAACAATTTCTACAGACATCTGGATCACATTCCCTGTTTGCAGCAAAGCATGGACACTGACGACTTCGGCATTGACTTTTAGCACAATGACAACCTCTAAACCGATTCTTGCAACTCTTAGGACATCTGCACAAATATGTAGGAGACTTACGAGTAATTAATACATCACACATCCTCTACACATATGAATTATTCATGCATCACAAAATCCTTTACACAGATATTCAGAGCCAGAGGCATTCACAAGAATATAAAGGACTATCAAAATAAACCCTATATTTGGCCCAATGAAAGAGATTTTAGCCTTATCACCCAGAGGAAACATTTTAAGAAATTTTAATCAATTGGTGAATTGGAAAAGTTTGAAGGATGAAAGATATCAAGATAAAAACAACATAAACACTTGGAATTTGATCCAATGTTTTACAAGTTAAATAAAATCTCACCCGCAGTACTTCTCACAGCAAGTTCCATTTAACAGACAGGAACACTGCTTCCCACAAGCCGTTTGGCAGCTACATGGATTATATTGCCTACATGGCTGATCTTTTCTTTCGGAAATTCTTTTCCTAATTGAATGGTAAGCAGCAGACTTCCATGTATACTTTAAGCGACGAACTCTGCCCCTTCTTCGTAAAAATCTTGACCTCCTTCTTGCTTCATTGTTACCCTAAAGTCATTTGACCAAACATAAAATACAATCACTCGTTAAGGTGGAGAGGATCCCCTTCATTAGACAGAGACATAGCAAAAACTACTGATTATAGTTCCATTAAAGTAAACCTTGGAATAGCCTTCAACAGAAGAGTTCGCTGCATCACCTGCCTGGCAGGACATCTTACTCATAGAGTGATTCATGTACCGGAAAACCTCCGAACAAGTCTTCATACCACTCAGAAGGTTCCTCGCAATTAAACAGCTGTAGAAAGGCAGAAAATGCAAGGTAAAGATAGGAAAAGGTGTCAAGTAAATTGAATCACTAATATCGCTCACAAGCATACACATTCAAGTTAATTGAGCGGCTAACATTCATATCAGACCAGCAACAGCAGGTGACCAAACTCCAAAGACAAGCAAACTTAGCCCAGTTGTTTATTTTTGTAAATTGATGGAGACAGCCTCTACGGCTTTTCTTTTTCTTTTTTCCTTAAGAAATTGTTTTGTGGGTGGGTGGGGGAACTCATAACAGATTTCCTGCTAGAGAGATATCAATTCATACGTAATGCTAAAATATGCCAACAAGCCAGAAGAAAGGATTGAGCTCATGTTTTATCAAAGGAATAAGAATATTTCACATTGTATTGGATGTCATAATCTATAAGCAGCCAAGCCAGATTCAATTTCAGTGTATCACACCAATGTTTGTAATTTGTCCCATTCAGAATTTGGATGGCATAAAGTTTTAGACATACTACTGGTCATTCCAGATGACATAGCAGCAATAATCAGATGCATGTAAATTCAAGTCGTGCTTTGGCTATTTTCATCAATTTCATGCTAGAGTCCTATCAAACTCTTGCACACTATGCAACAAAAACAGTCAAATACCACAACCATATTTGTCAATCTTCTAGTCATTATCATTTTTCATAAATAAGGGAGGACTAAAGAGAAAACTTAATGTTGGAAACGCTGAAGCCAAGCAAAACAAATAGATATTTGGCTACAGAAAAATATCTTCCAACACGACAGAAGTTGCCAAAATAAAATTCCTAATATGCCACTTAAATCATGCATAACATTACACCAACAATGAATAATACCATAAATGTAAAGGAAAGATACTAGAAAATACATGATAAAGAGTCAGTCCACTAACCTATTATGGCCAAAAATCTCTAGGCCTTTTTCAAAAAGTGCCATTTCAAATTTTTTCCAAGATTTTTCATCGTTAGGTTCTGTTTTAAATGTGTTTTCTTCTACATGTTCTTCTTTCTTGTCTTCACTACTAGAGGCAGGCAGATCTTTGGTAATCTTATTTTTAGAAATACCAAGAAACTCATTCTGAGATACTTTGTGGCTGCCTTTTATAGGGGATTCATTCCTACTAGACCTACCTGCAGCTGATGGTTTCACATTCTTATGTGAAGAACCACTATCTTCATTTTCTTTGCGAGAATTAGACCTAAGCCTCATATCACTAGAACAAAGACCACCATTAATGACATAATCAGATGCCACCATTTTCTTTTGTCTTTTTTGCATACAAGAAAGAACACGCTGAGCGACTCGCTTGCTATTCCTCTTACGTATTCCAGATTTTCCTGCAAGCTTAGCTTTTGTAGGTGATGGTTGGTTGACAGAAGGTGTTTCCTGTCTGGTGGGTCCATTCTCTGAGTCGGTGCTTTCAGAACTGTTCTTAGCATTTGATGAAGCACTTTCACTTTGAAAGGACTTGGCTCTCTCTCTGGCAGATGAACCAGAAGGTTTCTTCCTGCATACCTGAACACCAATACCATCAGATAATGCAGCATTTTTTTCTTCTGAGTCACCATTCATGAGGGAGCTCACTCCAGAAATTTTTCCAGACTTCAGTACCTGATTAGAGAAGTTTAGACTATTTCCATCACAGATTCACTGTTCGCTTAAAAAAAGCCTACGATGCAAAGAAACTCAAAAAGGTCATACCAATCGATAACAAAGAGGACCACACGGCAGATTATCATCATTTGGAGGACTCCATGGAGGTTGTTTCTCAGCCTGACATCATGTAGCATCAGCAGAGACATAAGTGGGTGATATAGCACAGCTATTATACAACACATGATTGTACTTACACGAGAGACAAGATCCTGAGAACACCCATGTAATCTGCAATCAAATCCCTGAAAACAGGAAATAGAATAGGACCAAAACTTAAGCAGAGGTGTACAGCACATTACTAAGAAAAGAAGAAGAATAATAAATCATATACAAAACGCTTACAAGACAGCGGCGACAAAATAGGTTATCAAAAGAATCAAGAGCTGCATCAAGATCTTTATCATAAAAAAAAATTCCGCTTTGAGATGCATCTTTATTGCCCCCATTCTTACAACCCTCAGCAGCATTGTCTTCCTTAATAAGAGCTTCATATCTTGCCTGTATAAGACGTTTGATGGTGTTTCATATCTCTGTAAATCCAGCAAAAAGACAATGGGAAACGGCTGGACCAAAGCTTATGCTGACCAGTTCTTATAAAATATAATTCAGACAGAGAAGCATAAAAGAAGTGGGTAGTAGTTCCATAGGAAAGAGGAAGGGAAAGTCCCACACCTTAACTTCAGATGGGCTTCTAGAAAAACAATGTGCCAGCGACTCCATAACAGGGTCTGAAAAACCAACTTCTTTCACCGTCATGCTGGCAGTACCAAAAGAAAGAACATGAAAAGATCATTTAATTCACTTTCATGCAATATAATAACTATATATTTGAAAACATGCTTGAAATGCACTTAGTGTTAAGACATTGATATCTGATAATGAATAGCATCAAAAATACTATGTGAGGATGTAAACCAAGAGAATAAAAGGAATATGAAATGCAGCATATAAGATGGTATTAGTAAATTTGGCTGTATACCAACCGAAGTACATAGTCTTCAGATTCCAGAAAAAATCTCTTTTCCTCTTCGTCATCAATCAATTCCTCTTCACTGTCACTACATATCAAAGCTTCGCCTCCATTTTGATCATAATAGATTCTCCTACGACCTACTACCGATTGGTCCTCTGTCATCCTTTGATTTCTGGAAATATGATTTTAAAAATAATAATTTCATAGTCATATGGTACATGATTTGTTAAGCACATAAATAAACCATAACTAGGCCTTTAGAAGACAATAAAAGTTTATTGAGAAATAAAAATCACATCAAGACAAAAAATTAGAACTCTTGGCACACCTGTCCAAAAATATCCAAGTAGTGTAAGGAGGAAGCCGTTTAATTTCAGTTAACTTTATTGGTCGAACAGCATTCTTGATTGCAACATTAGACCCCAGAAGAACTGCTGTACAAGCATGGTCATCATCTTCTAAGCTATCCTTATTCCCATTATCTATACCATTTTGCATATCAACTGCATCCTTTTGCCTCTTTCTCAAGAGATCTACCCTTTTAGAAGTGTCAACATTTTGGTTGTTTTTTCTTTCCATTGATAATGTATATAGATAGTTTGTGACACCAACCAGCTTCTGATGGTTTTCTTCCATTCTTTTCTGCATCCAAAATCTTTTTTTTTATCATGATATAGCTAAAAGGTTATATCCAAAACACTATTCATCCTTAAAACTGAAAATGCACCTTTATGGAAGCACAACGGTTAGAAGCAACTTGTTTCTTTAGAGTTTCTATAACTGATGGAATCTCCTTAGTATTTTGAGTTACTTCATGTGGTCTCATCGTCTGGAAGAAAAACAGCAAAACAAAATAGGCTTAACAACTGAAGACTATAAATTTTCAGGAGTTAGAAGATGTTAGAGGATAAGTTAACTTTCAAAGAATAGGAATCTAAGAGGAGCGAGGGCACAATTATCTGCCATCTCCCTACTACTAAAACCTTTGAAACTATTGAACTCCAGGTTTAATCTCAAGTCTAGAGCAGGGAAAATTAACAGCTGACTAGCACCTTCAGCTTATCATAATTAGAAATGTAATGTAAACGAAGAAATAGGGAAACAGAATCATAATTCTTCTATCTCTTTCTTTCTTCTTTCTAATTTAACATTATCGAAGCAAAATCCATGACCAAAATGTGTAAAATACTTGACGGCTGAATGCAATGGGTAAGAGTTAAAACAAGTAATTATGTTTTGTCATAGAAAGAACTTGTGATCATTCTCAAGAATAGGCAATTCAAAACATAATTTGTCAGTAATGAGAAATATGTTCGATTAAAATCCCAAAAGCATGAAAATATAAGTCAAACAACTACCTCACATACAATGCCACTGTCCACCTCTCTCTAGTGTATACTAACCAACACTAGCGAAATTCTAGAAAATATGCGTAAATATTTTGTATACAGTATTCCAAATGTGGATCAGTAAGTCGGAAAAACGTTGAGAGTGAGAATTCGAATCTAATTAATTTGGAATTGATAAGAGAAAGAAAAAATACAGAGAGAAACAAAAGCATGTACCGGAGGATCCTTGAGAGGCTCGGATCTACTGGCTGAAGCTGAAAGAGAAGGCGAAGCGTTCGACGCCATTGCTGTAGACAGAGCTCGCAGAGGAAAAATAGACCCGATTCTACAATGGAGGTCCGAATCTGAATCCGATTCATGCAGTAACAATGCCCGGGAAAACAAGGGGGAATGTACGGATAGGGTTTGGAATATGAATTGGCGGGTCGAAACTGCAAACCCTAATCACGTCCTAATTTGGGTGCAAGAGAGAAAGACCGCTCCGATTTCGTGATTCAAGTCTTTAACAAGTTTTTGTTTTTAAAGGATAGAAATGGCTTTTGACTCTTGATCAGCGTTTTATAGACCTGGAAGCTCGAAACGACTTTGTTTTGCATTTTTGTTCTTTTTAATGTGAACTTGGAAAGGGCCTAATAAATTGGTGGGAAAGAGAAAAAGAGACATTTTATATTTGAATGGTATACTGTACACGCATGTATTTTTGTACTCTTTAATCCCACTTTGCTCTTTTTCTTAAAAATAATAATAAAATGAAAAGAGTTATATTGAAAGGGAAAAAAAAATTAATAAAATATTTTTTAAAAAATATAACAAAAATAAAATATATGTGTTAAATTCATATATTTTTACAATTAAAAAATGAGTGTTATATTATTTTTTTTAACGTCCGTCTAATTAAACGCTGTTTAAATTAAATTTTAATAATTTAAATCCATTTAATGTTCTATGTTATTCATTGAATATCGTTCAATATTATTATGATACTATCTTTATTATTATAAATCTTGTTATGTTATTTTTTTTAATTTTTTTTGTGTTTTAAAACTCTGATTTCAAATAAAAAAAATAAGCACAGACAGATAAAATTATACAATGGAATTCAAATATAAAAAATAGGATTATTTTTTATTTTCTTCTATTTATTATAATATGTTATTAATTTGAAGATTTGACCATTTATCTAAAATCAATTAATAATTTTTTACACAAACATAATCATGGGATTACTAATTATATTATTTATAATTTTATATCATATAATTATATAGGACAAAATTTTCATTTAACTCCGAAATATTTTTTTTCCTTCACTTTTTCAATTTATTTAAATAAGACTAGATACTATCTTAAAGTTAATTGAATAATTAAATTGTTTAATATATTTTCCTATGATTACTTCGTCACTCTTTTAATTTCACTTTGCACATTAGCAAATGCTATTAATCAGCTGGCAGACATTTTAAACTCGTAGAACAAAATATTCTCATGAGCTCTTACTAAAAAGAAAGAGAAAAATATCATAAAAATAAATAAATAAACAATTATATATTTTTTGTGTGGCTATATTAATGAAATAGTGAAATTTGCAATTATATTTAGTTTAATGGCCCCACATATATAATCTCATTTCATGGATTGAATTTTAAAACTAATCCTCAAATATAATCTTATCATACCCTGCCTTAGTATATACTTATTTAAATGCATTCAAACAATAACATTTCTTTTACAAGTTCTACATAAAATATGACCAATCTTTTTTTTCAACACTTTACTTATATGCATTTGTGCAATCCATTATAATTAAAATATTAATAGTATTGTCATGAAAATATCAAAATATGTCTAATAATATTTATTTATTTTTTCTCTTTTAATCTAGATTCAAAATAAACATATATTTATTCATGGGAAGGAGGATAAAGTGAGTTTTTTTTTTTTTTTTTGGAAATAGATGTATTATTTTAAAATTAGTTTAATGATTAAATCGTTTAATATATTTTGTAATGTTTACTTAAAGTGATCATTTTCGTACCAACTATATGTTTACATAAATTAAATAAATTTTTACAAATAAAAATTGAATTTTCATTCATAAATATTTATAAATAAATAAAAAAACACAACCAAGTTGATCTAATACAAAAGTACAGAAAAGTACATTAACCTAAAGAACTATTATAAATCTTGTTGAGCTCCACGCCCAAAAGGGATAGATGTCATGGCAATGAAATATGCCACCGTAATTCACCGAAGCGTCTACTAAAATCGATGGTGCCTATTCATCACCATTCAACACAATTTTGTTATTAAAAAAAAAAAAAAAAAAAACGAGGAATGTATACATGGCGAAAGAAGTTTTCATTGATTTGAAGATGTTATTGTTTGTGTCACTATGGTACATAAAGCATGAAGGAGACATTTATATTACATTGCTCAGATCATACATTTATATATATACTGGTATAATTGCTTTGATATATATATTATTATGTTATTATGTGTATTGAGCCTTTGGACTTGCTAATTAATTTGTTGGGTTGCTGTTTTGTAGAATTTTTTCATGCCCATGGATCACTTCAGCTGGACCGAAGGGCATTTAAGTCAATTAATTGGATGTATATATATTTACTCGAGTTAGGGTTTTTTGGGTGTGCTCTTGCTATTTTGTTTCTCTTCTTGCGCCGCAACTCTTCTTCTTCTCTGTTTCCCTTAGGGCTTTGATGTGATAAATTTAGTACTCGTAAGTGTACGAATCACTCGTAGAAAAGTGATAAAAAACTTTCAAGGTCGGTCTCTCAAGGAATTGCATTGGTTCTAAATAACCTTCTTCCTAATCTAAATAGAGTTCTAATGAAAATAAAAGACTAATTAAATAGAGTTATAGTGAAACTAAAACTCTAAGTAACTACAATCCTAAAGCAACTAAAATACTAATTAAATAGAGTTATAGTAAAACTAAAACTCTAAATAACTAGAATCCTAAATCTAATAAAACTGTAAACAAGTTGGAATTGTGACGAGATCAATGGTACGAACAATTAACGAAAACAATATTGCAAGTTCACAATCAATTCAAATAGATTTGAAGATCAATGGAGGATGTATGGACGTTTAGCTTGGTTGACCATGCTTGCATCGAAAAGGTATGGTGAAACAACATGAACGTTCTAAATAAACAATATTACCGGCTTTCCTTTTAATTACGAGACTGCATTCGGTCGGGGTAAATCTCTTTGTTGATTAACTAATTAACTGCCCTCGGTCGGGGTAAATCAAATAGCAATCAAATTATGCGCAAGAAAATAAATGCCAATCAAACTAATACTATGACTAAGTCACTAATTGGAAGCTTTGATTAAGTGTTTCGGAATTAAGTTAAGGTGACGTTCCTATAACTAGATTCTAAAATCTTTCAACCTAACTATGAATCTCAAATTGGCCCATGATAATTCATAATTAAATATCTAAACATGCTCTTAATCAAAAGGTAATTCATTTATATTAAATTAATTAAAATACATCATACACAATTCTAGCAAACATAGCAACACAAACTAAACATTCATAATAAAATTAGCCGCTCATGTTCATATTAATATTCATAGACAAATAAAATATGATCATACACTTCAATGAAAGAAGAAGAAAATAGAATTCTATAACAACAAGGAAAACCTAGATCTAAATACCGCTTATGGATGGGATAGCGTTCTTCTCCAAAAGTTTTATCTTCGATTATCGACGGCTTCTTTGGATCCTTAGAATGGTTTCTCTCGCTTCGTTGAGTGTAGCAAAGCTCCCAAAATTGAATGAATCTCTTATTTGGTTGCAAAATTGTAAAGTGTAAAGTTGTATCAAAGTTGTTCGAGTTCTTTAAGTTGTATGTAAGGGGAAGTCTAAGGGGGTATTTATAGATGTAAGGGTTTACACAAATCCTGATTGCCATAGGAATAGGCGCACCGCGGCACACATTTTTCCCGCTGCGGCGCAACACAAATTCTGGAAATAATGTCAAAACTCGAGAGCTCCCTGCCGCGGCATGCCTTTTCCTCGCCGCGGCGCGCGTTGTCTTCAGTTTCTTCACATGTACCCCCTTACATATGTGATGGCTCGTTATGTAAGGCTTACATATTTGCCTCGTTTAGCCCGTAACTCGTGATCCGAGTGCCGTAAGTGTTCCGTCTTTGCGTGTTTTCATTATTTGACTCATTTGACGCTAAAAACACCTAAAATACACTAAAACACATCCGTGATTCCAAATTGATATATTTATGAAAATAATCAAATAAACAATCATAACAAATCTATATTTTAAACAATTAAGCACAATTAATTACGAAATATTAGTACTTTTTGAGCACTCATCAGGCTTCATCACCTAGGGTTTCTTCCTCCATCTTTGTGTGTAATCTGTGCATATTAGTGTAGTGTTTCTAGTTTTTGTGTGAGTTCAAGAACTCGTTGATGAGATTATGATTCTCATGCGGTGTTAGGTTTTTACCTCTGCTTTAGTTCTTGTTGTTTTACTCATTATACAAAAACTCTCTTTTTAATGGATATGGTTTTACCCTTTCACAGTGGATTAGGCCGTATAGTATAGGAGCTGAACCACTTAAATTTGGTGTCCTTATTTTCTTTACGTTTCTGCAAGTTATATTTTCGTGAATGCAAAAATGTTCTTTCTGTTGTACTAGTTTAAAGATTGCTAAATATTGTTGTAATTTGAGCTTGGGATTCGTAACAAAGTAGTATTAGAGCACTGGTGTTAGGGTTGTTTGGCCTTCGATACTATAGAAGAGTACCGAACTCCCTAGATCCGTACATTTCTTGTGGTATTCTAGGGTTCTAGTGTGACTCAGTTATTTGGGGTTTCTTGGATCCTCTGAGTTCACTTGAATCTTGACTCTGAGTTATTTTTCTTGAGTGATTCAGAAACTAGGGTTTTTGAGTTCCAAAAGGAAACTTGACTCTTCGACTTTTACGACTCAAAACAGGGGGTTTTCTAATCTCTTTACTTTCTCCCTACTTTAAATTTGGTTATTATGAATACTCAATATAAATTTAATCTTTTCGATGTTCAGGTGATTATGTTCTTTGGAAACGTAAAATGAAGGCATTGTTAGTTCAACTAGAACTTCATGGTGCTATTGACGTTGATGACTTACCTTAAAAAGTCTCTGAGGCTGAAATGAAAAAGATTATGAAAAAGGCTTACTCCACTATAGTGCTTAATCTGTCTGATAAAATTCTTAGAGAAATCTCTAAGAAAACTACTACAGAAAAGGTGTTTTCTAAACTTGACTCTATTTACCTTACTAAATCTTTGTCTGGAAAAGTTCATTTGAAACACAAATTTTATACCTTTAAAATGGATTCATCTAAGGATCTTGAACAGAATCTTGATGATTTTAAAAGGTTAACCTCTGACTTAGATGAGATTAATCATAAGATTGAGGATGAGACTCAGGCAATTATCGTGTTAAATTCTTTACTTGACATATATAAGGAAGTTAAAAGTGGCATAATGTATGGTAGAGATAACTTGACCCTTGACCTAGTTGTGTCAACCTAAGGTCAAAGGACTTAGAAATAAAAGATAAAAATGCTGTGAGTGACAGTCTATTTGTTAGAGGTAGGACAGAAAAGAAAGAAAAAGGTTATAGAGGAAAGTCTAAGTCTAGGTCTAAGTCTAGAAATAAGAAACACGTAAAATGTTACTTCTGTAAGAAAGATGGTCACTATAGAAATGAGTGTCCTCTTAGGAAGGGTAAGAAATTTGAAAGGTTTGAGATAGGCACTGATAGTGAGACAAATCTTGTTTTTGAGGGTTATGAGAGTTTTGAAGTGTTAACTGGCAATTCCTCTAGGTCTGAAACTGATTGGGTTTTAGATTCAGATTGTACCTATCACATGAATCCCTTTAGGCACTGGTTTGATAGTCTTAAAGAAGTAGACTGTGGTAAAGTTCTACTAGGTGATGACTATGAGTGTCAGGTTAAAGGTGTAGGCTCTGTTAAACTGTATTTACATGATGGTACTATTAGAGTTCTAGATGATGTGAGGTTTGTCCCTGAACTTAAGAGAAATTTGATCTCACTAAGCACTTTAGATGCTTCAGGTTACACTGTTAAGGTTGAAAATGGAACAATGAGAGTTTTGAAGGATTCTCTAAGTGTGTTTAAAGCTGTCAGAGTTAATGATTTATATTTATTGCAAGGTTGTACACTAGATTTGAAGGGTAAGGCTAGTGTTGCTCAATCCACTGGAGGTGCTACCTTATGGTATAGGAGGTTAGGTCATGTAAGTGAAAAAAACTTAATAGAACTTTCTAAACAGGGTGTCTTAGGAATTGACCCCTTAGGAAGCTTAGATTTTTGTGAACATTGTGTGTTTGGAAAATAAACCAGAATTAAGTTTTCTAAAGGATTGCACTCCTCCCAGCATGCATTAGATTACATACACTCAGACCTGTGGGGGCCTGCCCCCACTCAATCTCTAGGTGGTAATAGGTACTTTCTGTCCTTGGTTGATGATCACAGTAGAAGAGTATGGACTTATTGTTTAAGGTCAAAAGATGAGACTTTTGTTACTTTTAAACAATGGAAAACTCTTGTAGAAAACCAAAAGGGTAGTAAGGTTAAAGTACTTAGAACTGACAATGGCTTAAAATTCTGTAATGAACTCTTTGATACATTCTGTAAAAACCAAGGAATTGGGAGACATAGGACTGTAGTTGGAACCCCTCAGCAAAATGGACTTGCTAAGAGAATGAATAGAACCATTTTGGAAAGGGTTAGATGCATGTTATCCCTGTCAGGTTAGCCCAAACTTTTTTGGGCAGAGGTTGTTAGCACAGCTACATACCTTATAAATAGATGTCCCTCCTCTGCCATAGGACTTAAAATACTTGAGGAAGTTTAGAAAGGTAAACCTGTTGACTATAGTAATCTTAGAACATTTGGGTACATTGCTTATAGTCATATAATTCAAGGCAAACTTCAAGCTAGATCACTTAAATGTATCTTTATTAGGTATCCTTTAGGAGTTAAAGGGTATAGGCTTTGGTATCCTTCTTTGAGAAAATGTATTACAAGTAGAAATGTCATTTTCTGTGAATCTAAGTTTTATTCAGATTTAAAATTAGATCAGAATACTTTGGTTGATACTGATGCCTCAATTGAGGTGGATGTAAGTGCCACCCCTTAGAATGATGTGAATACTGAGATTGAGGTGGAGGCACCTGCAGCACCTCAATCCCAAAATACCCAATCTGGTGATCCAGATTTCAGTAATGATGATGGATCTACCGAGGAAACAAGTGTTCCTCATGGCAATTCCTCTGAGTTGAATAATTATCTTCTAGCTAGAGATAGGTCAAGAAGGACTTCTAGACTCCCTCAAAGGTATATGGATTCCTTAATAACAACTGAATCTGAGAATGTTGACATTATTGCATATGCTTTATCTGTTGCTTCTGATTATGATGATTCTGAACCAAAATCTTATCTTGATGCTATAAATGCTTCTAATGCTTTAGATTGGAAAAATGCTATGCATAATGAATTAAATTCACTTAATAAAACAGAACTTGGATTTTCGTTGAAAAGCCTAAAAATGTCAAAATTTTTGGATGTAAATGGTTGTTTAAAAGAAAACCTGGTATTAAAAATGCTGAACCTGCTAGATTTAAAGCTAGGTTAGTAGCCCAGGATTTTGCACAAAGAAAAGGAATAGATTTCAATGAAATTTTTTCTCATGTAGTTAAATTCACCTCCATAAGAATTTTATTATCACTTGTGGTTCAATTTTATATGTTTCTTGAACAAATAGATGTTAAAACTACTTTATTGTATTGTGACTTAGATGAGGAAATTTTTATGGCTCAACCTGAAGGGTTCATTAAAAAGGGCACTGAAAATTTTGTTTGTTTACTAAAGAAATCTTTATATGGCTTAAAGTAGGCTCCTAGACAATGGTATAAGAAATTTGATACTTTTATGGTTAAAATAGAATTTGAAAGATGTGATTATGATAATTGTGTATATTTTAAAATTTAAACTACAAAATGTTTTAAGTCCTGTTTACTTATTACTTTATGTAGATGATATTCTCAATGCCTGTAAAATCAATTCTGAAATTGAATCTTTAAAATTAAAATTAAATAAAAATTTTGAGATGAAAGACTTGGGCCCTGCTAAAAGAATCTTGGGGATGGATATAATTAGACAGCATGGTCTGTTACATCTATCTCAACAATCTTATTGTGAAAAGTTATTAAAAATATTTTCAATGTTTGATTCAAAATCTATTTGTGTGCCGTTTGGTTCCCACATCAAAATTTCCATTAATGACTGTCCTGTTTTTGATTCTGATAAATAATTTATGACCAGAGTACCATATTCTAATATTGTGGGCTCACTCATGTATGTAATGGTCTGTACAAGGTCAGATTTGCATATGCTGTGAGTATGGTTAGTAGATATATGTCTAATCCTAGAAAGTCTCATTGACAGGCTGTGAAATGGTTATTAAGATATATCAAAGGCTCTACTGATGTTGGCTTACTATTTAAAAAGGCTTCTAATGATATTCCTATAGTATTTGGTTATACTGACTCTGATTTTGCAGGTGATAAGGACAAAAGAAGGTCCTTATCTGAATATATTTTTACTATCTATGAAAATGTTGTATCCTGGAAAGCAAATCTGCAATATGTGGTTGCTCTTTCCACCACAGAGGTAGAATTTATTGCTTGTACTGAAGCCGTCAAGGAAGCCCTTTGGTTAAGGGGTTTCACTAGGCAGCTTAACTTGGTGAAAAATGATGCTATTGATACTGTATTCTGTGACAATCAATCTGTTATTTATTTGTCTAAACACTCCATGTTTCATTCTAGGTCAAAGCATGTAGACATTAAAATGCATTTTGTTAGAGATATTGTATCACAAGGTTTAATAAATTTATATAAAGTATCCACAGAGGATAACCCCTCTGACATGTTAACAAAATCAATACCTCAAACCAAACTTAAGCATTGCTTAAATTTGATTAGAGTGGGTCACCCATAGGCATTAGGATTGAAAGGGTAAACTGAATTCATATCCATAAACTGTATAGTGTCAAGGTGGAGATTGTTATTGTTTGTGTCACTATGGTACATGAAGTATGAAGGAGACATTTGTATTACATTGCTCAGATCATACATTTATATATATACTGGTATAATTGCTTTGATACATATATTATTGTGTTATTATGTAAATTGGGCCTTTGGACTTGCTAATTGATTTGTTGGGTTGTTGTTTTGTAGAATTTTTTCAAGCCCATGAATCACTTCAGCTGTTATGGACCGATGGGCATTTAAGTCAATTACTTGGATGTATATATATTTACCCGAGCTAGGGTTTTTTGGGTGTGCTCTGGCCATTTTGTTTCTCTTCTTGTGCCACGACTCTTCTTCTTCTTTGTTTCCCCTAGGGCTTCATCACCTAGGGTTTCTTCCTCCATCTTTGTATGTAATCTGTGCATATTAGTGTAGTGTTTCTAATTTTTGTGTGAGTTCAAGAACTCGTTGATGAGATTATGATTCTCATGTGGTGTTAGGTTTTTACCTCTGCTTTATTTCTTGTTGTTTTATTCATTGTACAAAAATTCTCTTTTTAATGGATATGATTTTATCCTTTCACAGTGGATTAAGCCGTGTACTATAGGGGCCGAACTACTTAAATTTAGTGTCCTTATTTTCTTTACGTTTCGGCAAGTTATATTTTCGTAAATGCAAAAATGTTCTTTCTGTTGTACTAGTTTAAAAATTGTTGAATATTATTGTAATTTGAGCGTGGGATTCGTAACAGAAGAGTAGAGAGATAGGTAGGCAATTACATATGTTACAATAAATTAAAAGTTTCCAATAGAACAGACCTCCAATAGACAATAAACAAAATACATCTAATAACACAATCACTAAAGGCATACAATAGACAAAATACATCTAATAACACAATTACTAAAGTCAAAACAAGATTCTAAACCAGTTTCAAAGAAAAATTGGGGAACATTTTATACCCAATAAAGACAAAATTCATGTGGTCATAGACTCTATGAACTCTGCATCATTGGCCAAAGCTTGATGAGTCACAGTTGAAAGACAAGTTTCAAAATCAATACTTCCTTGTTCAGCCCCAGGAAATACGGTAAGTTTTCCATTAAACTTATTTCCCGGGCCACTTCTCACAGCAATTGGTCTTCCCCAACCAAAATCATTCCCAAACACATCGAACCTCGGTGAACTTCCAGTAGATAAAGCATTACCAACTATTGCTTCAAGTTTATTTAGTTTTGGGACTTTTGACCAATCCTCCAAAAACTTTCTCACTTCTATTTCACTCTGAGAAGCAAACAACTTATTCATTTCCAAAGCAGCCCAGCCTAAACCATTCTTTAACAACTCACCAGCTGTTGACTTTACTGCTACAAAAAAGACAGAATTTCCAAAGTAATGTTCGGACAATGGTGGTTTTATTCTCTGCCTCGCACCTACTAAAACCTTGTAACTAACCTCTTGATCAGCGTTTAGATTTCGTATGCGAGTTATAGATAGCCAAAGATGAGCCATGAGTGCTTGAAGAGATGAGATTTTGTTCGTGCCCATTTGATCATTGGCTTTTGCTTTAAGCTCTGCTATTTTTTGTTTGGAAAAATGGAACATTTTTTGTTGTAATGGTGGGGGAATAAATTTATCACCTGAGATTTGATTGTGGAAAAAAGGGATTCGAATTGGAATATCAATAATCTCGTCAAGAAATTGACGATCAAGAACGAGATCGCTGGGTTGTGAATGAAGTCGATCGAATTCGAAACTTCGAGAAATAGAAGACCAAGTATTGAAGAAATGCCAAAAAGAAGTACCATCTACAACACAGTGGTTCATAGTGCAACCAATAAAAATACCATCAACAAGCTCAGTTACTTGAACAGACAATAATGGTTTTGAAGTTCCCTCATAGTTTAAAACTCCATTCATTGGAAAAAAAGAGTAAACAAGGTCATCAAGAATGTAAAGGGGATTGAGAATATCAGATATTGTGATACCATCGATAACGGCGTGAACAAATAGAGTTCCTTCACCGTTACAGTTAACGTAAAAAGAAGTGGTTTCATCTTCATTTTCGGTCATTGAAAGTCGACCAGCAAGAGGATAAAATATATTCAAAGTGTGAGAAAGGGTGGTTTTCAAGTGTTGAATCAAAGTGTTGTTGATAGTTGTTTCATGGGATTTGGGCTTGTGAAAAAGAATACCTTTTTGAATCTGGTCGACCAATAGGAGTTGTAGATCCCATGGATTTAACTCAATTCTGCGAGTGTCCGAGATGTGGTTGATATTGGGTTGGATGGTGCTCGAAGATATCAAACGAGTTTCCGTCATTATTGTTGCTGTATTATTTATTCACTGCAGATATGCTTGTTGCCTTACAGTTGTGAATTGTGATCTTCACAACTTCCTATTTAAATAGTATATTATTTTTTATTTAATCGTAAAATATAATTTTTATTTATACATAAAATTATATTTTTAACTTTTTAAAAATAAATAAATATTTTTTTATTATTTTATATTTATATTTATTATCTATATAAAAGAGGGAGTATACCCTTTAAATAAATAACTATTTTGTTGAATTTTTTTAACATAAAAATATATATATTAAATGATTCATAGTTAATTATATTTATATTTTTTTATTTTTATTTTTTATTTTAAATACTCATAAAAAAAATTTATTTTTTATTTATTTATTTATTTCTATCTACCTATCTATTATTTAAATATAATAAAGAATTTATTTTTTTCTATTTATTTATATTTAATATTTAATATTTTTATTTTTATTTTTATTTTTATTTTTATTTACTTATTTATTTTTATTACCTGAAAAGGAGAATTACTCCTCAATTATTTCTCAATTTATTTAATTATATTTTGTTTGACATTTGTACAACTTTTCTCAGTTAACTCCTCTCAATTTTTATTATTATTATGGTTTTTCTTTTCAATTTTTTTTCGTTTATTTTAAAAAAATTATTAATAACTTATTTACTTTAGAGTTTAGATATTTTGTCAATCTATTTTTTCATTGCTTTTATTTATTCAGAAATAACAGGACCTTACCTACTATTAGCTAAGTTATAGCCTAAAGTGTGGTACAATTCACTGCTTCTTGTTAGACTATTCAACTTTTCTTTGTTTATTTTAAATTTTTTTTATTAATAACTTATTTATTTTAGGTTATTCAAAAACAACAAAATATTACCTACTGCTAGCCAGGTAGTTTAAAGTATAGTCTAATTCACCGTTTCTTGTTAGCCTTTTCAACTTCTTTTCATTTATTATAATTTTTTTATTAATAATTTATTTACTTTAGAATTTAAATGTCATGTCGACATTCAAAAATATGAAACACGTTTCTTCTTTTTCCTTATGTGCAAAGTTTCTTCTTCTTCTTTTTTTCTTTCTGTTCTTTTACATTTAGTTAGTTTTTTTTTTTTTTTTTTCCTTCAAATAAATCAACAAATTTTAGGTATAATAGTGTCTAAATTTTAAGATAAAAATACAAACTTTTAATTTAAAATATCTTATAATTGATATTTATTCACGCTCATACATACAGATTTATCTATATTCAAATTCAAAAATTCCAACTGCATCGAAATAATCCGAACAAATAATGTCTTTTCAATTTCTTTTTCCTTCTGTGCAAGCAATTCTTTCACAGTTTTTAATCTGGTCGACCAATAGGAGTTGTAGATCCCATGGATTTAACTCAATTCTGCGAGTGTCTGAGATGTGGTTGATATTGGGTTGGATGGTGCTCGAAGATTTCAAACGAGTTTGCGTCATTATTGTTGCTGTATTATTGATTCACTGCAGATATACTTCTTACCTTACAGTTGTGAATTGTGATATTCACAACTTCCTATTTAAATTTTTATTTATATATAAAATTACATTTTTAACACACTAAAAATATATATTTATTTTTCTATTATTTTATATTTTTTATATATATATAAAGAAAAAATTGTTAAACCTATTTATTTAATTTATTTTATTTCATAAAATTTTATTTACTATTATTTATATAAAATATGTTGCTTAAATTAAGTGATTATTTTATTTATTACTAAAAAGGGGAGTTTGCTAATTCTATTTATTTGATTTTATTTTATTTGATAAATTATTTATTTATTTTATATTTTATTTATTTATACAAAATGTGCTATTTTAATTATGTGACTATTATTTATTAAATTTTTTTATTCAAATTTTTTTTAAGTATAAAGAGTTTTTTTTAAAGTATATTTTTATTACTTTTATTTATTTATTATTATTAAAAATATATATATTTTTATATATCTTTATATTATTTTTAGTATATACTAACTTTTTTTTATTCGTTATTATCAATATTTAGATATATTTTATATTGAAAAATGAAGTTCATATTTGATAAATATTTTGTTTAGTATTTTTTATTTTTAATTTTTGAAAAATAATTAAAAATAACACTCCTAAAATTTATAATAACAAAACTAACACTTAATAATATTGAATGATGTCTAATTGAATGATGTCTAATTGAATGATGTTTAATATTGAATGATTCTAAATTATCGCAGTTCAATTTCAATGACGTCTAATTAGACAGGTTTCAAAAATAATGTAAAAATATTTTTTTAATAGTAAAAATATATGATTTAAAATAATGATATTATTTTTATTATTACAAGTTTTTATGTGCTGTATTTTTTGTGTTTTTTCATTATTTTTTAGACTCATTTATTTGTTTTTTCCTCTAATATTAAGAAGAGTACTTATATGCAATTAATGCATATTTAAAGATTATTCAGATTAAAAATTTCTCAATAATATATATTTAAAGATCATTTAGATTAAAATTTTGTTTGACAATTTTATTATTTTGACATATTTTATACTAAAAGAGGGAGTTAGACTCCTCAATATTTGACAAATATTATATTTTACATTTTTAAAAATTTATTTAAACTCATTTTTTATTTTTATTTTTATTTTTTCTTATATAAAAAAGAGTACACAAATACTCTAGGTCTTCAAACTCTCACCTTACCAATTTAACAACTACTTTAATACAAACATATCATTTTATGCATGTAATATTATTATTTCTTATATCGAGACAACCAATAAATTAAAGCACTTTAATTTAGTAAAATATTTGATATTATCTTTATTTTTTTAAGCATAAAATTTTAAAGTTTATAGATAAAAATACAAATTAACATATGCAAGTCTAAAAATTAAGGAAAATATTTTTTATCACAATTTAATGTATACATTAATTTACATATTACAATACAATTAGATATTGTTATTGAGTTGTTTGACAATTACTTTAAAATCTCACCATTCAAATTTAATATTTAATTTAATATAAATATGTCATTTAATACATACAATAATTTAATACATATAATATTATTTAAAAATAAAAATAAAAAATAAATTTAAATAGCACGTGTAAAGTACGCGTCCAAACCTAATCTTTTAAATAAACACGTGTTATTTTTATAAAATTAATTAAATTATTTATGCCGAGTGTTTTTTGGTAACCATTAAATGGTTATCACTTATCAGTTAAGCTGCTTCGTGAGGGAATCGTGTACTGTCGGGATGGTTTAAAAGCCGTGTAGATTAGCATTGCTCATGATGAAAAATGCATTTCATTATGTTATAATCATATAATATGATCTTTGATACCTACAGTTGACAAGCAAGCAGGAATAATTATTAATACCAATGTGTTATTTTAAATTAATAAAATTTTTTATTAATATAAATATTTTTTTTAAAATATAAATATGCAATAAATGTTAGGAAAAAAAAGTAATATAATTAATATATGATATATTTTAACAACAATAAATAATACATTACCTATGCACTTAGACGTATTGAAATGTTCACCAATATTTATCTTCAAAGATAAATGAGATATTATACATTATTTTTAAAATAATAATAATAAAAATTATTA
Organism: Elaeagnus macrophylla; assembly: GCA_029378325.1. NCBI lineage: Eukaryota > Viridiplantae > Streptophyta > Magnoliopsida > Rosales > Elaeagnaceae > Elaeagnus > Elaeagnus macrophylla. Next base: position 10,426,929 of record CM055641.1, read on the forward strand.
TTATTTTTAAAATTATTTATATTAATTTTTATAGCACAATAAAAAAAATTTCATCAATAATAAAGAAAAATTTTAATATAAGTACAAATTTAAAATAAAAGAAAAACACTATAAACATTTAAAAATAAAATAAATTTTATAATATATGAGGAGCTTAAATTTAATTGAGTAATAGCGAACTAGTTTTTAAGTTATTTAACACTTATTCACCTATTACATTGATACCACGCAATGTACTTGTATATCAAAAATAATATTGCAGACATCTTCTTAAGTTAAATAATGAGATTGAATAATTCTATAAAAGAAATTTATGTGATTGGATAACTCCATAAAAAAAATTTGGGTAATTTTTATTTCGCTCATGCATGTTAATTGAAATCTGTTCTCTAGTGTTTGCTGAAAAATTGCGAAGAAAAGAAAACTACCACTACGATAGGAGAAAGATGATAAATTTAAATATGTAAAATGAAGTAAAATAAATAAATAAATATGATAGTTTCCCATAAAATAATGTAATTTTTTTATAAAGATATTATAAAATTATGAAGGTTATTATATAGGAGCCATTATGGAGAAAATATTTTTCTTTTATTTTATGCCTCGAATAACTGGTTTTAAAATTTTAATAAAATAAGAAAAAATTAAAAGGTAATTTTTGCAAGTTATAAAATGACATAAATGCAGAAGGAAAAAATATATATATGAAAGCATGAGTAAAAAAGAAAAAAAAAATCAAACTTTCATTATTAAAAACTAGTGAATATTTGAGCAAATTTACCGAATCAACATATAATGGGTGAATCGTTGGTGGGAGTGCTAATGAGAGAATGATAAAATTATAAAGATTTAAAGAAGATAATTATAATTAAATAAAATGTAAATAATTTGTAGGTTTAAATACTGGCATACGAAAAACATGTAAAACATGATTAATAAAATATGAAGTAATTAAATGTAAAATGTGAAAATGAGATGTTGATAAAAAAAAAAAATGTAGTAATGAAATGAATATTGAGAAGAATTAATGGTATATTAAGAAAGAAGCATTGTGATATATGAAGCATAACAAAAATATTGATAAATTTAATATGTAATAATGATAACAAGATAAGTGTAGGTGAGTCGCTGACAAGAAAATTAACAGGTGGAAGCAGTTTTTCACGTTGTATATTTTCTTTGTTCTATTGGCAGACACCGTATTGTATCGATTAGAGATTAAAAAAAAAATGGATAAATAATTGACATAATTTTTTTTTTTTTGTAAAAGAGATAGATTAATAAGATTTAGTTGTTTGGTAGAGTAATTGATAAGTATATAAAAATAATATTGATCATTTTTTTAATAATTTAAATTTTTGGAACAATTTGTAATCAACAGCTTATAACATAGTATTATAGTTTCAAATCTTGTGTTTAAAACTCAACTATTTTAATTATTGATAGTAAATATTTGATCTCTACGGTATAATTTAACAGAAATATTTAGCAAGTTTTAATTAAAAAAGAAAACCCTAAACCAATGAATTAACATCTTCAAGAAATATAAATAATTAAGTTGGTGGTTTTCTCCATGGTTTTGATTTTAATCGGGGTTTTTTAATGAAATAAATGGAGCCCAGTTTTACCAGAGTTTTGCTTATTTTTTCAACAAAAAAAAGTGGGGTGGGGGTGGGGAAGATTGTCAATCTTGAGATGTTAAAGAAGAAAAGACAATAATAACAATATGTGAAAGAGATCATTAACCATCACCATTAATCCACCTTGAACCTTAATTTTAAAGAAGTTATCTGATTTGGTTAGATTTGAACGAGAAATTCAACTCAACAAATTTGGAATGATGACTTGGAAGAAAAAAAAAGAACAAAACTGAAAGAATTATAAGATGATGTTTTCGGTATTGTTCGATAAATCCTTGATTATGAACGAATTTAAGCGAATGATTTGGTGACTATTAATTTAATACATCATTCGATTTTACAATCTAAAGCAAGAAGATCTAAAAATTACATCAAGATTTGTTGCTTATTATAGCCAGACATGTTAGGCACAGAAAAGGAGATATCACACTAACATTTGGATTAATACCAATTATGTTTTAAAATATTTGTTGTAAGTGAGATATTTATAAGGTGAGAGGTGTTATTTATTAGTTTCTATCAATTATATATTATAAAAAGAATTAATAATTTTTGAATGAAACAATACTTTTCACAAATTATATTGTTTATTTTTTTTTAATAAAAGATTGTGTATTTATTAGTATAATCATTGATATTACGTTTTATTTATGTAAAATACCATATTATTATTTATGTTAAAAATGAATGAATTAATAAGATTGATTATTCATACTATTTATTTATCAAGTTAATTGATCCTTCCGCGAATGATGTCATTATAATTAATTTTCTCAATATCATAATAAAAGTAAATTAAATTAAATTTTTAATTATATAATTAATTATAGGAAAATAGGCTGATTTAACCCCTTATTAATAATCTTAATCTGAGATAACCCCCTACTTAAAAAATACCTAATTTGCCCTCATCAGGTATAGAGCCCCTGAGCTCCATTTGCACGAGTATACTGTGAGCTTCTTTTATTTTCCCCAGTTGACAGATACGTGGGCTAGAGGCGCTGGTGGCGTGAGCTGGAGGCGAGGACTGGGCGCGCAGACTGGAGGCTGGAGGCGCGGCACTGGTGGCGCGCAGACTGGAGGCTGGAGGCGCGGCACTGGTGGCGCGGACTCTCTTCTTATCCTTCTCGATCTGCAATATCATTACCAGAGAATTACAAGGCATGTCGGGATCTGTAGCCGTTGGCGATGTGAGCCCGTGGGCACGAGCGCTCGTGAGGATCTCTCCCTACACCTTCGCTGCCATTGGAATTGCCATCTCCATTGGCGTTTCTGTTCTTGGCGCTGCCTGGTGCCATACTCAATCATTTATGTTTGATATCATTTTAATCTTCTGATTTTAATTTTCGATTCTGATTAGAATTTATCTTCTTGTGTGGATTTCATAGGGGAATTTACATCACTGGAAGCAGCTTGATTGGTGCTGCAATCAAAGCTCCTCGGATTACGTCCAAAAATCTGATTAGGTTATCAATTCCCTAATTTATTGATAGTTCTTCCAAGATTTGGGAGGCAGTCATTGTTCTTCCAAGATTTGGCTACGCCTGTTTCTTCCAAGAGAGGTAAGTTTTCAAGTCCAGGCCAGGCAGCTGCAGTGTCTGCTCTGTGGCGTGAGAATTTTGGGGGTTCCGATCTACCGCTTCACTTCAACTACGGCAAGGCAGATGTGTTTTTCCACCTCCTTAAGTGTTGATTTTCCTCCATAGAAGATGTAGTATTGATTGCTGGATTTAGTTCGAGAATTTGAACATCTGGTAAAGTCACGGTGTCTGCAATTTGAGTGGTCAAAGTTTGTATTTGTATTTTCTCGTTTGATTGCTTGTTTATGCAATTTGTCTGCTCTATTTTTGTTTAATCTTTAGCTCATTGGGCTGGCTTTGAGGTTGAGAATTGAGCATCCGAGTTTTTTTTTTTTTTTTTTCATTGCTCAATATCAAACATACAAAATCACAAAATGATGAATTTTTTTTTTGTCCAACTGAGCTCATATTTGTCCAACTGAGCTCCGGCGAGTGGAATCGTCGGCCAATTAAAATTCGATCAGTTGGACATGTGTCCAACTGAGCTCCGTGACTTTTCAGTTTTTAGTTGGACATGCGTCCAACTGAGCTCCGACGAGTTGGGTCATCGGCCAATCAAAATTCGATCAGTTGGACATACGTCCAACTCAGTTGGACATGTGTCCAACTAAGCTCCGGTGAGTGGGGTCGTCGGCCAATCAAAATTCTGCTAGTTGGACAGTCGTCCAATTCTGAGCAGTCTAGTTGGACATGTGTCCAACTGGACTCCGGCGAATGAGGTCGCCGGCTCCGGCGAGTGGGGTCGCCAGCCGGTCAAAATTTCATCAGTTGGACAGTCGTCCAACTCTGTTGAGGTGAGTTGGACAGTCGTCCAACTCTGTTGAGGTGAGTTGGACAGTCGTCCAACTGAGGGGTTATTAAGGGCATTTTTGTCATAATATGTAAAAAAATTAAGTGGAGGGGGTCATATCAAATTTTTAATAAATAGGGGGTCATGACAGCATATAACCCTTAATTATATTTTATTACTATTATTATTGAATAAAAGCTTTATTAAAAAAAATACTTATAATTGTGATAATATTTGCATCCCTACTTTTATTTAATAAATACCTAAATAAGTAAAAATAATTACAATTAGCGTCATAACTCAATAAAATAACAATATATAAATAAAATAAAATAAAATAAAATAAATGCTATTTCTTATTATTAAATATAATTATGATTATGTTATTATTTATATAATAAATATTTATATAATATGTATTTATATAATACATATTATGTGGATCATATGTTTTGGTTAATTATAATCTTATATATAAATGGTTATTCAAATCACTATTAATTTAAATAGCATTATTTTGTATTACCTTAAAAAAAATTAAAACATTACTAATTTAAATAGTATAATTATCCCATATATATATATATATATATATTATTAACGTAAAGCCCAGTAAACCGGCCGATAATCGAGTTTTTATTTTTTAATGCGGAAGGAATCAAAATCAAAAAAATACCACCATTGAGATATTGCTAAATAATATTTTTTTAACATAGAAAATAACGCTTTTAAGTTTGTATTTTATTTTAAATTAAAATATAATATAATAAATTATATATTTAAAGGTTAAAAACATATTTTAATCAATATAACAAATAAATAAAAAATAAATGTTCAAATCTAACATATAAAATATAACAAACATGTATACAAACAGTATAAGAAATTATAAACAAAAAGAAAAAACATAAATGATTTTAAAATAAACTAAACACTTAAAATTTTACCAATCAAATTCTTTTAAAATTATTAATGGGAGTAATGATCGTATAAATCACATAACACACAATAGCACACTCCAAAGACAATACACCTATAAATCACACCAATTTAACTTTTAAGTTAAAATCTTTAAAAACTTCTAAGTTTTTAACCGTAGCACCACTCTTTTTTATGATAATCTTTTTTTTTTTATTGATTTTTTAATGATAATCTTAAATATTTTTGTTTGACCAAATATAATCTTGACACATTACATCTTATAATTATATATATTTATCATAATTTCATTTATTAATTTGTATCATTTTATCTTTAATAATTTATATTCTTTTATAATTTTATCCAATTATTCAAAAATAAACTACAATATTATTACAATACTATTTTTTTTATTTAATGTTATGTTCTTAATGTATAATATTCATTTAAGGATATCTTATAATCTTATAGCTATATATATTTACCTATATATTATTTGTTAATTTGAACGATTTTATCATTAATTCTACAATTTTATCTAATTATTCAAAAATAAACCACTCTATCATTATAATTCTATTTTTTTTTATCCAATGTTGTTATCTTAATATTTCATATTTATTTAAGGATATCTTATTATTATATATACTTTGTCTGTATATCATTTGCTACTTTAGACGATTTTATCCTTAATAATTTTATCTAATTATCTAAAATTAAATAGCATTATCATTATAATTATAATTTTTAATACTGTTGTTACCTTAATGACCAATGTTTATTTAGAGATATATACTTATAAGTAACCATATTCTATTTTTTATTTAATATTAAAAATTTAACATGTTTTTTGTCATATGATATAATTTATTTTTGTTTCTTCATTTTTATGAAAAATTTATTAAAATACGTTGGATTATTGAAGTCATATTATGCAAAAAAAAAAAACTCTTTTTTTCCTTCTAATTTATACGAAGTTCATTATAAATATGTATATTTTTTTATAAGATTAATACGTTATTTTATAAATTTATTTATTTTTTATTTCATCTCTTATTCTTTCTTTAATAGTAATTTTTTTTAGTAATCTAATAATAAAGTTTGAAAAATAAATCTCAAATAAATAACTTTAGTAATTTTGAAAGTTTTACGTAATAATAACTTTAAATTAAGTAATGAATTTTTTTTAGTTTTATTTTTATGATACATTTACTATGATTATGCTTATAATAAATTTTCATTAGCTAAATTGTTTAGATAATTAAATTTTTTATTAGTATATAATTAATAAATATTTATTATTACTTTTGAAGTTATCATTAACTCAAAAAAATTGTTAGATAATTAAAACTCTTATTATTATAATTATTAAAAGCATATTTATTTTACTATTATTTGTAATTTTATGTGTTTTACTATAATAAATATAATTTATTATTTGTAATTTAAAAATAAATAAAACAAAATTAAAAAAAATTTAAATAAAATACGTGCATTTAACTAACTTAAATATATATACATATAATTTTAGATAAAAACATATTTAATTTTTAAAATAAATAAATATGTAATTAATTATATTTTGGTTTTTTTTTTTTTTTTTTAAGATAGCAGATTTATATAAAATTTATTTTATAATATTAAATAAATTTATTTTCTAATAATATCTTGTACTTATGTTTATTTTTATTTTTTTAAATAATTGTATGTCCATATTAAAAACAGATAAAAAAAACTCAAAGAATTTTATTAACCATGCTTGTCTTATTTATTTTTGACATGCATGCATGTATTTTTTTTTTTTACAATAATTAATTTACTTCTACAACTAATTTTTAATTTCTTATAATTTTATCATAAATTTTAATTATATTGTAGAAATTAATTTAAAAGAAAAAGTATAATAAATATAACAAGTATAATACACATGTCTCAAACAATAATTTATAGATTTTATGCAATTTTAGAGATATTTATGGTCCGGTCTAGTTTTATTTGTAGCCACATTTTTTTTGCTAAATTGAACTCCTTATATGACTTAAACTAAAGTAAATTAGGTCAGATTAGATCGTTTATCTATTAAAATTGAATGTTTTGGTCCGATTTGACTAATAATTTTTATGCTTTTTAAATATTAAATTTTTTCTTCCAAATCATATTGAAACTTAAACTTAATATAAGGAAAAAAATTCAAAATTTAATCAAATTATTTTAAATATGTTACAAATATAAATATTATAATATTCCATATAAACTAACAATTAAGTTGATAAAATTTATAAAATGTAAAATCATCATAAATTATATGCGATTAAAAATTATAAATTGTATGATAAACTGCAAAAAAAAAAAAAAAAGAAGTTTAAATGTAATATTTAATAATAAATAATATAATATATTTTTTGTTTTTAAAATAAATAATAATATAATATATTTTTAAAAATAAGTTTTTTTTTTTTATTATATATAACATATAATCGTCTAGTTCTATCCGGCTTATATGGTAAAAAATTAAAAATTAAATTGAATTATTTGAAAAATAATTTTAAAAATATAAATTAAATTAAATTAAATTAAATTATTTGACTTAACTGTTTATATTAATTTAATTTGATCCAATTTAACTTTATTCGATTTTGTCCGGTTCTCGGATGAAAAAGGATGTATAAGACAGAAAAAGGGATTATGTTTATTGGGCTGGGTAGTATTTATTGGGTGGCCCAATATGAATGTGGCTGAGATTTTTGGTGCGAAGCTGAGGTCTGCATATCAGAAATAAACGGCAGGGAAGTAAAGAAGGCAGCTTTTGGGTGATCGGATATATCAGTGAAGGAATGAAGTTAGGGGTAGGAGTGGTGTACGGAGGACCACGCACTACCGTCCTTCCCACGCGAATTTTTGGCCATGGTGGAACTAGGTTTCGTTGCTTTGCTTCGTCTTCAAACCCCGGTAACCAATTTTTTTTGTTACATTTTTATTCAGAGTACTCTTAATGTATGACAATAAATCAAAAGACAAAGTTGGGTTCTTTTTCTGTTTTGTATTTTTGGGTTTGCTTCTGATTTTAATGTTATCATTTCATCCTTTTTTGACATTATTGGTGGTGCCAATTTCAGGCCATGTATCGTTCATAAAGGATGTAGCTTTCTGTCAACCTCCTGAGCATTTGAGTCAGTTGCTGAGAATGCTCAAAGCGAGAGGTGGGTCATTGTTAGAATTTTCTTTAACAGTCATTTGAAATTCACATTCTTTATACTACCGAGTCATATCGAATATCTGCTCGTCTAATGTAAACAAAGTTTGCTTCATAATGCTTATACATTCTATGCATTCTTCATTCGGGTTTTTCCTTTGTTGCTATAATTTAAAATTAAAATCCTTCTCTTATGTATCTGTAACAGGTGAATCAATCATATCCCCTGGAGCCAAGAAAGGGTTAATCCCTCTTGCTGTTCCATTAGCCAAAAACAGCACAGGTTGGTAACAATAAGCAAAGCTACATTGGAACTTTACTAATTACTATCACCAAACTTGAGTTGAAGCTGTTTTAGTATCACCAAACAATAAGCAAACAAGTTTACATTGGGACTTTACTACTTTACTAATTAATCCCTCTTGCTAATAGGTACTGTAACTGCACTTCTTCGATGGCCTACAGCTCCTTCTGGGTTAGTATAAATCATGAACATCTATTATTCGTGGTTACTGTTGTGAAAGTAAAGGCAAACAAGTTTCACATAGAAAGATACGACAATCCAACTGGTTTTATAAGTGCTTGAGCTGGTTGAACTTTTGGGTACCATAGCACCCAATAGTGCTTATAGAGGCGCATGGGCTTGTTCGGCTTCTACAATTACCATTATATGCTGGTTTGATTTTCTTCAATGTGTGCAGCATGGAGATGCCTGTAGTGGAGGTTAATAAGTATGGAGTCTGGCTCTTAGCCAAGAATGTAAGTCAAATCACTTTAAAAGCTTTGCCTGAATAAATGGTATTTTCATTGCAAATGCATTTGTTCCCTGGAGATTTCAGCCTGAAAGAATATATCCCATATATATTATATGCTCAGTTTAGGTCCACTTCTTTACAGGTAGACCAATTTATTCATAGAATTCTAGTTGAAGAAGATGTCAACAACTCTGGCAAAAACAATGAGTTATTTCATGTTTCAGCTGATGCTGGGGAGAAACTTTATAGGAAGGGAGATTTTGCTAGGTCACAAATTTCGAGTTTAGACCTCTATCTTCTAAGAAAAGTATGACGAGTGTACTTTACACAGTCTGATGTCTCTTTCTCTGTTTTCCTTCGTTTTCACCAATTCTAATTTCTGAAGGAGTGAAAACTGAACCTAAAATGGTTTATTTTCCAGGTTGGTTTATTTCCAGATGTATTGGAACGTAAAGTGATGCGGCATTTTGAAGAAGGAGACCAAGTAACAGAACTTAATGCTTTTGTTCTACTTATTTTATAAATACTTTATAATTACTGTGCAATCCTAATAGATTTTATCCATATTTTAAAGGTTTCAGCTTTAGTCACTGGGGATTTCTATACTAAGAAGGAGCATTTTCCAGGATTTGCACGACCTTTTGTATTCAACGCTGAGGTCTTGCTGAAGTTCGTAGAAAGCTTTTCCAAATTGTCTCTATTTTAGTTTCCTCTAGTTAGATAAGTTTTCATGTACTAAGTAGCTTTTCCTCCATTATGTATTATAGGGTTGGACGTAACGTAGAAGCCAAAGATGCTGCTAGGGGAGCTTTGAAGTCACCATGGTGGACTCTTGGTTGCAAGTATCATGTATATACCTTGATTATCAAAACCTGCATAAATTTTTTCTTGCCTCTTAAAATTGCATATGCTTTTATTTATATGGTGGATATTTTTACTCAGGAAGTTGCAAGTATAGCGCAATGGGAGGATGAGCAAATTGAGTACTTTAAGGAGAAGGTCACGGAAGAGGTAAAGCAAGAAGATCTTAAAAAGGGAAAGGCACCAGCTCAGGTATTAGAACACTTTGCACAAAGTTAATGTCAGAGTATTTAATGTCTTGGACATAGAAATTTAAAATTAATAGTAAAGTGTTATGTTTAAATTGCTCTGAAATGATCCTTCCTTGTTCTACCCTGAATTTATCGATAAGAGGTGAAACATTTTCATCTTTGTTTCCATGGTCTTGTAGATTGCTTTGGATGAAGCAGCCTTCTTGTTGGATTTGGCTTCTGTCGAGGGGATGTGGGATGATTATGTGGAGCGGATTGCTGAATGTTACAAAGAGGCTGGTCTTCATGATGTTGCCAGATTTGTACTATACAGAGATTGAGTTCATCATACATAGGGAGAGTTATGTTAAATATTTTTTACATTTTTCTTAAAACAATCACAATATTTATTGCAAACATGGTCTCATTTTTGTTTATCAATGTATTAAGGACCTTACTCCTTCACTTCCCTCAACTTGTTTAATCTTTTAGGGAATAACCTTAAATAAAATTTATGCATTTTAGGACCCGGCCCTAAAATTGTTTAGATGCGTATGACCAAAGCAAATGCATGGCCACTTTTTGTGCCAAACAAACAAAAAGTGAAACCATGCACTGACCACCCACCCAGTCTAGGGTCATCGGTTGGAGTTTTAACCAGTGATCCTTAAAATGTATAAGAATTTAAAAGTACATTTTTATTTTCTCTTTTATATGTAAATTTTTTCAATAATCCATATCATCTCATACATATTGTTGTTATAGAATACTATGCTTAATTATTATTTCATATAAAGTTTACTATTTTGCCCACATCATATAATTTGGAAAAGGTTAGTGGAAGTAGAAGCACAAGTTGGAACCAATAAAAAAAATCTAATATATTTCCCTAAAAAAATAATAATACAAGTGAACCAATAAAGTTAAAATATAATAAATATATTAAAAATACAAAATTTTGGACCAAATAACTTATTTTTTAGAGGATATTAGAGTAAAAAGAATAAGCAAGCATGAATATTGTTATTTTTTTGAGTTAATTTTGGGATTGGAAAAGCTATGTAAGCAAAAGTTCATTTTTTTGGGTTATTTTTATTGTATTACTAATTACACGCGCAAAGAGTTGTAAAGTGGACCTTCCTATGTTAGCCCACATTCTAGAGAGCCACAAATGTTTATGAGAGCAACTTAGCAAGCACATAGGCCTATTTAGTAACAGCTACCAATAGAAAGGGCTTGAGATCAGTACGGCTTAACAGCCTAACTGATACTGCAAAATCCCTGTGGTTGCTTAACCCAGCAAGCATCATCATTATTAATCGTTTCGATCGAAACCGTTATCTGCTGTTGTCGCATTACTTCCATATCCGATATCTCCGACAGCCGAACTCAATACTTCGCCAGCCATACGCTAAGAGGATCCTTTGTTTACCTAGAAAAATGGTTAAAGCGAAGCAACAAAAGTCCAAGCCAAAGAGGCAACCTCAAGTAAGATTATCTGAGTATTTTACTCCTCCATTCCCGTGCTTGTTTTTGCACATTTGCGTGCTCATTTTACATTGAATGTATCGTGGATTTTTTTTTGCTATCCAGTTAGGATTCTAATTGATCGGGTCCATGGTTTCCATGGAGTAACACTGTCTTAAGTTGGAGTGGCTGAGGTTATTGTGCTTTTATTTTCCTATTTTTGTTTTCTTCGAGAGTTGATTAATTTTGCTAGGAGGAGGGTTGTTCCACATAATTACAGAAGACGTTGTAATGAGTACAGCCGAGACGTGGAACGAGTTGGGAGGCAGTAGTGGCTGATTAAGGACTTTAACTTAGGGTGCTCATTCAATGAGTAAAAATAGTACTATTTGCTTCTCAATTCATGCATCTTCAAAAGCAAAAATTAGTAATAAAGATTGAACTTAAATATGTGTCTTGAATAAATGGTGAAAATTATTAAAACTTAAAAGTATGCATTTTATTTTTATTTTATGAAAAGGGTTACGCTTACTCATTTGTGTATAATTAGGCTTAAATTATTTAGCATGCAGTGAGCTCTTGATTGATAAATGCCTAAAATTGAAGTACGGCTGTATGATTCTATTTTGTGCATGTAAGTTTTCTACTATTTCATAGATATCATATGTATAATTTTCTTTGTCAATATATGAAAGGGTTCAGTGCCCCTCTTGGCCCCTTGTGGATCAGTCACTGTAGTGTAAAATTCGATAGCAGAGTCAATGAAGGTATCGTGGTGATTAATTTGAGGCCAAGTGCCACAATTTTCGTAAAAATTTCCTTCTGGGCGATGATTGAGGCGTTATATGTATGAGATGTTTAAGATTTTTCTTGTGGGTGGTCCAATATGGTTGATATTTGGGCATTGAGATTAAATCTATTGCAGATTTTAGCCACTTGTTGTCATGTTATTTTATGAGTTTATGTTAAATGTCACTTTAGATTATTTACCGAGTATATATTATTGATAACATCATTTACGTGATCAGTTAGTAGATTAAATTATTGGTGGAATTGGTGAAGCTATTTCAAGTAATATTTCTAATTTTGACTTAAAGACGGAAGACAGCCACATCTTTAACCTAAATGTTGCAACCTGACACAATTAGTTATACATATTTGTAATGTGTGGGTGTGTGTATCTATGGTTTATGGATGACGAGTAGTTTCATATCTAAGTTAGCTGTTAGAAGTTATTGATTACCAATTATCTCAAAAGTTTAAGCTTTTAGGAGAGTTGAATTTTCCAACAACTTATAACATGGTATTAGAGCTGGAGATTCTGTATCAAGACTCAACAATCCCAATTGTTGAATTAGAAGCGTTTGATTTACATGGTGCATGAAACTCTATGTTACCTGGACTCGGCATTTTGGCTCCCAACACTTGTATTGACACAACTCGGGTGCAGGTGTGAATGCGGGATATGTGTTGGATGTAGCAAAATATTTTCGAACGCGGCATGCATCCATGGTGTTAGGTTAAAAAAAATGAAGAAGAGGAGGAGAAATAAAAGAGCGCATTCAACAAGAAAATGTTAATGAGACATCTTAATTAAAACAACCCTAATGTATGTAAAATGGGCTTGGCTGGATATACAGTTAAAAAGCCCTAATACAAATACAAATAAGAAACACATGGAATAGTAAGAAGAAACATTGGGCTGGATATAATTTTAAAATTGACATGGGTTGAATTTTTTTTCCCTAGTGGGCATATGTTGGACATATAAAATTGATATAGAATTTGATGTTTTATAAAAGAAAATAGTAAGCTAAATTTAATGAAAATGATTAAAAATATATAATAATTTATATAATATGCCGTATCCTCGTATCTTATTATTTATGTTCCCGTATCTTAAAATTTTACAAAATAACGAATCCGACCCCTGGACACATACTCGTGTCGAACTTTTTTTCCTGAGTCTAGGTAACATGGATAGAGCTAACACTTATGGGGAAATGATAAATATATCAAAGCAATGTTGACCCTCCTTTTAACGGCTAAACTTATGGGAGAGTTAGTTTTCCAACAACTTATAACATTAGCTAAAAATTTAACAGGCAAACTGTATTTGCAACCACAATCTAAATTTTAATGCTTTCTTATGTTGCACTCTTTAGTCTATAAATTATCAGCTGATGGGAATTTGTTTGGCGGGCAGATAAAAAAGCATAGAAATCAGAACGATATCTCTCAGGTTCGTGAACAGGTCGAAGCGCTAGGCCTAAAAATTATTCAAGTGACTGCAGATGGGAATTGTTTTTTCAGGTATGTGATTACGATTGTGTTAGTTAGAGTGGCTTTGGGGTCTACATCTATGCAGTATATATATAACAGGTTTTACCAATAGCATAAATGCATTTATCAAGTACTCTCTTACTCTTGTCTATATGCAGAGCCCTAGCTGATCAACTAGAAGGTGATGAAGACGAACATGAAAAGTACCGCAGCATGGTGGTACAATATATCTTGGTACTTGAGTTTATAAGTTTTGAAAAGTTGAAAATTTTGTTTGCACGGTTTTGCTTATGTATTTGGAGGAAATTGGTCTTGTGCCTGTTACTTATTTACAATTTTTCTACGATGGGTTTTTCCTCCTTTTGGTCTTCTAAATAGCTATAATGAAAATATAAATGTCATGTAGCTGTTAGACCCCAAGGAATTATGTGGCTGAGCTATAATTTATAGGTCAATGTACAAAGAGACACACCCTGCCTTACTCTACAACCATATGTGGGCTTGACAGGACTTCTAAATTAGCTGCCTTTTTGCGATTTTTAGTGAAGAAAACAAACTACTCTACTGTTCTAACCAGTCAAGTACTTTTGGCTCATAAAGAAGGCAGTTTCTGTATATTGTAGCACTTATCTCGAGCTTGTGTTTTTTGGCAATATGTTTTTTTCAGTCTAATTTATAAATTTGGACTAAATATTGTTAAATTTGAAAGCATAATGGACTTAATATTATGAAAAAAAAAAGTTTAGGGACTAAAGTGTAAAATATTGTGTAATTTAAACCTTTATTAAATTTGGGGACAAAAGGACTTGCTATAAAATTAAATTTCTCAGCATATTGTGTAACTGTAACCCATTTGAAACCTTTTGCTTTTAAAGAATTGGAGCCTAAGAACTTACTCAAACTGATTTTGAATGATTTTTCTTGTTCTATGTTCAAATGGATATTTGCACACGATAGTTATGGCCTGCTCATTTTGTTTAGTAACAGACATGACGGTTCAGCCTTATCTATCATGTTGATTATGCCCTGACCTCTGCAAGCTGGAATGTCTTGCATGTGAATTTTCTCTTCCTCTAAATGGACTGTATTGCAACTGTTATTATCTTATCATTAAGCCTACTTGTTTATTGAAAAGCAAATTTTTGGATATTGTTTTGTTGCTCTACAGTTCTTTTTTTCTTGTTGGAGATCTTATCCTGTATTCTAAATGGTTTAATGTGGAGAATTATAATTAACAGAAGAACCGTGAAATGTTTGAGCCATTTATCGAGGATGAAGTTCCATTTGATGAGTATTGCAAATCCATGGAAAAAGATGGCACATGGGCTGGACACATGGAGTTGCAGGCTGCTTCTCTTGTAACTCACAGCAATATATGCATTCACAGAGTGAGTCTTTTCCTTCTTTTTATGCCTGTCAGTTTCTTGCACTCATTGGTTAATTCTCATGTTTGAGGTGGCTTATGGCAATGAGGGTTTAATATGTTAACTCTGGGTGCTAGAGTTAAAGCTTAAAATTGCTTGAATGGTTGTCGTGAGTTGAGTTATACATTGACCAAGATCCATCCATTCACACCCATGCGTATAGCATATGCGACCCAATTCATTTTGGTCATTAATTTATTTAATGCAGAACATGTCACCACGTTGGTACATAAGGAACTTTGCGGACCATGAAGCTTGTATGGTTCATCTGTAAGTCTTCTAGAAACTTTCTGCTGGCTTTATTTTGTGATTGCTTTATCTCTGATTTTGGATGTTCTTGCTAGTTCAAGTGGTAGTTGCTTAGTATTATAAACCATTTACTAGATTATTATTATTTTATCATAATCAGTTCATATATTCTCACTCTTATCCATGGAATCATCTATTTGTGCATGAAGGCTGTTAGTAGAGGTTGGTCTTCTGAGATAGCTAGTATTTAACAATCTTTTGGATTACTAAAGGTTACTCTTACCACATAGCACTGTGCATTCAGACTTTGCTCAACTGTTGAGCTACATATTGCCTATTACAAGCAAATCAGTAGGAAATATTTCTCTACACTTTATTTTTGTTTTGCATTCAGTATCTGTTCCTTCCTATCTGCATAAAATGTTCTTCGGTAATAACTTTTGCCTTTTATAATTCATATTCGGTGTTATTAACTCTATGATATAAATTTTAATGGCTTTCCAGATCTTATCATGATGGGGAGCATTATAATAGTGTGCGCTTGAAGGAAGACTCCTGTGAGGGTCCAGCTAGGCCTATCATAATTAAGGTTTTATAATAGAAATTATATTTTCCCATTTTCTAGATCATGATTTATGGTGTTGATCCTTGCCAATTTAAAATATTTTATTTCTTGCAAGGGCCTAATCAATTTCTACTTTTAAAAGGCTGATGCTAATGTTTCCGTGACATCTCACCAAGCGAAAGTTCCTGTCAGAAAGTCTAAAGAGGGAGCTGCTAGGGATATCATCAGTGCTGGATCCATCCAATTGGTAGCTGCAGGAACTGGTTGTAAAGATGTTGAAAAAGTAAAAGAGGTAGTGGCTGTTTCTAAATACACTTAATATAATCTGCTCGCTAGCATGCTTAAAATATGTGGAGTTTACAATTTTTCCTTCAAAATTCATTTATTTCGAAATCAGGTTTTACAGCAAGTAGATGGTGATGTTGATGCTGCAATAGAGTTTCTGGTCGCAGAACAAGCAGCAGAAGGGTGTACAGTGCAGAATGATTCACCTCCTAGCAATGAAGGTGCTTCTTATGGTAATGCCTGGTCAGTACCGTTTTCATTTTCTGGATTAGTTTCAAGACTGACAGGTGGAAGGATAAATGATGGAGCTGAATGTCACAAAACTTCCATTGTATCTTGTCTTCCTTTACTGCCAACTTCAATTCAAGCACTGCTATTTTTGTTTGCTGAACATACTAGCACTTGACACAAAAACTGTAAATGCTTTCTATTCTATTTTGTCTTCCTTTCCTGATGTGTGCTATTCTCGAGATTTTTTTTTCCAGTAGTCTTAAGTCTTAACTGCCTACTGAATTAATGCCAATTAATGGTGGTATCAGCTTAGAACCTTGAGGAGGAAA
Organism: Elaeagnus macrophylla; assembly: GCA_029378325.1. NCBI lineage: Eukaryota > Viridiplantae > Streptophyta > Magnoliopsida > Rosales > Elaeagnaceae > Elaeagnus > Elaeagnus macrophylla. The sequence goes on from CM055641.1 coordinate 10,443,672, forward strand.
CTATGGGTTGGATGAGTTTGTGGAGTATATGCACGATTGTCTTAAACGGTTAAAGTTTGATACAAGCATTTGATTTATTTCTTTCTTTAGAATTAGATGACCTTACTTGTTACTTTTCATTTCTAATGCACAATCAAGTATTTTGCTGTTGATGTCTACTTAGGCTTTCTTTTACCTTTGGATACGTTTTGTAAATGTGACGGTAACAAATGATGGTGGATTTCTTTTTCCTCAAATTTGTTCGAGACAAAAAGAGCTAATGAAGGGATCAATTGTCTTGGGAATTTTCAGCTGTGATAAAGATGAGAAAGATGCGCAACAAAGAGAGGAGGAACAAGCGAAAAACAGTGTGAAGCATAACACCTCTAGCAGCAGCAAATTCATGAGTGATAGATGCTCTCCACAACAAGATAGAAAGGTCTCTTCAGCTAATGTGGTTGCAAATTTATCTTTTTAAAATAGGCAATGTTTCAGCCCCCAGATTTTTTCAATTCACTATATTTTTTTTATGGCAGAAAATCTCTAAGAACCAGGCCTGTCCATGTGGTTCCAAAAAGAAGTATAAAGCTTGTTGTGGATCCGTCTCTGGAAGATCATCTCCCAACTCTTTAGTGTACGCTTTTTCAGTCTTGTAATTATTCTCTGAAATTATAGTACATTTACTTCGAATGGCCTTTTCCTCCCATTGAATAGATTATTGGATGATGCCTAATGAGGTTCTTTTATTTTTTTTATCTAGTGAAGATTGAATGAAATAATCTTTCAATGGGACGCTAATTTTTAATCATTGCTGTATCAGAAACCAAATTGCTGACTCTAGAAAGGGGAGAAGAGAGAGAAAACAAGGCAAGAAAGGTGCAGCTGGCAAAGCTGCGTCAGCTTGTGCATCTGATGGAGAGCCACCTGACATGGGTGCACTTTGCATTTGATCCAACGTATGAGTACTGAGCCAAGTGTGTGGCTCTTTCTTATTCTTCTGCTTTCCTGACTTTAGTGCCTTTGTTTTGTTTCTGTCGTTCAACAGGATCTCAAATCGAAACTACCAGTTACCCTGCTCATTTAATAGTCAAGCTGATGTAATCTATTTAATAGTCCACATTTCTGCTAGCAACAACAACAACAGAAAATTCGCCAAGACATCATTTCCAATCCGAGCTGGTGGATCTTTTGCTGGTAACTTTTCCATGGAGCTAAGCATTTTTTTATATAATAGACCAAGTTATCAGTGTGCATATTTCATTCTCTGAGCATTTAGAAAGCAGGAAACGGAAGAGAGCAGTTTGGGAAGAGCTGTGGTGGTTGTCTATGAAGGTTAGACAATGTAAGTTTTCTCATGCGATACCTGTCCTGATTTGTTAGACTGATAGACGTGGTGGTTTCTCTTGTGGATGCTTCAATTTTTCGTATTTAGTTGAAAACCAGTTTTTAAGTGTGTGAATATAAAAGGCGGCTGCATTTTTCTTGTCATGCCCCGTCTTAGTAGAAAATTGAAATTTCCTTTTAAATCAACTTAGTTAGCATTCTTCTGAAGTGTTGGCCATTTTGATTTATCAGCTTGGTTTTTTCTCTTGTAGGTTCACATCGGATGGTAGAATCCACCTTTGCTTGCATTGATGTGAAAGTACCAGAAAAACATAAAATCTCCAGCTCTTTATATTTTATTTTATGAAAGATCTTACGAGCTTATTCTTACTTCCTCACGATCATCCCCTCCCCCCACACAAAACCTAGAGAGGCGGATTTTACGAGTGCTTCACCAGTTTGCTCTTTCTAAATGCAAGGAAACGAAAGGAACTTCAAATAATTTATTTTGGTAGCAATAGTGTGTGCACTTGAAATGGACTAATTACTCATTACTTCTGTACTTTACTCCTTGTTAATCAATTAATTGCTTTTATAATTAATTATTAGCTGCTTGTGTTTTGCAAAAAAAAAATAAAAATTATTGCATTAATATTACATTTTATTAATTTGAATTATTCATCATCACATACTCTGCTAGTAATTTCTACTAAAAAATACTGTTTAGAATGATTGAAAAAAGACTACAGTCATGATTCAACCAAAAGAATCAGTTGAAAAAAAGAGAGAAATCCACAAGGTTTCATCACTATTCCCACTAACACTTGGGTTTAAATATAAAAACATTAGAAGTGTGTGTGGACAAAAATGGCTCTTTAAAATGAGTACCGTTATCAATTTTGTAAAAAAATAAATTAATAAAAAATAATAAAATCAATTTTGCTCAAAAGGTTACCTGAAAGGTAATAGTTGAGAATTGCGACAATTTGGAGTAACAAAGCAAATTATCAAATACTTGGAATAATATAAGAAAAACTTTCTAATTTAAATTTAAAAAATTAGGTGAACTTGGAATTTAATTTATTGAGAAATTTTATTTCATTTGTTATAATGCTCTTTTTTCAGGAAAAAGAAAGAGAAAGCATGATACTAACAGTAGCAGGTTGCTGTAAGCCCGTAACGGAAATCATTTTCATAACTTCACTGAGCAAAGAAATTTGAACATGAAACATCTCAGAGCCGAGCCTCAGAAAATTATTAGCTATAACACTATTTTTGTAGTCAAATATGTCCTCCTTTTTTTTTTTTTTTTTTCTCCTTCCTTTTTAAATTAAAATCTCTAGCATAAATGTGATGTAAGATTTAAACTTAAACTCAAATATTATGTTAGTGTGGGTTTAAGTTTCAAATGAAACATTAGGGCAGTTATAATCGGGGAAAAAAAAAATGTTACAATGGGTTTTTTCACAATATCTTCTTATTTAGCAGTAAGGTTCGATAAGTCGAAAAATTACTATAATAAGAAATTTTTTGCAAACAAGAATTATCGTCAAAAATAATAAATTTAAAACATGTTATGGTATTTTTATAATATCCATATTATATTAAAAATATTTTAAATTAATCACATTTTCAAACAATTTTATTTTAATATTAATAATTTTAAAATAATTTTAATTTAATTTATTATTAAAATTAAGTGCTTTAAAATAGTATTAAAATTTAATAATAAAATTATTAAAATAAAACGTTTTTATAACATAAATATTAAATTAAAAGATTTTAATAATGTAACGAATTTGGGGTATTTTTATTAAAATATGGTTATAAAAAAAAAGTATAGACTCTCGGATAAAAATATCATTATTTGAGGTATTTTTTTTTTCTTTTTATATTTATTTTCTTAAAACAAGACATATTGCAGTTTTAGAAAAGACCAGATATTTGTCCAACAATACAAAAGATAGAGAGAAAACATCCTTGAACGAAAAGAAGAGAGAGAAAGAAAACAAGGATGCGGAACTTGGTGACCGCGGTCCGACGGTGACACTTCGCGCCAAATACAACCGTCGTACATCAGGAGCGGTGTGGACTGTGAAGTCAGATTATGCGACGTGTCGACCTGACAAAATTATTGCTTTAATTGCGCGCCTGCTATTTTCTCTTCACACAGCATAGAGCCATAGACACAGAACGATCTCTCATAGAGAGGAGAGGAGATTGGGGAAGCAAAAAACCCTAAACCCTAGCTCATTATCCATCGCCTCTTTGGCAATGGAAGATACAATCTCCTCTTTGGCAATGGAAGATACAATCGCCGGGAATGTACTGGATGACGACGCGGACGAGGACATTTGCAGGATATGCCGTTGCGCCGGCGAACCCGGAAATCCTCTCCGACACCCATGCGTTTGTCGTGGTACAATCAAGTTCATCCACGAGGATTGCCTTCTTCTCTGGCTCAAACGCCGCAACATTTCTCATTGCGAGGTACTTTTTATTTTTCAAAATTTATTTTTGTTATTTTCCAATTATTATTTTACATTTGTTTGGTGAACTTATTGCAGGTTTGTAAGCACGTATATTCATTTACCCCAATTTATGCTGAGAATGCTCCGGCTAGGCTTTCTCCGCTTCAATTTCTACTTGGGGTTGCTGTGAAAGTAGCTCGTATATTCCGATGGTTGGGGCATTTTGTTTATGTGTTTTCTGTATGGTTTTTACTAATACCCTTCGTTACACATTTGGTCTGGGACTTGGCTTTTATACGGAGGTTTGATCAAGCGTGGAGTCTATTTCAAAGTTACACTAGCATTATTGCGATTCTCTGGCATTGTGCACATGGTATTCTACTTTCTTTTGGATTGGCTTGTTTTTTCCTCGGATTCAGTCTTTTAGAGGTTGTTCTCGTGCAAAGGTGGAGGAGAGGAGGTCGTCGATTGGCTGATAGGGTGCCTTTGGCTAATGGGAATGTGGAAGATGGTGTTGGAAGGCAAGGGGTTCATAGAGTTGTCTATGTTATTGGTAGATATGTTGGATTTCTTACAGCCTGGTGGGAGGTTCTGGTGGCTCCACTGTTGGCTGATGCTGGCATTATCGAAAATCCAAACATTGTTGAAAACCCAGCTCGTAACGAGGTTGTCCAAATGAGGTTTCTCTTTCTTCCATTTGACGAAAATGCCCTTATTGTAAGCTATCTATCTTTCCTAATTCACTACAGGTTGCTAGTGGTTTCTACTTTTTTAAATAGAAATTACTATTTCTCATCAATTGGTAGATGTTCCAGACATTTAACATTTTACTTTTCCTTTTATCAGATAACCCTATTTTTCCATTGTGCCATTTGCCTTTCATTCTAGTTTGTCATGTTCTGCATCTGGTACTCGTTTTCCCTTAAAGAAACAATGAAACAATATATAACTTAATGCAGAAAGCATTAGTATTGTCATATTGTCATGGTCTTCATACTTCATAGATCATTAACGTCTGTGTCGTAAATTGTAATGTCTTACTATATCCCTTTAGTCATCATTTAAAAACATATATTACCCTCAAGTACATCTAACATCTTCTATGTTTTTTTTTCCCCTTCTTCTTTAGCTATCATGAGCACTTAGTCATACATTATCGAAATGTCTTGTTGAACTTTTGAAATTTATCATCGTAAACTATTCAGTAACTCTACCAGTTATTGGTGTTTCCCACGTGGATCCACTTTTGGCATCCAACTTAGCCAGCAGTTTGTCCATTTGGGGACGCCATTCTTTGTGTGATGTAAATATTGTCTCTCATTTAAATCAGCATAGATTCGTTTTTAAAATATTATCCCTGCTTTTATTTACACGGCTTTCAATTGTGTTGTACATTTCTCTCCTTTTCTTTTTTAGGTTGTTGCAAGCAATGTGGTTTTCATTTCCTTCGTAATTCTTTTACCTTTTTCCCTGGGGCGGATTGTTACTCTTCTTCAAGCTTTAATATTTTCTTTAGCTAGAGCACAAATATTTTCATCAGCAAAGCCTAAAACAGAGGCGGCTCTTGTGTTAGAAAATGTTGTGAAGAATGCATCAATTTGCATCAACCGTTTTTCACCTTACAGAGGGGTTCAAATGCCAAGTCTGGTATCGGAAGGTGCTGCAGAGATTCTTACCGAAATGGATAAGGCTTCAGATGGTGTCAATATACCAACATTGTTTACACTCTATAGAGGACAAGTGAATGGAGAACCTCTTCTTTCTGATAACACTACTCTTTTCATTGGATATGTCATTATACTATCATTCATATTGCTTTACCTTGGAGTTGTTTTTACTTTCCATTATGCTACGGATGAGTCATTGACCAGGAAGGGTTTATCTAGTATTTCTTTCATTATAGATGGAATCCTGGCTCTTGTTAGAGGGTTCATTACATTATGCAGGCAGGTACTTACACTGGTTACAAGACATTTTCTGGCTACATCAAAAGTGACTTTTGTCTTGGGGACTAGAGTTGGCATGTTTCCTTTCATGTGTGGTTGGTGGTTAGATGTTTGTACTTTGAGGTTGTTTGGGCTGACAATTACTCAAAGGATTGTCCTATCTATGAAGTATCCTCTTTGGATGTCCTTGGCTTACTGGATTGTTGGAATTTGCTATTTGCTATGTGTTTGTGTTCATGTTGTCCTTATTCAGGAGGTGAGTTCTTTCTAATTTTCTTACTTCCTCTGGATGAATTGGTTGCTTGATTTTCTTAGCTATGTGCTTCTGGCAGGTCCTACGAGATGGAGTTTTGTACTTTCTTCCCAACATTGCTGCTCCAAATTATAACTTCTTTCAGAGAATGATGAGGCGCCCTTTCCACAAACACGTATGTTCTCTTCTGCTGAGTGTTTCTGTTCACGGGAGTTTGATCGTGTTGCTAGTGCTTGTACCTATCAAGTTGGTTATTTTATGTGCACCCTCTGTTTTCCCCATTAATGTTCGGTTAGTAGCTTGATTTCTATTATCAATGATTTTAATCAACATTTTAAACTCACCATTTACCATTTAAGCAAACATGCACATAATTTCAATCATTGTACTACATTCTTACATCAAATTTGTTCTTGAATGGCAGTCCCTCTGATTTTCAAATATTCGCTGACATACTTCAGAAGAGATTTCTTTTACAATTCGGTCTCCCTTGTATGATAGATTTTTACTTTCCATCGGCAACATTTAAAGCCCTTCTCCACAAATGGCTACTCTTTGTTAGCTCTATGCTTGGCTTAAGTGATTTCTTGCTCCGTAAACATCGGGGTGATGGTGGCAATTTTGTGCCTGTGAGGCAACAAAGAGTAGTTAATCTATTTTTTGCAATTGTTGAAGGTTCAATAGTAAGCACATGTTCTCCAATACGTATTAATGATACTGAAGTGGACAGGGACAAAGAGGACGATTCAAAGTGAGTAATTAGTATCTCCTTTTGATCCTTCCGTAGATAAGTTGCTGTAAATGGGAAATTATGCATGAACACAAATGGGAATGTGCATCAAATTACGTTGGATGGAGATTTTTGCTGTGACACTACTACAATGCTTCTCTTTATTCTAAACATTCTCAGAAAATACATAATTTATGAGTGTTGATTTTTATAGGTATTACTGCATTACTGAACTTTTTATCTTTATGTTTTTCAGATTAATAATTAACATGTAAATTTCTCAAAAATCTCCTTTAGGCCTAGCTAATTTATACTTAATAATATTGGATGTAAATTAATTTTCTTATGTGATTAAAAGTAACAAGTTTGTCATTGACTGTAATTCAGTTTCACACAGAGTACAAATTACTCCCATAACACATTGCTTGATATTAGATCTTGGAGATTTTGTTAGTTTGTTTAATTAGTTATATTTCTTTAATGTCAGATTTGTACTACGCATTACAATACTAGTCATGTTGGCATGGCTGAGTGGACTTGTGTATAATTCATTTCTGCTGTCTGCACCTCTTGTTGTTGGACGTGCAGTCTATGAAGCAATCTCAGACATCCTTATATCACATAGAATCAATTATAATGGTAAGTAGTCATAAATTTATTTGTAGCTTTTTTGGTGTTAAATCTTAAAGGAATAGTTATTTTCTTTATGGTTTATTATGTAGATACATATTGCATAATCACTGGATGCTGCATTATGTGCACTATTACAAGGGGTGCCAAGCATGCTGTTAAAATTGGCCAAACAAGGGGAGTGCAGGTTCTTGTATTTCATGCCTGGGAATGGTGTAAAGTTGCTTTTGAGAGTTTCATTTTTATTTTATTACTGGTAATTGCTTTTTTTCTTTTATACTTATGTTTACTAACTTGAAGTTCTACGTTTTAATCTGTTTCTAACTTTACGATTATGTGTAGATTTGTGTCCCAATTTTGTTTGGCCTTGTGGTAGACTCTCTGATGATTGCACCAAAGCAATTATCACCTGAGCTGAGCTTGGTTTTCATCTTGTTTCTAGATTGGATACTAGGGTTCATCTTTCTCGTCTCTTTAAGTGGACTGGTAAGCATTTTATCTGGATTAGTTATTACAAATTTGGCACAAAAAACCGTGTTTATTTTGCATATAACATGCAAAATGTCCAGAAATTAATGTTTCAAAGACAAGAAATTGAAATGAATCTGGCGTAAGATATTCACTCTAAGCTAAGGGAATGTTGAATTGAAGATAACTTTGCAACCCAGTTAGAAGAGACCTTCCTTTATGAAGTTCTGAAGTTAATTCAAGTGTTAATTAAATAATTTGAAGGGTTACTTTTGCATACTGATGTTTTCTTTCTGTTCTCTAAGGTTATCATTGAGATAATGGTCAGTTCTACGGATGAAAATTGGATGGTAAAGCTTGAGAAGGCGCTTCATAGTGGCCTGCACCGACAGTTTGTCATCTGGTTGCTGCTAGAGATTTTACTTCCTTTGTCGATGATGATTTTGATATCAACTGGTGTGTCATGCATGCTTGGTAGACAGTTATTCAATATGTATGGTTATCCACTTATGGTCAAATCTTCTATCAGCTGGTTCGTTTGGCCAGGAGGCTTTACATTCAGCATCATGTGGTTGTGTGCGAAGAAAATTTATACATGGGGAGTTCACATGCACAACGCAATCAGAGATGACTACTACCTTGTGGAGAATAGATTGCAGGATTATGGAGAAGACCATAAAGAGAACCCCAAAAAGGTGGAGAATGAATCGGTACGGCCATGCTTACTTTGATGGTGGTCAAACAGGATGATCCAACTCCAGGCATGCATTATGACATTTTTTATATTATTACTTGGTGGAATTGGATTTCTTGTTTTGTGTATTGATGATTGGGGCTGCTATCGTGAATACACTTGAGTAGGATATACTTGAGCAGACTTGTGATAGATATTTACTTATAATCCGTCTTTTCTATATACCCGAACAAGGAGGGAATTATTCCTTTAGATATTATAGAGAATCTGTAGCGTCGGGCATATATTAGCTGACGTTTGAAACATGACATGTAGAAAGGTACTAAAAGAATTTAGATGAAGGATTTGCAATATTTTGTGTGTGTGCATCTCACTCTCCTTTTTAATTTGCTGAATGCAAAATCGTCTGTAGCATTTGTGCGAGCCAAAAATCTGAGCTACTTTTACTTAGGTTTTTTTTTTTTGTTCTTTTTTCTTTTTCGGTACATGAGGTCCTGAGACATAAATCCATTTTTCGATTGCATTATTTCGATTTATTTGGTGCATTTTTTGCGATGCAGATAAATCGTTAAGAACCACTTCACATTGGCGTGTCATTTTGGACAGAATTTGATTTTGTTAAAAACACAGCTCAAGGAGCTCTATCAGATGATTTTGACTAATAGTTTCATGCGTGCAAAGTGTGAAATTTGGTTTTGAACCACATTTGATTTCAGTGCGGAACAATGAGGCCTGTTAATTTTAAGCTTGTTTAGAGATGCTATAATGATGAATTGATCGTTTGCTTCTGTTGCCTTTTTTCTCTTTTTGACGAAGCTTTTATTGATATATCGATTCGACCAAATTACAAACTATCCACCCAATAGCACTAAAAAGCTTTGGATGATAGGTGATGTTTTTTTTTTTCTTTTTTTTCATAACTTTCCCCCCTTGCATGCGATTGCATCAGAAAAACACTTTCATGCACAAAATGTAATAATCCATTAAGATTAAGCATATGTTGGGTAAAAAAGTTCAACCCAAACATTCTACGTTAAATGCTACTGAGTTAGACTCATGTAATATTAGATCTTATTGAGATATTATTATTATTTTTTATAAATTTTAAGGCTAAGTAATTTACAGAAAATCTTTATTTCCATTTAGAAAGAAAAACTAAATAAAACCATTTTTTGGAATTCCTTCTTATGGAGTTTGAACACAAGACCATAGTGCATAGCCCTGGTCTAAAGAACAAAAGAATGAATAGAGAACCAAGTTTACAGGCCTAGGTTAATCTAATATCTAACGGTCCAAGTCTTCCTGAGAATTTGGGCCAGACTCGACTTCAAGATCCCATTGCACATATATTTGTGTCTATCTTACAAGAAAATTCATTAATATTTTTGAAATAAAATTATCTTAATAATTTAAGCTATTTATATTAGTTGTTATTTTAAAATCTATTATCAAATTAAATAAGAAGATTATGAAATAAACATCATATTCAATAAAATCTATAACTCTAAATATTATTTTACTTTAACAATTAATCTAGAAGCATAAAAAAATTAATTTCATATTTATTTCAAATATGTTAGATAAATTAAATAAATAAAACAACTCATGTCAAAAACACGTATTTTTAACTAGTATCAATAATATTACAATGATAAATAATCGCTATCAAAACTGTTAAAATATATATTACTTCACAAACTCCAAACTTGCAAAAAAAATGCAATTGAAACGTGATGTTCTAACAACGAAAGTGAAAATTTTAATAGTCTTTCAAATTTGCAAGAAAAAGGTAAAAAATCAATCTTTGGTTCATATGGCATATGCCTATAGCTTAGCAAATGAAAAACTCTCAATTTGGAAGGTGGGTGAACTGAAATAACTTGAATAAAGGACTAGTCACTTCCATTGAAGGAAAATGGTGCACCCTAAGGGGGCGTTTGGTTCGCTGGAATGTAATCGTAATCGTAATCGTAATCGTAATCGTAATCGTAATGGAATGTAATGTAAAAGAATCAGTATTACGATTACAGTGTTTGGTTTAATCACTGTAATCATAAAAGGAATCAGTATTACAGTGTTTGGTTTGACAACTGTAATGTAATGAAAAATATTACATTAATACTCTTATATTTAATTCTTATTTTTCTTTTTAATTTCTTTTCAAAAATAATTAATAAAATGCTATGTGATACCAATAATTAATCTATCAGAGATGATATTTTCTTCCTTTCATTAGAGAAATCTGGATCGCCATCTTTATTTACCCCATAAAAAAGTTGAATTATTTGCTCATTGAAGGGAAGAAATCGACCATTGGATAATCTTTCAACTGCAAAATCATATTTATACAGTACATGCCTAATCTATCTGTGAATGCTTCGAATGATTGAGAAAAGGAAATAAAGAATAAGCTTCAATTGCATTCTCAAATGTAACAACTCTTTCATAAATTGGACAGAGTATCTCTAGGAAAAATTAGGAAAAAGAACAAACAATTGACAATCAATCCCTTTTCTAAAACCAAATGTCACTGCCTCACTTAAACACTAATTCTGTTGTCAATTTTTGTTTGCCACTGCAGTTTTCGGTGGTCATCCGTCTCTCACCACCATTGTTGTTCCAGACAGACAGACAACAGTTTTTTCTCACTGTTTGGTTTTCTTCTCAAGTTATTGGGTATGTCTTATTGTTGTGTGATTTCAAGTTATAGAGGTGACATTAAAGGACATCCATAGGTCAGACATAATTTCAATCAAATTCCCGAAGTTGTCTTAAACAACATCAACTCCTCTTCTCTGATAACTACAGCTTCATATGGGTCTTACGGCTTTAAATCAGAAAACCCAATAAAATTCAAAGCAATGACGAAAAATTGAAATGAATAAATTCATTTGTGTTCAATTATTTCTCACAAAATTACAACACGAACGGCACAAAATTACAACATGAAAGACCCAGAAATTGAAACTGTGAGTGAGTAATGCCTGAAGAAGAAGAAGAACGGCTTGGAGGAGAACAAGGCAGAGCTCACGGCGACGGCGCACGAAGGGCGAGGGAGAACGACGGCGCACGAACGGCAGGGAGATCGACGACAAGCTCAGCTTCTGGTCGCACCAAAATTTTTCGCGATTTCGGTCTGGTGAAATGGAAGCAGGAATAGATTACGTAATGTAATCCCAATTCCACATGTTTTATTATGTAATGATAATTCCGTTAAAACATGTAATGGATTCCATTACATTACAGGTCTTTAAACAAACCAAACATTGTAATGAATTGAATTGATTACATTACATGTTTGATTACAGCCAACCAAACATGTAAAAGTCCACTATAACAAAAGAAACAAATTAAATAATAATAAAAAAATCAATCCAAAAGATAAATAAATAACCCTTTTAGTATTTTAGATAGATCCTTTTTGCTAAATATAGAGTTGTATCCTCTACATTTATGGGTGCTCACCACAATTAGTGTACGAAGAGACACCAAACCATTTTAGTGAAAGTTATCTGTTGGAATACAAAGCAAAGTCATCCCTTTCTAATGTGGAAACTCTTAGCTTTCACTTTAAAGTGTAGTATGTATTTTTCTCATTTTATTTTATTAAAGCAATATTGGATTCTGCCACCTACCCTAGTTAAAGTGGTAAAATTGATTTTAAGGAATAATAGTGGGTTCGAGTTTTAACATATACAAATTTTTTTTCTATATATATATATATTCCTTTTATACAAAGTGATACGAGCAAGCTATTTAAAGAATAAATATAACTTTTTCCAATTATGATTGTCATTGTTGAAAACAATACTGAAAGCTATAGTAGCAAATCACATCATATGATGTGTCATTCATTATCGAAATATACAAATAAATAAAAATCATATGATGTGTCTTTGTTGAGTTATTTGTGTTAACATTAGCTCAAATGTTTGAGCTGAATCAGAACCCTATCCGAGTCATTGATGGTAATACATATTTTCACTTGACACAAGTTTTCACAATTTCTTTCCAGCAAGCAATAAAAAGCTTTTAACTTTTTATTTTTTATTATTATCACAAAAGGCTATATATATACATACATACATACATACATACATATATATATATATGTACATACATATATGTATATATATATATGTACATACATACATGTATGTATGTATGTATGTATGTATTGGAATTGCATGTTGAAAGAAATTTTAGAATCTCAAACATAGATATGGGGTTGATATTGAGACTTTAATTTTGGAGAAATATCAAGAGTATTATTGGTATCAAGGATATTTTGTGAAAATTTACAACAATGTAACTTTTTATAAAATTTGACTAAAATATTAAAACAAACAATAACATACTAATTAAATAAACGTCATTATTTAAATGTAACAATAATGAAACAAAAGCATAAAATTTATTTAACAAATGTATATAAATTTACCCAAATCTTTTTTTATCAAATAATTTTACACAATTCTAAGTGAAAGGAAAAGTAAATAATAAGAAATTGGGGTGAAAGAAATACATATAAACACTTAAAAACAAATATATACTTAATAGGAACAATTTTTCAGTATGTCTCAATTCCTTAAGTCATAGAAATATTACAAGGAAAAGAAGCAATAGTTATACAGTGTCATTACAAACATATAATCTAATTTTATCATGTTATAACAAAAACAACACTAAAATACTACTAGTGTGACAAAAATATAATTTGTTAAAGCTTTTATTAAATTTTAACATTCAACATCATGTATTTTAAGCATGTAATTGTTATCATTATACTATAAAACAAACCAAAATTGGTGATTAATGGTAAATCAAATTTCAATTTTTCTAGTCCCCTCTCTGATTATTTCTAATCTTAATTCTCAATAATCAATACCATCAACTCAAAAATGGATTCTTAAACCAATGATGCTGTTGGATTCTTAACCATTTGCGAATTGTTGGTGTTGAATGCTGAAGTTGTTGGTTTTTCTTTAAGTTTTTTCCTCTACAATTTGGTAATTTATATTGTTATTTTTATGTTTAGGTATTTTGGTTCATACTTTTATGTAAATACCATACTTTTAAGACTCAACTATTTTTATATAAGCTTAAAACAAAAACAAAAAAAAAATTGTATGTGGGCTTTGGACAAAGTCATAAGATAATGCACAAAATGGCAAAGGGGAGTTACTTAAGTCGAGACACCCAACTATGACAATGATGATCAAGAATGACAAATACTGAATAGCATATATAGCTTCCCCGTTGACGTAAATACCCTTCCGTTTTTGTCAATATATATATATATATATATATATATATATATATATAGTTTTATTTTTATTTTCAATTCAAAAAAAATTATTTTTCTTATAACATAAATAAACATATATATTTTTTAGTGTTATTAAAAAATGAATATAATTTTTTTTATTAAAAAAAATTAAAAATAAAATTAATTAAATAATTTAAATATTTAGACTCTAAGAGTAAATGAAATAATGAAAAATCAAACCATGTATTTGGAAAAAAAAAAAAAAAAAAACTTCAACTAAAAGAAATATTGCCATTTCAACTTTACATAAATGGAAACCAAAGAAGTAGGTTGTCTGAAAGAATTACGAAAGCGATCTAACACAAAACGTAAAGCAGTACATACTACATAGTACTACAGTATCAATGCCTTTGTCCACCTTCAAAGTCAAGTCTCAGTCACATTCATTTGCTAACTTTTAGCATAATAAGCAATACAAAAGCTTCATAATATAATACCTGCACCATAAGTCATTTTTTAATGTACAAAAAATTGTTATCAAATATATGCGAAATAATTTGTGGTTTATTAACGTGCAATCAGTTTAAATAATTGAAAGATCTTAAATTTAAATTCTAATTATTGGTGTATAAATAGTATAGTTATTTTAAAATTTTTTTTTTTATAATTCTTAACATTACACAGAATAACACATTAATACAGGTGTAAATTCGACACGTCAAAGTGCCAACACCATTTGACTAAACAAAAAAAATGGTGCAACACTGCAGTATGAATTTATTCAATATTTTAATTACAATAATGTAATTATGTTACCACAACAAGCACCAACCCAAACACAAAATAACTTAAGACAGTATTAATTCACTTTTATTAATAATTTTTATTTAATATATACAATTTATTTATTTTTATACATTTACTAGTAATATTATTAGAGAAGAACTCCAGCTCATCAAAAGAGGATATAGAATATTGCATTTAGTATTAGGCTGCTGGGTGATAGCCATAGGCATTCACATATAAATAAATAGACTCTTAAAAAAATAAAAAATAAAAATACTTGTGGTCTACAAATAAATTGACACTGCAAAATCGAATTATCAAATCACTTGGGGACACATGCAACCGATATTTGTGGTCTATTTTTATTCTTACCACTTTTGTTTCTCTGTTCCTCTCTCTTGTGTAATTGAGCTATTGAAGCATAGATAGAGCTACGAATGATAGGTCCCTCCCGTCATAATGTAGTGTCAGACTGCTTTTGGGCCAATTCATCACCAAGTAATGTTTAGTTGGATGCAAATATTCTTCAATATTATCAATTACTAGCCAACAAACATACGCTTCTCTATAGAATAAAACTTTCATTTAATAAAAAAAAAAAAACTTAAAAATATGTAAAATTAGATAAAATATTTTTAAAATTAATTATCACAATCATATTAATTTTATAACGTAAAATAAAATAATTCTTATAATTTATAATTAATCTTCTTTTTAATAAATAAATTAATAATTATTTATAAGATTTCAAGTAATATTTTTTATTTTCTTTGCTAGTTGAGAAAAATATGATCAACTTCCTCTGTTTTTTAATATCATTTTTAATATTTTAATTTTAAAATATTAAAATGATTGACTCTTCTATCTTATCATTCAAATTAATGAAAAAAAATATAATTACTAAATATTTGCAATAATTTAGATTATTCAAATAAAAATATTAATCTTCTAAAAAAATATTAATCAAGGATAAATTATTTTACAAAATTTATTAAAATGTTTAAATTTGATTATGGATTTTAAATCACAAATTTAAATAACAAAAAATATCATTTAATATAGATAGATAGATAGATAGCCCTCAATTCAATCAAATTTATTAATCTTTTAAATTAATTTAATATAATAAACTAAATAAAAAAATAAAATAGTAGTTTTGTTAAATTAAAAAAAGACCAAAACAATTAAATATCACCTCCTTTTAAAAAAAAAAAAAAATTTCCAAGAAGCAAAATAATAAGTTAGAAGATAAATTATTTTTTATTACTATACCAGTAAGAGTAAGTGATATGTATCTCATAAATTTATAATTAATCATATTAGTAAATCTAAGTATTATAACACATTTCAAGAAAATACTTATACTAAATATGCATATAATTAATTGGCTTAAATATCATATTACTTATATTTAATGAATATAAAATTTCATCTTTCAATTCTGTTGGGCACAATAATATCTTAAATAATAAAATTTGTTTTTTTATTGACATCTAATTATATTTTAGGCAAACTTATTTTTATTTCTTTTTCTTCTATGTAGTAATTTTTACCTAAAACAACAAAAAGGCTTCGTATTAAGTTTTATATTAATCAATATTTACAAAATTATGACTACAAAAGTGAGAAATTAAATTTGTTATCTTTGATAAAAAAATCACTTTCTCATATATATATATATATATGGAACATCAATACTTACAACTATTATTTAAAATACCAAAATAACCACTTTCACACTCAGCTTTTTGAATAACACACTTGATTTATTGGCTAATTGATGACTATTATGAGCCTCTTATTATACAATATATAAATTTCAACACATCTTATGTTGTTAAAATTTATCCAATTAATTTATAAAACATGAAAATAAAATAACTAATTAATTTATGGATAATTTTAGCATATTTTTAAATACTTATAGAATAAAATATAAATAATTATAAGAAAAAACAAAAAAGAATGCACAAAAAATCGTAATGAGTCAAAATACTTGTATTAATTTAACTTTAACATATAAAAAAGAAAACAAAAAATGGAAAAAAAAAAATACCAAGGTTGAAGTAAAAAATATAATATTTTCTATAATATAAAATGACTCAATTATTTAATTTATTTTTAATTATCCTTAATTAAAAAATATATATGTTTATTTTCTTGTAATGTTAAAAAATATATATGCATTTATGTAACACAAATGAACATGTACTTTAAAAAAAAAAGTTAAAAATATAACTTTATATATTAAGTGAAATTATGTCATGCAATTAACTCAATATAAAGTACCAAAAAAAAAAAAACATTTCTAAGCAAATAAAAGGCGTGATGCATGGAACAATTTGTGTAACCAATCACAAAATTTATATATTAAAAACAAATATCAGAAAATCATAGTGTGATTTGAAACTTCATAATAATGTTTTATTCTATCTCCATAAAAAAAAAAAAAAGATAAATATAGATAAAAAAAAAAAAAAAATGAATGAATTACACATTTTCAAAATGGCTATATACAATAGCCACGAACTCAAACCTTTTTAGAAGAAAAATAATAAATAAAAATAGTAAAAATTATTTAATGAAATATACATACGTTAGAAAATAATATCCAAACCGTAGTAACTTTCTTTACATACCATTAGAAATGTAAATATAAATATTAAAAATAAATATCATATATATATTAATAACTCATTAAATGGATGTAACACTATTGCAACCTCCATTTAAATTTAGAACTTCTAATTTTAAAATTGATAATTGATAATTAATACGTAGTTAAAAACTAAAATTTGATATCATTTATAATTCATTAGTATTTATATTAATAGCGATAATTTTTTTTTATTGGGTAAAAAATGAGTTTTATTTGCCAAATAAAAATAAAAATTGACATTACATTATTTACATAAATATGTATTATTATATACTTTAATTAATTATGATAAAAATAAATTAAAGATTTTTTTTTCAAGTCCTTTTTCTTTTGTAAAGAAAGCACATATCTTTGCCGAAAGTTGCATTTATTTAACATAAAATAATAGTAAAAAAATAATAATTACAAATGTTAAATGTAGGAAAGTTTTTTTTCAAATGAAAATGAAAATATTATTATTGATAGTGATTACGGTAAATGTATTTATAGTTAAAAATAATAATTGTATGTGCATTTAATAAAAGAAGATACATTAAAATTATAGAGGGTAAAATATAACTCTAAAAGTAGATAAATATAGAGGGTAAAGTTTTTTTTTTAAGCCGATATAGAAAGTAAAAATGTATAATAATATATTTATAAAAAAAAATATCACTCTAAAAATAGGTAAATAGATTATGATATAAATAGATTATTATTTTTATTTATATTTGAATATGAATTGATATATATAGATATATATATATATTATAATTTTTTTCTCAATATCAAATCATAATTAACTTTGTTTTATTGTAATTAAAATTGATAATTTTTAACTAAATTTAAATTTAAAAATAATATAAATAAGCTGAATATTGAAGAGACGGCAATTATGCAAAATATGAAAAAGTGGGGTTATTATGATAAATTCTTTTTCAAATAGAAGACTTCCAATTTTACAGTAGATATAGATATTTTAATAATATTAATATTTTAAATTTTTTAAATATATATATATATATATATGTGTGATAACATCAATAAAATATTATTTATAATTAACTTTATTTATTTATTTAAAATAATTTATCCTCGATATCTTTATTTATTTTTATTCATAAAATTTATTAATTTAAATGATTATTTTTAATATTTTAGCTACCTATTTTATAAATTTTTTTATTGGTCTAAATAAATATAAAATACATTTACATTTATATGTATAAATAAGACAATCAATTTAAAAATAAATAATAAATTATTTTGATATTTTTGAAAAATTATTATTGTGTTTTCATAGTTTTATTTGCTATAATTTTTGTGAATTTTTATCCAATATTTTTGCAAACAACGAAAATATCTATGACATATTTATAAAATTTAAATCTTTAATCATATCAATATTATAAACCGTTGATGGAGTAATAATATTAATAAAAAATAAATTAAATAATAAAATTAATTGGTATGATAAAATAATAATATAAAACATTATTTTCCTTTTTTCTTTAAGTGGACTTTTTCATCCATAAGGCACCAATGATAGTCACTAGTCATCAGTGATATTTTTAATTGTCATATTTGTTAGATCGTATTAAATATTTTGATTATATAATTTATATAATTTTATACGTTTGACTGTAAAATCAGACTGTATTATAAAATATAAAAATAATACGATTGTGTGAAAATTTTGTACGACTAAAAAGTATGGATCTAAACAATACCGGACGATTAACTAAATTTATTTGAATTTTTAATTATAAAATTATATATTTTAAAATTTTCTTTTTTCTCAAATTAAAAATAATATTTTTTTTTATTTTTAAAAATGTAATAAAAATATAAAAAATAAATTAAATATTAATTTAAATAAATTTTATAATAAAAAATTATTTTAAATATAAATTATTTTAGTAAAATATATATAATTAATTTAATCCAACCATATTATACAGTTTTTTACTAAAAATTACACAAATCAATTATAATATAATTCAATATAATTTAATTTAATACAATTATACTTAATTTATTTGATACAACATACTAAACGTATCGAAAAAATTCGGCTGAATTTTTGTCTCTTCGTTACCAAAAAAAAAGAATTTTGTCTCTTATGCTCTTTTAATAGAAAATTTTAAGCTTCAATTTTTTTTTTCTTGCACTTTACTCAACGGATTTATAATAATGTAGCTTTATCTTATTATTATTATTATTATTATTATTATTATTATTATTATTATTATTATTTTGATAACAATCTTAACTCTTTTTTTTTAATCGAAAAAAGGTCCCCTTCAATTTAAAAAGAATATAATTATTATTATACGTTATTAAAGATTATTATTATTTTTATTTTGATATTAGGAGTGGGTCAAAAAATGCTACAAAACTGAAGTCTGACGACAGAAAGCAGAAAATTTATTCGAGTGACCTGAAAGAACCAACCCCTCTGTCTCCTAGATCCTAATCCTTTTTTCACACGGATCAAGAGTACATAATAAAATAATAAAGATGACAAAGTTTAGAGAAACAATAAAATATTAATTTATTACGATAACAAATGATTAATTAATCAAAAAGCATCACATTAAAATAAAAGATAGGAGACTCAAAAGTATCATATTAATTTATTTATTTTTATTAAAAAAATGATATCTTCAGAATATGATTATAATCACACACTACTACATTATTAAGAATTATTGTTAATTTTGTTTTTGATATCTATTAGGGCTAGTCAGAGGACGCTGGAGAACTGAAGTCTGACAACAGAGCACGGGAGGCATTTGTGTTTAAATGTCTTTTAAGAGCAACTTCAACACACTCAAAGTTCAAACCTTCACTCTGTCATATGAGAACAAGGACCAAATACCTTAATCTTAATGCCCAAACCACCGATTAAATACCGATATCTCAAAAATATAAACAGTAATTAGTAAATAAATAAGTCAAAGGGCCTTCTAAACAAATATTTTTTTATAGAAGTCAGTAGTTTTTTCGTCAGAACGCAGAAAATTTAGCTGGATCAGTCGGATCAGCGCCTATAAAGAGGTCAGTTTTTCAGAGATTTTTTTTTTTTGAACAAAAAAAGACTCTCCGAGGGGAGATAGGGTAACGCTCGTTATTCTTCATTCACTCGGATCAGCGTCTATATTGATAGTACCGATATGAGTTAGCACCTCAAGATCACGTTATAAAAAATCTTTTGGCATAATTACGACTTTTTCATCCCTCAAACGGACAACTTAATGCATGCAACTTAATAGCGTTACCCCACTGGCTATCTCACTGCTGGTATCCACATGATAGTTTGACCGGTGACAAAACTATCGAATTTTACGCATAACCTCACATAAATTTATTATAAATTTAAATAAAGTGTTATCAAAAAATTATTTTAATAAGTAAGAAATATGCATAAAATAAATTTTATATTATTTTAAATATAAATTATTTTATTAAAATATTTATCATAAATTTTACAAAACTATATTATATAAAATATCAAAAAAAAAAATATGTATAAATTAATACAATCAACTCCAATACAACCGTAAGTAAATAGTGCATCAAACATCAATCTATTGTACTAAGTTGTGCTCTTCTCCGTTTCTTCTCTGCTTGAAAGTCTGTTTTGACTTCTCAGTAGGGGTGTCAATCGTGTCGTGTTGGTCGTGTTCGTGTCGTGTTTGTTCGTGTTATTCGTGTCGTGTTTTCGTGTTGGTTGGCACATTAAAAAATTTACTTGAATTTTTTTTGTGTTACTTATTTATAATAGTAAGAAATAACAAAATCTTTAAGAATATAAAAAAATTATTGATCAATTCTTACTAAAAAAAATTCGTGTCGTGTCGTGTTCGGATCGTGCTATCGTGTCGTGTCAGAAATTGCCACCCCTACTTCTCAGAGAAAGTTGGCCAAGTTAATCAAAATCCGTCTCAAATTTTTTATCTTTTTTTTTTTTTTTTTTTGTAATTAGATTCGATTGTGGTAATCAAGGCATTTAATTAAGGAGGTTGGTTAATTAAAAGGGTTTAGTGAGAGTATATTGGAAGCCATTTTCCTGCAGCCAATTGTGGTTGGGTATCATGTGCGGTGGGAATCCTGATGATGCTGCAGCACTAGAAAACATATGTGAAGAACCTGATTGCAGTTGCTGTTGATCACTCATGGACAGTGTAATTTCACTTCCATTACTTCTAATACTATTGCTGCTGTTTGTTAACTGTTGATGATTAATCTGCAATTATTTAATTCACACATTAATTGAGTCTAACATTCTATATCTGATAACCCATTATTGTAAATTATGAAATTAAAAATACCCACTTGATAATTTGGTGAACAGATGAGTTGTGGCGTGAAATTATGAGGCATTTGGGCTCTGACCGGAGTCTGACCATATATATGAGCGTCACTAGCAGCTACTGGAGGTTGAAGATGGGCTCTGCTAAGTAGCTGCATGGTTTTTTCGTTCTCCAAGAAACCATCTTTTCTTAGAGCCTCACTGTCTCCTCTAAATGGCTCTAGTTGCTGCAGAGTGCAGGTTTACCTTTTCAATTTAGCACTTAGGAATATCATCAAACAATTGGTGCTCATAAATAGAAGAAAATTTACAAACCTTGTGCTTAAATCCCCGATTCCTACAAACACTTTCAAATGGCATTAATGCAGAATATTGCTGATCTATAGCAGAATTTTGACTATGATTCTCCATTGTCAGGCTTTTTTGCATTGAGCTTGAATTGCCCAGACTCAAATCCAAATTGTGATTATCTGAACTATTACCTGATGGTGAATCTGCAAATTAACTACAATTTAATTAAATTCCAAAACTGAGAAGAAGACATTTTATTAGTTTCAAATGCATCAAAAGATTCAAAACCTACCAGTGGAATTAAGTTCATTTTTATAGACTCTGGGATCAAAATTGGTCACAGCATTTTTGCCATTGCACTTTATTGATGCTTTATCATAAGCCCTACACAATAACAACAAAGTATGAAGTTAACGTTAAATCCCATTAAATCAGAAATTACTTTCTTTTTTTTATATATAAATAAAACCTCACCGGAGTTAGGATCACATCCATACCCTCCAAATCATCAGCATTTTAAGGTTTTTGTCAACCACAGAAGTATTTGTATTCGAACTTAATATTAAAACGCAGGTCCTAATCTATGGCAAATCAGAAATTACTTAAAGACATAGTATTTACACAATTGAAGAATAACTCACTTAGCTGCTTCAATCTCGGTGTCAAACAAACCCAAATAGACGTACCTAATTCGATTTGTATATAAAATAAATAAAATTTTTAGAATTATTATAACCAAAGAAAATGAAAAAATAGGAAAATAAAAAAGGGCAGGAAATAATAAATAGGATGAGAGTAATACTTTTTGCCTAAAAACTGGGTCATACGAGCCTCCCATCTTCCACATTTATGCAAGGTAACACCTCTATACTTAGAGCTTCCTCTAGGGAATCCGGTGCTTTGTCGGCGTAGTACATACACAAATTCTTCCTCTGTTAGATTTTTCATCTGTTCCATCCAAACATCAACAATCACTATTTTTTATATCTAACCATGTCAAGCATAGTTGATTGATAGTGTATGAACATGATATACAAACAACTCTTAAAGTCCTAATTAACATTTTGTGTTGGAAAAACGACTAATACCATATTTAAAAAAAATAAAATAGTTCAATGTCTAAATGCGAAATTACTGTTCAACGCTCACCTGCTTCAAGTCGTCTTCATAATCTTCAATAGCAAAATTTATATCAGCTTCCACCCCCCGGAACTTTATAGCTGCTCTATCATAGGCACTGAGGAAAAAAAAACAACAAATTTCTTCAGACTCACATTTTTTATTTCTCCATATTTTTGAATGAAGATAAAGAATATATATATATAATTAGTAATCACCGAGCAGCTGCATGTGCAGTGTCAAATCCACCTGTAACAGACCATTAACGAACACAACAAAACCAAACATAAAAATAGTATCAGAACAACGTGTACACATAAAATACAGCAAAGACAAAAAATTAAAAAAAATACCAAGATAAATTTGTTTTCCACAATCCCTGCAAACAAAAACAGATACATCAATTGCTTAGTTTAGTAAGGTGGAAAGAAAGGGAGAGGAGAAAAATAATGGTAAAGTGTATAGTACTAACCATATATGTGATTCCCAGCGACCAGTTCTACGGTAAAAAGTAACACCTCTATACTGAGAGCTCCGAGACCTTGGTCCTCTTCGGCTTTTCTTCTTTGGCGTTGAGACTTCTACTGATTTCCCAGCACTCACAGAATCAGAATGGTTAAATTTAACCCCGACCCAGTGAGCTCGAGGGAAACTAGAAGAAGAATAAGCTCCAACGCCGTTATTAGGTCCGTTATCCGAGTCATCTATCGGGAAAAATTGTCGGGTCAGAGGTGGGTCACTATCCATGAACTCTTCTTCGGTCAAAGAGAATCCAAGTATTTTGTTACTGTTGTTGTTGTTTCCCATTTTCTTGAAGATTTTAATAGTACCGTCTTCTTCGTCGGATCCATCTTCTATTAGAACAGCAGAGGAACTGGTATTCGGAACGAATCCGACCCATTTACCGTTTTCATCGTTTCCGTCCAGTGAAGTCTTTCGAGAAGAACAGCCTTCGGATTCCTCCTCTCGTTTCTGATGAGGGGAGTCATTTAGATTCCACATTTATTTTTTTTTCGCTTCTTCACCCTCCAATGTGAAATGTTAAAGAAAATTGAGGAGTGAAAGGTCTATAATTATTACTCCGAAAATAGAATAAATCAACAAGCCTGAAATGAAAACGAGTGAGAGAAATATGAGGGGTTTGATGTTTTGCTGATGATGAGGAGGAGGGCGTGGTTCTTTGTTACAAAAAGTAAGAATGAAGGAGATAAATGTCGTTAATTTCTAAGTACCAAATACGACATAGACGTGGCCAGTTTCTGCGCATCAATCCCACTTTTCATTCCTCTTCTCCCTCTCTTTCACCGCTTGCTTCACCCTTTTTTTATTTTCAATGTCTCCCTCAATTTTGTAAAGCTTTTAACACTTTGTGAAATAATGGTTAATGCTCATAAAGTCTACCATATAATTATTTAGCCAAGGTTAAGACTTTGTGGACCATAGAATTTGGCCTCGGCTCAATAAACCCACTGAATCTCTACATGTGTATTACTTTCTAGTTAACTAGTTTTTTCATTCAGAATTCTGTAGCTTTCTATTCAGCATCTACTTGTGTGCAACCAGGACAACATTAATACAAGTGACATCACATGACACGTTAAAAGTAAAAACCCCGCCAGAAATAAAGGCTCAACATGGCCACAGGCTCGCACGTTAACTAGTCACAGTACCAGCACATTATTTAATTGATATTTATAGTTTTATAATTTTAATTTATTTAACTGTTGTAACATGTATACGTAATTAAACTTTTTTTTTTTTTTAAATTAACTTTTACGAGTAAAAATTAACTCATTTAATATTACAATCGAACAAAATTATCCTGAACTTCCTCTCTTCTCTCTTCTCTCTTCTCTCTTCTCTTAAAACAAAATTAAATTTAAATAATTAACGCACATCATACTGATTACATTCACTATATATATTAGAGGTGAGCAGCAGATCTGCTTGTTTTTTATCAATCCGAATCCGATTCGATCCGAAGCGGATTTGAAGATTTTTAATCCGAATCTGATCTGATAATGTAGTCAATCCGAATCCGAGTGGATCGAATTTTTCGGATCGGATAGGTCAGATTGAGATTATAATTTATTTTTTTTATTATTATCATATATAAAACACAATATATACTAACATTTAAATTTTAAATTGGTATATTTTTTAGTAAAATTTATTTAATTATAGTCACAAATTAGATAATCAAAATAATAAAAAGTATACTGTTGAATATTATTAAATTATTATAGAGAATTTAATATTTTTATTTTTTAAAAAACTAAAATAATAATTTAATGTAATTGTGGTATGTATAGTATTTAAATATAACACATTAAAAATAAATATACATTTATTTATAATTTTAATAGTAATTCAGTCCGGATCGGATTACAACGGATTATAAAATCTGTCAATCTGAATCCGATCCGAATCCGAACGGATTATATATTTTTCAATCTGAATCCGATCCGACTATAAAATATATCAATCCAATCCGATCCAAATCCGACGGATCGGATCGGATTTATTAATTTAAGCAGATTGATCGGATTATTTGCTCACCCCTAATATATATTATGCATATTTAAAAATAAAAAATAAAAACCGTCATGCACTTCCATTTTTGTACATCCTATCTAACAATTTTAAACACCATATCTTAAACATATCTTTATGCACTTGTCGGTTTTAAACATGTTCATATACATTTTTAAGTTTGAACATTTTATTTTAGATACTTGTTTATGTAATCTCTAATTTTTAACTGATTAAAAAAGAGGTTTAATTTAAATATTAAAAAAAAAAAGATGCTAGTGTCCAACAATATTAGTATACATGTATTATAATATTGTCTATGTTTGCCAACAGAATATCGCATAAATTTTATAGATATACTAGTGTTATATTATGAAATATTAAACTATTAAGACTTAAAGATAAGAGTACGTGTAGTTAAACTAAACTAGTTTTAATAGGAAAAAAAAAATTTAATTTAAGGATTTATAAATAAAGCTCAAAAGATAAATAATGGTAATATAGCTTGAGCCCATATTAATTGTTTTAAGTTCTTAGTTGATATTCACTGTTATAAATACAAAACCAAATAAAAGTTGTAAAAAAATTAGCAAATAAATAAATAAATAAATAAATAAAAAGTGTATTTCTTGTATATATGCCAAAAAACACGATAATAAGATAAAATTGATAATATAATAAGATAAAAAGACACATATTTGGCACAAAATATTGTGATTATGAATGAGCATAGGGATGGAGATGGTTTTTGTTATATTTATCTCTAAAATTGAACAATAAATCTTGTATCTGAAATTGTCCAAAAATTGCTCTGGTTCAAGGACGGGTAAAAAAAAAATAATCACTTCATATTCAATTTTTTTAATTAAAAAAATTAATTAATTATAATTTTTAATAAATATTAATGTTTTAATTAGTAAATAATTTTAATATAAATATATTTATATATGTTATAATTTAAATAATTTTTTATATATTTAAATTAAATTAAATTTAAAAAATATTTTGGGTACGAATAGATACAATTTTACGTATAATTTTCTTCAAAAATTTATACCTGAATATTCTTCAAAATCGTCCTCATTCTTAAAAATAACAAATAAAAATTAATTCGTCAAATTAAATATTCACAAATATTCAAACCCGTACATAATATGCACATTTTTAACTGTAATTTACCACTTGTATTCATAATAATTGTAATCTATCGTGTTAGGAATGAAATAATTGGTACCGGATCTAAATACTACAGGTTGTAGTAATGGGTATGTACTGTAACCACCATAATAAAAATGTTTGTAGAAGTAAAAGTTAATTAATATAATATAATATAACATTATAATAAAATTTATAAAAATTATAAATGTCTATATTTATTTATTGAATTAATTTTTGATGATTGGTTAGTCCATAAATTTTTTAACATAATGTAAGAAATTTATAAAAAGTATAAATTTATACTAATTTTTACACTAAAATTATTTATATAATAACTTGTATTAGAATTATCTAAAAAAAAATTAACTCATTTTTTATTTTTTAAAATAATTATATCACAAATTATAGCATAATTAATTTAAATAAAAAATGTGTATTTAAATTTATGTAATACTTAAAAAAAAAAATTATGAGTCCCTTTATCTATTCTATTAACTTTTGAGATTGTGGATCCTATGCCTTTTTTGTTGATACTTTTTGTGGAGGTAAGGGCTTTATCACAATTTTTGATAATAATTTTCATTTAGACTTTATGCATTCCAATCTTTACTTTTTTCTTTATCCTTTTTTGGGTGGGTAGAGATATTTTGAAGCAATAAATAGTACGATTGAACTTGCTCTTTATTCATACACTGAAATAAACTGTATACCCATAAATAATAAACAATAATCAGATGATGAATTGGGGACCAAAAATTGTCCTATTCCATGAATCATCCTACATTTACTATGTTTTATGGCTTCTTGCCAACCTACGACCTACCGTTTGATGAGAGCAACCTTTTATTTTATACTTGAACATGGATTTAAGGAATTGCCTTTAAGGCTTTAAGCTCCAAACATAAATAGAAAATATACTTTTAAAAATATTAAAACTTTATTTTTTTGCTAAAAGATAAAATAATTCAGAAGTAATAATCTCATGCAGTACTTCAATCATCATAAGAGTGATTATTTTTAGATGATAATATAATTGGAATGTAAGGAGGAATATTAGCCACCGAAAAGCGAAAGAGAGAAAAAAAATAATTATAATAAATAATTGGTATCATATTTATTTGCTTATTCTAAAGACCATGTAAAATGTATGTTTTTTCTCATTCGTGCAAGCCTTCTAAAGGCTACTCTAAATAGTGTTTATTTTTAAATAAATATTACAATTTTATTAAATTAACAATTTAACCTTCAAAATTCATAAATTTTTATGTATAAAAAGTATGTACTTTATCAAAATGATCAAAAATTAAAAATTACAGACACAAACACAAACACAGGAAAAATATAACAAAAATTCTTAAAAATACTAATTTTAAATAAATACTTGTAAAATTTTTAAAAAATGTTAAAATATTTGAGTTTTAATGCAACAAGACAAAGACACTGTATAACTCACCGAACGATGAATTTGGTGATGGTTTGATTAATGGAGAAAAAAAAAAAAGAGTACCACTAGTTGGATAGGTGTGGCTTGACAGAGAAGAGGAATGATTTGGTTGGTTGCGTTGAATATCACAAATATGGTCAACCAAGTCAGTCGAATATCGTAATATGTTCAACCAATCCAATCGAATATTACAAATATTTTCAAACAACACAATTGTACAGACTTAGTTTGCCAAACATAAATTCATTTACGAATAAAAAAAATTGAAAAACATTACAAAATTAAGGTGGATATTTCTTTTGTCTTACTTCTCGTTTTAACATTTAAGTCTCTAAGTTTTATTTCAAAGTAAATAAGAAGTATAATGCTTAAAGGGTTAGATAATTTGGCTAATGTTATATGTTGAGGTAGTGGCTAGTGGTGGAGTATGTATTTGGTGGTTGGAAACTTTTTGTCATTTTAATTATTTAAATTATTAAGAGTATGTATTTTATAGCTTACATGAGATGCAAATAGAATTGACTTTCTTGTCCATATTATGCTAGTTTTAGGGCTAATGGTTTCAACTATGATTGACCTAAAATTTTCTCATATACTTATAGATTAGTTAAGCTCACAACTTAAAGATAATTTTAGAAATAACCTCCTAAAATATAATGTTTATTAACATAGGTGAACTTTTTTCATATTTCCAGAGACAACATTTTAAACATATGTATTTATGATTTTATCCCTGCCAATGTCTAGGTTCTTCGTTTGAACTATTTTTGCCTAGAGACAACATCAGCGGAAGAAGTAATAGCATTTTCCTTTGCGACCATAATTTTTCCATTACTAGGAAAGCCATAAAACAACACATTACATTAGGGTGCCTGGTAAGACTTGGTGTATTGTCTTTACCATTTCTAGCATGGGAACTAATGTAGGGTTTTTAAGATGCACAAGGTAGAGCTTTTGAACAAGTATGAGAAGCTTGAGACGAAAATAAATTTAGAAAAACTCATTGCATTTCGATAGAAGACGATGAAGAAGAAGTTACATTACTGTCATGCAGGTTTTCTTTCCCTTTTTTATCGCACTTCTTCTTGTTTTTCAAAAGGTTAGAGGTCACAGATGGCTTGTTTATGCCAATTGAATTTGGGCTGGGAAAAGCATTTCCAATTGTGGCTACCTAGGTTTATGGAAATTTGGGTTGCTTCCCACATTTTTTGCTAAAATCACAACCAATTTTGTCATTATATGTAATATGTTACATATCAATCCGATGAGGTTGCTAGATCTTCGATAAGATCGTTGGAACTCTAGTGATGTCATATAGAGTCTTCGGAGCTCCGGTGATGTCATCGACAGAGTCTTTGGAGCTTCGATTAGTTTACTGGCAAAGTCGCCGGAATTCCGGTGTATTTGTTTGTTAACCCTAAAAGAAGAAAGTCTTGTATATAACCGTTATATATGCCACATAGTGAAACAGATGAATCTTGACTATCATTTTTTATAAAATGAGAATTAATATTAGACATGTAGATAACATCAATAACTCAGATTTATAAGAGGCATACAATATTTTATATACAATAATTTCTCCCATAAACGACATTTTAGTAATTTATATGATTTTTATGTAATTAAAACTTACAATTTTAAATATATTTTGTTAGTTTTGAAAAAACTTATAATCTAAATATAAGTTTTCTAGGCCCAACTTTTGATAATTTTGAGTGAAATTATTATTTATTAATGAAACACTATTAGATTTTAAAACTAGTTAACTTGGGGCGACAAACTCTTTGATAACAAAAATTTTATTTGGAAGTCCAAGAATATGAATCAAACACGAAAAACTGATATAACATGACAACTCTTATAATTCATTGTTATTAGTGTTTAACACAGTTACCACTCGTATAATAATGCAATATTATTTACATGATTACTTTCTCTTAAAGTGTAGGTATATGAATTACGTTAAAGAAGTAATTTCAGATTCAGATACTTTATTTTGCAAGACTATTTTGATTGTCAAGACTCAGCACTTGGACAAAAGATTATGTTGTGTTGAGTTTTAAATTTTTTTGTTTTTTTTGGCTGAGACTTGATAGCGTTGAGGTACAGAAACATGTTTTTAATTCCTCCAAATCCATGTGCGCTTAAAAAAAAACAAAAAAACAAAAAAACGAACTTTACAAATACCAAAGGAGAAGCTAAGCAGGAAGTAAAATCCACCACGTCTTTAAAAAATTAGTTTGAAATTTGCGAAAGTTATTAGTGATCCTTCAAACATAAAAGATTCAAAGCGGAGAGACTGACCACAAAAATTAAGCACTTATTGAATTTTATTTTTCTATCCAGCAGTAAAGAGAGAATGAATGCATCCCTTGAAAAAGATTTGATCTGACCATGTATTTTTTTTTTTAGTTTATACACATTTTTCTTTCCATTTTAATTTATTATATGTATTTATTTATTTATTTTCTTTTGTATTCACTATTTCATATTAAAAAAAATCTCAACATTTGAAATACTATTATTTGCCTATTGGAGTGTTGGACCAGTAACCCACGTCCTCTGAATGAGTGTATGTATTGAGTATCGAGTGTTGGACCAGTAACCCTCGTCCTCTGAATGAGTGTATGTATTGAGTATTGAGTATTGAGTGTTAAAGGGGGTTATAAATTTTTTAAAAATGCTAAGCACATATTATTATACAAACTATTTATATTTATAGTCCGTCTCACTAGTATAGCAAATAATGGTGCCTTAATCTTGAAGTTGTGAGCTGGTGGCATTCAGAATTATTATGAAAAAAAGTAAGAAATTTATACTATTTTTTACCACCATACAACTATATTTTATTAAATGGTTATTTATTTTTCTTAAAATAAGTAATAATATAATATTATAAGTTAATATAATATAAAATTATTGTAATTAAAAACACAAATAACCCATCTAATAAAAATAGCAAATAATTTAATTATTAAACAATATATCCTAAAAATAATAAATAACATCTGCAATATGTTATGTCTTTTGATTAATTTCAAATACGTATATTAATTATAGTGAAAAAAAATATATGAACATAAAAACAAACAGTCATACGAAAGATACGATGACGAA
This sequence comes from Elaeagnus macrophylla, assembly GCA_029378325.1. Taxonomy (NCBI): domain Eukaryota; kingdom Viridiplantae; phylum Streptophyta; class Magnoliopsida; order Rosales; family Elaeagnaceae; genus Elaeagnus; species Elaeagnus macrophylla. The sequence continues at coordinate 10,474,838 of CM055641.1, forward strand.
CAGTGATGCGATCAAAAATGACGGATGAACCGATCTAGCGGGAGGAAAGTCCGCACCACAGATGTTATAAAGTGGCGCGAAAACTGAAGCCGCACTGCCGTTAGATTCACATGGGTCCCAGTCTGGACCACATATTTTAGTTTCACCACTTCACAGTTTAACTACGCAACTTAGTAGGTCAAATTGCATTAAATTAAAATCAGAATAAAAAGAAAGAACAATGCTATACAGCATGGAAAATCACGGCTGTTCCTATTAAAAAAATAAATAATTTTTTTAATCATAATTTAATATATATGTATTAATTTATATTACATAATTTTATTAACTATTTTTCAATAAATTATTTTATTATTATATATGTAATTAATATGTTATATATTTATGATCATCATTTAGATAAATGAAAATAAAAAATACATTATATTAATGAAGCCATCAAAGTCGTGTGGTACTTCACGGCCGTTCTTCTAATAGTTTTTCAAAAAGAAAATATCTAATCTTCGCCAACAATCACTTTTACACTTTTTTCCCAATTCAGCTGCTTGTTGCAGCTTCAGCTTAGTAGAAATCCACTTATTTCAGGAATTCAGAAACCCATGAATTCGATTTTGGTTTCGGAACCTTTGGCTCTCGCTTCTCACTTTTCTACCACAGCCAACCGAGCTTCGGCTCCTGCTGCTATCAGTCCTCAGCTGCCTTGTTTGTTGCTATCTCGTCCCCACCGGCGACCTGTCGCTTCTCTGAGGTCTTTCCAGTTCTCCGATGGTGTTTTTGGGTGTCGTAGGTCCTTCATTATTGTTGCCAATGGCACCTTAACCGCCAACTCTGTTCCGGTATTTTAACCAATTATCTTAAAACTCATCTTGTTTGTTTTTCTTTCTTTCGAATTCCAACCTACATGTTTGAGTTTGCGAGTTATAATAGTCTTAGTCATATTTAACTTTTTGATGTGGATTTTTGTTTTTTTGGGCTGTAATAGAGATAATTTCGCTAATTTAATTTCTGAGATAGTGAGATGTGATTGATGTACTAGGAGCTTGAAAAATGTTGGTTCGATGTCTGAGTAATTTTTCATGAGAAGCCAAAATCGTTTGGAGTTTGTTTCTTTTTCTGTTTTTTTCACAGGGAGGTATCCGAACTAGTATGTTCCTAAAGAAATGCCAAGTCTTTAGTAGAAAGCAGATGGCAACTCATTTGGAGCTTGAGTAGAGATTTTATCTAAATTTTGCTCTGTAAAAAAGTTTCATTTCATACAAACATGAACAAATCTTTTGACTATCATATGTTTCGATTTTGTCTCTTCATTTGCTGGTCATTATCAAATTACTGGAAGATTGGAGTGAATTTTCATGAGAATAGTAACATACATCACATTTTCTGTGTCATATGGAATTGGGGGCAAACTCGTGGAATTTTAACCTTGTCATGGAAAGAAATTTGTCGGGGAAAGATGAAAATTTGTTATTGTCTTGAATGTGCACAGTACCATATTTTTATTGTCATGGAGTTCTTCACTTAATCTTTAAAATTGCCCCTTTAGGATTTCATCTAACCTAATCCATTTCAATTATTATTTTACTCTTTTTGTCATTTCTTTCCCTTGGCATCTGATGATGCAGTCAAGAAGTGGTGTGTATACAGTTGGTGATTTTATGACAAGAAAAGATGACTTGCATGTTGTGAGGCCTACAACTACTGTGGATGAAGGTACTTGTCCTACCAGCTTATGTGCCAGATTATTGCAACTCTGTAATCTGTTTAATTTTTTACTGATGGATTGGTGCTTGTGTAACAGCACTTGAAACTATTGTTGAGAAAAGAATCACTGGCTTTCCTGTGATCGATGAAGACTGGAAATTGGTAAAGTCTTCTCTATAGTTTGCTTAGTGGTCATTTTGTTTTTAATTTATGTTGGCATGTCTGTTGCAGAAGTTATTAAATAGTACATAGAATGATCAATTAGTCCATAATCTTTTTCAAACATTGATTGGTATAATCATAAGCTCTGCACATTTAACCAATTTTGTCCATAACCTTTTAAATTGTTCCAAGTTAAAAAATTTGAACTACACTGGTTGGTATTTGAAAATGTCATAGACTCGAATTAAGAAGTTTTGGAATAAATAGATCAAACGCGAAAAAAGTAAAGAAAAAAATTGGTTATTGATTAAAATAGTAGGTTTGCTAATGATTAGTTATTTCTAAGTTTGTTTTGGTCTTGAGATTCTCATTCAAGTCATCGAGTGTACCAATGTTTGCTGTTTATCAGAATGAGTGTCATATATTTAAGTATGCTCTTGATTGATGATGATTGGGATATTCATATTGGTGATTGCTTTACTGTTTTATCTTGCATTTTTATTCCAGTTCCTATCTTCAAAGTAGTCGTGTAGCAAGGTTCAGGAGTGTGCTTCTAGCCTTTGCCGGTTTTTAGAGAAAAGGCATGTCTGCCGGAGTCTAGCATGATATGCCTAAATGCTGCTCATGAAAACACTTTTTGAGCTTATGTTTCTGAACCCTCAAGTATATGCTTCGCTTTTCTCAGGGTTTTGACATGTATTTGTGTAGTCAAAGATTTATTATAGGTTTGTGTATGTTTGGTGCAACAAAATATGCTTTCTAGTTTCTTTAATTGAGTTGGTTTGTAGCTACAACATATGGGTATAATTTTGGCAGGCTATCTGTTGATGCAGGTTGGTCTTGTTTCTGATTACGACCTGTTAGCATTGGACTCCATATCTGGTAACTAAACTTATGAGAACCATCTTTACCATGAACTTGTTATCTTTGTTGTTGAAGTGCTTGTAACCCATCATTTTCTTTTATTTACTAAACATTTAACCATTCCTGTTGCTCATATTCTATTTCTACATGCTGTTTGCAATTTAATTATTAGATTTTCTTAATATTTAAATTATGCCGTTGTGTAATTCTGTTGTTATTTTTTTTTTTTGTCTAAGTACCATTGCTGTTTGTTACCTGGCTTTAACTACTGCCGAACTAATGACTGAACAATCTTGTTCTTTCTCCGGCAAGTAGAACATATCCTGCTAACTTTTTCTGAAGAAAACCCGAAATGTATTTTTTCTTTTCTAGGAAATAAAATTTATTTTATGATTTGGTAATGTCAATCAGCTTCATTCAAATATATCTCTTCATATAATACGCACATTCTTACTTCGATTGGGTGTTCTGAAACTCAAAATCAATAATGTTTTATTTCAAATAGGTGAACGGAATGACAACAACATATTCCCTGAAGTGGATAGCACTTGGAAAGTGAGTGAAAATTGAATTCTTTAATTTAAAGTATCAATACATATCTCGCTAAAACATTTCAAATTTGCTACTTGTTGGCTGATAGTTTTATAAATTTGTGACGAATATTATTTCAGACTTTCAAAGAAGTACAGAAATTGCTCGACAAAACCGACGGAAAAGTGGTTGGCGATTTGATGACACCAGCTCCAATTGTTGTCCGTGAGACTACTAACCTGGAGGATGCTGTTAGGTTGTTCTCGTCTCATTTGCTTACCTCTATAGTTAATGAAACGAAAGAGTACTGTAAGGAAAAGAGAACTTAACTTTTGAATCATAATTATTTCAGATTATTGCTTGAGACGAAATTTCGTAGGCTTCCAGTAGTAGATGCTAATGACAAGCTGGTAAGAGAGAGATTGTTATCTTCCATGTTTTCGCCATTTTTCAATTTCTGAGCTCTCTTAACATTATGAATGTTTCTATGCCAAAGGTTGGAATTCTTACAAGAGGTAATGTAGTAGGAGCTGCCCTTCAAATAAAACGAGCCAATGAATCAACGGGATGTATATAGAAGATTGCTAGAGGTTTAAAGCTACTGTGGCTTCATGGCTTGCAGATATCTCCTCTTTTGGTGTTAAAGGCGCACATAAGAAGAGCTCATTTATATGGTAAAATTTTGGCATTTGCTTGTATAAAAGATGCTCTACATTTTTTTTTTTTTACATTAGGATTTGAATGTTTACAAGGAAGTAGAAGTATTCTGAACAGTAATATCAATCCTTTATATCCCCCATCCCAACTGGTCCAGTGTACTTTTATATTCTTAGAAATACTTTAAAGCACTGGTATATAAAAAAAAAAACACTTTTAAATCAAACATGGAATTACATTGTTCTTTTTTTTCCCCTTCTGCTATGAGTATTAAGACATTTTACTTGTAATCATGATGTGAACTTAAAATAATAATTAAAAAGCCATAATGAAAAGATAGGAGGTTGGAAACTTTTGAATTATTCATGTGGTACTTTAGATTATTTTGATTTTTTATGTAGGTTACCAAAAAAAAAAAAAAATTTCTTGTACTAAACGTCAAAGTAATGAATAATGTGGATTCCCACTTGTCCTTCGTCCTAGAGCTTTTGGGAAAAGCCAATTTTCATTAACAAATCAAAAGTTCCCTTTAAAAATTATGTATCTTCCGCTTATCAAGGATTAACCCATGTCCATATGAAAAAGTAACATAGTAATTGTTAACAAAAACATGGATTCCAGCTATTGTTTAAGGCTTAAAAGCAGCTCCTTGTTGTCCTTTGCTTTACACAAAAACCGTGCAAACTTTGCCAATTTGACACATTCAAAATCTCAGCTCAACTCCCCAAAGCCAAAGCCAAAGCCAAAGCCAAAGCCAAAGCCAAACTCAAATCAGCAAATCCATTTGTATTCATCATCATCATGATGTATTTCTGGTGTCCCACCAGACAAAAATTCACAATCAACAACAGTGTGAAACTAGAAAATACCTAACTCTTAAATCTTCTCACTTTATTAGTTACTACTTAAGAGGTTACCATAGCGTCTGGTAGGTCCTTCAATTCCTTGATTTAATTAATTTTTGAAAATTTGAGTCCTTAAATTTGATTCAATTAAACACAGATTATTTTCCCTGTTCTATCCATTTTCATTTCTTTTTTTAATAAAAAGAATAGCCCAAAAGATGATAACAGAAAAGGAAGCTAAATAACTATGCTGATTAACTAGCTGATATACATTTAGAAATTTGTACAAAACCAGAACTTCATCAAAATATAAAATCAAAAGAAAGAAAAACTAATAAAAATAGAACCCAATAGTGACTAAAAGGGTTCGTCGATCAACAAAGGAGGGACTAGTGATGCATCATCATTTCTTCAGCCGTCAACATACCTCCTTTCAGCGGTGCACGTTAGCAACCAAGGACGTTGCTTTTCTTTGCTTCTCTCTCTAATTCCTCCCCCCAAACACATTCTCCATCCAAATCCTCGGGGTCAGGCATCTTATTCAAGTCGACCCGCTTCACAAATCTATTGGTACGAGGCTTGAGTTCGATAGTTCCGTCAGACCCATGATAGTGATGGTGATAATTGTGATGATGAGCAGTCTCAAGCGCATCAACTCTAGCACCGACCTCCGTAGCCTTCTTCCGAATCAAAGCTGCCGACAATTCGCCACAACCACAAGCAGCGCCGGTCGCTTCGCCGACCAAGTATTCCGGGAAATTAAGCCTCGCCGACGGACCTCTGAGATAAAAAACGGCAGTATCGTAAGCTCGAGCGGCGGCTATAGGAGTTGAGTAAGAACCGAGCCAAATTCGAGAACGCTTGTTGGGTTCTCTAATTTCAGCCACCCACTTTCCCCACTTTCTCATCCTTATCCCTTTGTATTGTTTCTCGTTCTGAACGCCTCTTTTTCTCATCGTGTTGATTCTCTCTCCTTTTTTCTCTTCCATGATTGGTCTCTATCTCTCTCTAAATTCCTAAGATTGATTGGAACTTATTCAAAAATTTCTTTATCCGGGTATGTGTGATTGGGGCAAGGAAATCGTGGGAAGTAGGTAAAATTTCATGAGAAGACAAGGGAGGAGGAGCGGGAGAGTGGCGGCCAAAGCCGAATTAAGAGCTTAGCTGTTCTAGGGAGAAGAATGAAGAAGAGGAGGCCTCTCCTCATGCTACTTGGCCACCAAAGCTTGTCATTTGCGTTGCCTTTACGTTCTTTAAGGATATATATCTTTGTAAATGTAAAATCCAAATTCACCGACACACCGACTTTCTCTTCGCTCCTCATTTCACTGGTATACTAGGATGTACGTAACATTTGTTTGGATTGTACTTAATATTGAAACTAAATTAATAATATCTTTTCGTAAGAATTTATTTAACCCAATAAAATTTATAAAATTAAATAATATAAAAATTTATTATTTAATTTTATATTAATTTAAACATAAATTATGAAAAATTAGGGTAAGGATTATAAGCAACTAAGAATGATTTTTATATTGTTTACTTTTTTATTTAATAAATTTATTATATAAAAGTAAAATATATATATAATATATATGAGTTAGATTAATTTTAGTAAAAATTTTAGCTTCAAGAATTAATTTAATTCATAATATATTAATTTTTATAAATTCTAAGTTCAAATTAATTCTCACAATAAAAGAAAATAGTATAATAAGGATTGAATTGAGTTAGATTGTTTGAGTTGGATGGATGGATCCATTTTAAATACCCCTAACTACTACTACTCTTTTCTTATATTTGATGGGAAAAAATATTGTTCGATTTCTATATAAATTAATTTATTGATAATTATTTTAAAATAATTTATGCTTTTTAATTATATTGTAAGAAAAAATATGGTCATCACAGTTCTAAACATTAAAAGAAACATTTTTTTTTTTTTATGTTGCGAAAAAATATATGTAAAATGTGGGGAGTGAGTTAAAAATTAAATTTAATACTGAAAAAAAATTAGGCTATACAATTACACTAAAATAATATTTCTTTTTTGATAAATAATTTTTGATATTTTTATTGGAAAAATGTTAGCTATACGTGTACTTATAGTTGTACCAATGTGTAAATTATTATTAATATATTTAAAACAATAATAAATTTTCATAATTATTATTTTTAGTATAGAAAGAAATGTATAAGTTATTTATTCCCGTTAATGAAAAATAGCTCTAACAATAACAATTTAAATCTTTATTATTTTAGAAAAAATTTGTAGAGTACTGGACATAAGAAAATAGTAAAAAGAATAAATAGTTGTTAATTATGATTAGTGTAGTATTTTAAACTGTTAAAATTGGAAAACTTAGTCTTTTTCTTATAAACATAAAGCACATTAATATTGTATTGACAATTTTCTATAATAATAAAAAATCTATGTCAAAGGCATTAAAATTAGCTTATAGTAATTGGAAATTATTGTTAACCCGTTTTTACCTGAAAGGACACTTATGTGATCTGTAATCGACCTTTTCTCTCTAATTTATATTTTCAAATATTAATACAAGATTTATGTAATCCATTAATTAAACTAAAATGTTCAATTTAAAAAATAAAATATTAAATATTACCTCCACCACACTTAACATGTGATCAAAATTAAAAGTTGCATGAACGTTTGCACAAATATGTGAACAAATGAATATGTATTTAAAAGAATTTGTTCAAAATTGATAAATGCATTAACATTTGGTTTAAAGTAGAATGCGAAAAAATGAAAATTAATAGTTCATGTTCAAAATTGGAAACAAATTTAAACTTGTTTTCATAATATGATGTTCAAAACTTGGAATCACATGAACATGGGTTCAAAATTAGGTTGTTTAAAATTGGAAGATATAATTAAAATAAGAAAAGAAAATTACAAAATTAAATCAGTTGTAAAATGAAGTATTTGCATTTTAAATATACCTTTTCCAATCTCAATCATTACTTCTATTCTTGAAAAAAAAAAATTACATTTATTTAAAAAAAAAAAAACATATTTGTGATACATGGCAACAAATATGCGAATAGGGAAATAGTGAAATAGCGAATGTATGTAAGATAGAATTTTCCATTTAAGAAACATGGCAAAAAAAAAAAAAAAAATTTACTCGAATATGCATTCAAATATTTTTTTGACTATGTAGTATAATGCACAATGTTTTTAAGCAGTCAATAACTCATTATTAAAAACTAAATATTTAATTGCTTGCAACTACAAAACTAGATCACTACCATTAGATTGGGCCTTCAGCCTACCTGGTACGATCCTTTCTTAGCAAATAGGATTTAATTGCATTTAATTTATACTATAATATTATTTTTGTATTTTAAATCTTTTCTTATCATTAATAAAAGTATTTTTTTATTGTGTTAAAAGAAAGATACTACATGGCAAATATAATCCGTGTAACAAAAGTCCATTTGTTTGTTTTTTTTTTTAAATATTATTTATCAATTCTAAATTGAATCATAATTTATGTGATAAAAATTAATTGAATATATATTATTAAATTTTATGTCATATTTATTATTTAATTTATAATTTATTAAATCAATATTTTACACGTAAATTATGATAAAAGTTATGACTTATTTAAAAAGTGTTACCTAGTGTTATTTTCTTTTTTACTATTATTTTTTTTTTTCAAACAAAGCATTATTAATATTAATATAAAATAATATTAATAATGTCATCAAATTTTAACGGGTGTGATTGTTGTTAAATACAATTCTTTTTTTTTTTTTTTTTTTGGGAAAGAAAATTTTAGTTACAATTCTGTTAGTTTGATTATACTTGCCGTGAAACCTTTATATTGATTTAAGGGCATCTCCTATGACGGTTTTGTTTGTTATTTTAATACAATTTTTATACTAAATGTTGTTTTAAAGAGATTCTAAAATTTTGTACTAAAATAACAATGAATAATATCACATTATATTTAATACATTATTGTTCATATAGCTTTATACTGTCACACAATATTTTTTAATTTTTTAATTTTTTATAAAATATATTTTTAAGTTTAATATTTAGTGTAATGAATTGAAGATAAAAAAAAAAAAAAAAAATTTGTGCAACTTTTGTTCTAAAAGAAAAATAAAATAATATTTAAAATATATACTTTTTGTGATAATATTTAGTATATTTGGTTGAAGATTAAAAAAAAAATACTATTTTTGTAACAAAATAATGTAAAAATTACACTAAAGTCGAGTTTTGATTTAAAAATGTCCTAATAACACCCGATTACATCAAACACAAGTATTCTAGCCATTCTCTTTTGAATATTTGAAACTTGAAAATTTTCTATATATTATAAATTTGAGTTAAATTTTAAATTATATTGTATAATATTATTGGTAAGTAAAGTCGAACTCATATAACTATATTCAATAAAAAATTATCAAATTAATTAAAATTGTAATATATTTGTGATATATAATAATGCTCTGAAAACTTATGTTTGATTTTGCTATTAGGTAAATAATTGCCCTAAAGACAATAAAAAAGAGGTATTGTTTATTATTCGATGCATATATGATTAAGTTATTCAACTGATTTTATTTTTAACTTCTTGAGCATATATATATATATATATATATATATATATATATAATGTGCGTGTGTATGTTCATTTTCTTCTAACACTAAAAAATGTATGTTAATTTAAGTTATAATAAAAATGAACATATGTTTTTTTCTTAAGAAAAATTAAAAATAAAACTCTATATGTGAAGGAGAGTTATGTCATGTAACTAAATTTTTTTTTCTATCAAAATCGATATATATAATAATCTATGTATTACAATATAATTAATATTAATTTTTTTTAATTTAAAGTTACATTTTTTTTAACAGCAAAAAGCTCCACGGGAGAGATGGGGTAACGCTGCCTATGTTCGATTCTCTCGGATCAATGCTTTATTTTGAGAGTATTAATAATGACTAGTACTTCAGGTTGTTGTTAAAAGATCTTTATACACAATTATGATTGTTTCACCTCTCAAACCCATAATCTATTGCATATAATTCGGTAAGTAAAACTTACTAAATTATCCACTTTCAATAATTTAAAGTTAAATTTGATGCGTATATTATTTATGACGAGAAAGTAGTACAGAACAATAACTACAAAAAGAAGAAACAATTGGATGGTGGTAGCTGTGACTGGAAAACTGAAGTGGGTGATAAAAAGAAAATGCCATTTCTTAATTCTTATGGTCATGGGTGACCATAATATAGTGATTTTGTTTTCCATCTTTGTAACTTATTTATTTGTAGTAATTATATTGTTATGCTGTTTTTATGTTTAATATTTTATTAGAAGGGCAACCGGTGGGTCGGTTGATAGATACAGTTATGAATTGACTTTCCCTTAACGCAATAAATATACAAGTGCTTGGGCCTTTTTGTCCTCCAAATAATTTCACGTGTCCTAAGTTTTCAAGGGTAACATGGACATTTGCTATTGTTGAGAAGGGCCTAGCGAAACTTGTTTAATAAAGTATTATTTTGTTGGGCGGCCATAATTATTTCATTTTATTAATATAAGCATTTTTTTGTTTTGTCAGGAATTGTTTTTTCAATAATTTTTTTTTTTTTTAAATGTTTGAAAATCCATTGTTTTGTACCATCACAAATTGATTGGGGAGGTTTAAAGGATTTTTTTTTCCTCGTGGTCGAATAAAATCATGGTAACTGCTAAAAGCCATTTCAATTGTAAGAAGAGGAACAAAGTACAAACCTTAATTCGGAAGTTAACTAATTAGTCAAGAAGATTAGGTCAAATCAAAATATTTTAAGTTTTTTTAATTAAATAAGAATTAAATTCGAATCTTACTTAAATATAAATATATATGGATGTATTTTTTTTATTAATAAAAATAAAAAACTTTAAAACTTAAATAAAAAAAAATGTCTGGCATAAATTAGTTTTTAGATTTTGCCAGCAAATTTGTACGGTAACATTTAAATTTGTTTGTTAAATTATATATATAGCATTTTTAAATAATTTAATTAATAATGTAATTAGTTTATATACATAATGTTATGTATTTGATGGGTAAAAAAATTACAATGGTATGTAAAGACTTATTTAACCACAATTTCAAGTGCTAGCCACTGTTTTTATTTATTATCCTATCTCCTTCTTAATGAACATTTTTTTTTATAAAAAATAAAAAAATTATTTATTTCAAATATGATTTGTTCTTAAAAAATAAATAAATAATAAAATAACCGTGCAAAGGGGTTGGCCAAGTGATATAAACTAGGTGCCAATGTGGACTTGGGGTTTTGTAGTCCAAACAACAAATGATGAACATGAACCTAACCACACTTAGAGCATAATTAGGTCATTAGTCTTTAATTAAACGCAACAATATTCTTTTTACATTGAAGAGTATTTTGTCGACTAACAACTTGCTTGAATCAAGCACCTTGATTCTTCTTTCTATATTAATCTTATTGCTTCTTATTTTCTATTACATTCTCATTTCTTATCATCTTTGTGATTATTTTAATTGTGAATACAAACTAAAAGATAAGAATTTGTTTGGTCGCATAATCTAAAATCTGTTTTCTGTATTTAAAAAAATAATTTAGGGTGTGTAGCCATTGTTTTCTAAAACAAATTATTTTAGAAAACAAAAAATTGAGGTTAGGCTAGACGTGTTCTCATTGTTTTTGTTAAGTTTGATTAAAGGACTCTGATAGCTGACTGACTCCATGCAGCTTTTTTTTTTTTAAATTGTACATGATATAATTTTATTACAAACAAGTTGTTACTGTTATATTTTTTTTTTTTTTTAGTAATGATAATTTTATTTGATATGACATTAAAAGTAACTAAATATAAAAAATAATAATTGATATCATTTTATTATAACAATAAAAAAAAAATAGTTATCATTGCAAACATTTTATTTCTTACTAAAATTTTAATTTATTTTCAATTTATTAATCAAAAAAAGTTTCTATCAATTTAATGTGTCCCGTAATTATGTTATAACAATCAGCTATAAAATAAATATTGTCATGTTAAACCAAACCTCTCAAATTCAATAATAAAAAAAATTCTAACCTGATAAAACAAAATTGTAATTCCTAAAAAGAATGTTAATTATACCAAGTTTATAACAAAATTGTAATTCCTCGTTAGAATTTTATTGTGTTCCCAACTTTTATCATATTAGGGTTGGAAAATTTTAAAAATAAGAATTTTTATTTAAATAATTTTAATTATTTGTGAAAAATTATTTAATGACTCTATTTCTATATTTCATTTGTCTTAGTCATAAAGCCTTTAAGTTGTCCATAATTAGCCCAAATATCATAATATAATTAACCCCTGTTTATTTTTTCAAGAAAAAAAAAATAATTTTTATCCAGATAATTGTTTAGTGGATCCACTTATGTTTGTTCTTCTCATATATAATATTTTAAAGAAAAATATCAAACGCATAATAAATTTGGCTAAATGTGTTAGAGCATGCATTAAAAAGTTAAACATATTGAGGTCAAATCGGAACATGTTGAATAATTTCTTCATTGTATTTGGAGATTTATGAATAAAGTGTTTAAATCAAATTAGAAGACTAATTTTAAGATAAAAATCATATTTTTTAAAAATTTGGTCAAACTCTTTGACAATGGCCAAACAATTTATTACCCTAATAAGTAATGACAAGCAACATGAAATTAACGTTGGGGCGGCATAAATATATAAAATATAAAAACCTTGCTTGAGCGAAGACTCTACGTATAATACTAACCGCCAAACAAACAACAGTAAAAAATAAAAATAAAAATAAAAAAAGTATAAGAGAACAAAAAAAATTATCATTTAATTATTTAATTAATTTTATTTTTAATTATCTAATAAAAAATTTAATTTTTTTAATATTAAAAATAAAATTTTATGTATGAAAAAAATATAACATTAAAAATAGAGAGATATATAAATAGTTTTTTTTTTTCTAAAATATCACAAGTTATGAACTCATCATTTTCTAAAAAATACCACAATTATGACTCTATCTATATTCAATTATATAGTATTGACTTCATTTAGACATTTAATTATATGAAGTACTTACACAAAGAAAAAATTTGTTATGTTATTATATAAGAAATAACCTTTATATGTAAAAAAACAAAACAAAACATAATGAATTAGATTGTTATTTGAGCAAATATCACGAGATATTTACCCGTAAATGACAAACTTTTAGTAAAATGGGAAAATTTCTTACAATCTCCTACTTTAAAATTTATAAGAATTATAAATATTTTAATTTTAAAATATTAATATAATGTGTATAAATATTTGTACTTTTATAATATGAAATAAATACTCTAACATTATTTTAAAGTGTGGATTTTTATCTCTTACAAATATCATTACTTTATATTTTTAACTTATTTATTATATTATATTTTATTTGGATCACTTGTCTTTATTTCTTTAATAATACTCTTTTTTTTTAGAGGTGAGATCCAAGATTTTGACCCATCTATCGATTAAAATTTTAATACTATGTAAAAATTTATAAAAAATACAAATATTTCAATTCTAAAAAATTAACTTAATGAATAGAAACACTTATATTTCTTATAAATTCTTTTATAGCATTATTTTTTATAATGGTAGGATAATTTTTTTAACACTATAGTATTTGTAAACTGTCAAACAAAAAGAAAAAGATGAGCTGGCAAATACATCCCAAATTTATAATACGTTTTCCTAAATTTCTTAATTTTATCAGTTTTTTTCTGATGACTGCCATGAAAAAGGTTAGTCATTGAATAAAGTAGTAATTTTTTAACCTAGATATTTGTATATATATATATATATATATATATATTAGTTCCAGTAGGTACTTGTAATTGGCCCAACTCTAGTGACAATTATTTCTTCGCAACTCTAATTATGTTTGATCTGAAACAACTCGATGATAAGTGTTAAAGGGTCAACAAATTCGATCTTATCAAGATCCGAGGACTGCAAAATGAAGGGTGCAATTCCAAACTTTATCACGGAATTCCCATAGCATCACAATTATTGATAGGTTCCATAAGAAAATAGAACAGTTTCAGACAACATCCCTTACTAATATGAATGCATTCTGGTTTTTTTTGTTTTTTCTTTGGTAAATACATGAATGCATTATGTTGTTATACTAGATGAGCACTTCGAAACTTGTTATGTCACAATTAATGTGACGTCTATCTATTGATTAAGAAAAAGCGAGCACAACTGACTTAACCAAGCCACATCAATTATAACATTACAAACACGTTATTGTGACTAGACTTTTTGTATATTGGATACCCATCCTTAACAAATCCAAATATGAATTGAGGTCAACAGGTCATTTATTAGCCTTCCTGCTTGGAACGTCCCATGAGCATAATCTTGTCCAAAAACTTTCCTTCAGGAGATCATGCCGGTGACGTCGTCCATTAGATCCCATTGCATCTAACCACGTCAAAGACTTCCTAGCTGCTTAAAGGTGATTTCAAAAACTATTTTGACACAGCTTCCTCACTTTTTACTACTCTTTATTTACGCGTTTATTTTCACCACACACTATGTCGAGAAGACTTTACAGTTTCTGAACTGAATGACTTAATAGTCAATATGTCACCAAGCAGGCTAGCAATGCTTGGTGAATGACACAATTAAAGCCAGTACTTGAGACCGTAAGCCTCAAGGGCAAGAAAGGATCAAAGATCAAGCCCCCTCCCCCAAATAAAAATGACCTAGATCAAAGCCATGTATCAGTATTACCTCTCGTATAACACAAGCATCATCAGTAGAGAATCACTACAGCACCAACACGAAATCTCATCAAAAATGGCCAATGAGGCTTCAAATGCAGCAAGTAAAATGAAACTTAAGAAGGGCAAGTATGCAAAATTTTAAAACATACACATGTAATTTGAAATATCATATGACGGAGATCTACATTAACAGAACAAACATCATCCCAACATTTAAAAACATGTTTTTTGTTAGTATGAACACCAATGAATATCATTGGAGCGGTACACTGATTCATATAAATCGATCAAACACTAAACATCAGCCTTCCAGTTTACACATGAACATGATAGCAACCAACAATTCAACAGACAATAGTTTCATGAGGCCTTTTTGGCTTTAAACATAGGTGTGGCTAACAAGTACCAAAGTTCCAAGAGTTCCTGGGATGGTTTAGCGTCAGAGCAAAGGTGGGTATAGCTTTGACTGCTGTCTAACTCTTTTCTTGTACTCTGTAGCATCCTACATAAATTAAGCTCCAGCAAATAAGAAAACCGACCCCAAAGGTGGAACAATATTTTTTAAAATACTCCCTTTAGCAGATTAAATAACCCATACACAATACGAAAAACACATGAAAGTATCTATATATAACAGTATCATCAGGAAAAAAAATCCACAAAATATATGAAAAATAAGTTAGTGACAGGCAAAAATACCTGGATGAAGAGTTGATAGCCCTCTGTCTGTGCAGGATCATTCGGATTTGGCTGATCCAGCAAGTCTTGGATGCCCACAAGAATTTGTTTCACTGTTATTGCTGGTCTCCACCCCTACATATAACAACAAAAAGCACACTGGATCTACTTATTTGTGACCAAACTTGAATCGCTCATGTAGTATTTACAGAAGACACTTACACTGTCCTCATTAAGAATTGATAAACACACTGTCCCAGATGGATATACATTCGGGTGGAAGAAGCCTGATGGAAATTTACACTTGGGAGGCTTGCTTGGATAGTCTTCACTGAAGTGAAGTGTAAGTGGAAAGTAACCACCTTCCCAATCCGTCTGTAACATTACACCATATGAAAATCAACAATAGCAACTGATTTTTATCAGGAAAATATGAAAACATGCAAGCTGCCTCACCATCAGAACTAAGTGACAAATATTATCTGAAAATTCACATAATGAACTTCTATCAAAGGACACAAATATGCACAAACAAACTGCAAATGGAAGTAATAAACAATTCATGAATCAAAATGCAAAAATTAATTGGAAAAGAAGAAAACCAGATTTGTCTACCCAAGCAGTAATCTCAACATCATTGAAAAAAATCGAAAGTTGAAAAAACGTTCAGAGATTCAGCACATGATTATAACAAGAAAACATGACTTTCTCAACCTAAATGAATAACATAAACTTATTGAGAAATTGTATATACAAAACTAGTTTCATCATATGGAACTCTCTATTGAATTGGCATTTGCATTTGTGTTACATATTGCCAATTTACTTGCTGTTATAATGTTTATATGTAATTGGACACTCTCTTCCTTTGAGCTAACTTTTACAAGTTAGACTTAGCCCATTTAACATGGTATCAAAGCAAGGTTGTTAATTTGCAAGCAATGTAGGAATTAAATCTAGATCCACGCTGAGCGTAAGGTGAGTATTGAATTAACATTTGCATTTGTGTCACACATTAATGAGATAGAACCATCTTGCATATAAAGATATTTGATGCAACTAAACTTCAAAAAAAAAAAAATTGGCAACTGGACTAACCTTTAAAGTTTGATTAGGCAATTATTAGAATTATCCATGGTTCTTCCTCCCTCGAGAAAAAGAAAAAAAGAAGGGGAAAAGCAAGTACACTAGGCACAATAAGATTCACGACTATCTATATCAAAGTAACCTAACTAAGGATATTACTCCCTGAATCTTGCACCTTTTCTGCATAATAACTCTGTTAAGTCCAATAATAGCAATCTTCATTCCAAAAAGCATATGTCAAAAAGTTTCAGTTACTTATGCTGACAATGATCCAGTTCCATAAACTAATGACCAAAAAGCCTAATTCCATATCATCAGTAAAATAGCATATTAAAGGCTCTCTGCCTATCAATTCTCTGGGCCTGCAATCTCTACCCCTGCCCCTCCACCCAATAATAAGTATAAAGGAATCAACATTAAAATGATAGAAAATTTATATTAAGAAAAGTTTATAGATTTTTAAGAATGAACAAATACAATCCGCAACTCCTATAATATTTCCGGCACCCAAATTAAGCAACTAATATTTTAAAAGTAAAAGTGTCATAAGAGTCCTTTTGTTTTTATAAAATGTGGCATTTAGTCCCTTATATTATAAAAATTGTCTTTAAGTTCCTTTGATTTTGAAAAATATATTTTTACGTCCCTCTATTTGTAAAAAATGTGTTAAGCAAGAATAAAGTTAATTTTTCATCCAATTTTCTTTTAAATCTAACGAAATAGTAGATGTATCACACACACACACACACACACACATATATATACACGTAAAAAAATTTAATATTTAATTAAAAAATTACCTAATTTTTTTAATTTTCAAAAAAAACTTAAATAAAATTTTCAATGTAATTTAAATATAATTTTCAATAAATAAAATTTCAATTGTTTAGTATTTAAAGTCACAAATTAAATAATGAAAATTTTATTTAAGTTTGATCGAATTTAGTAAAATTTAAATAGAATTTTCATTGTTTAATATCTAAAATCACAAATTAAACAATGAATATTTTATTTAAGTTTATAGAAAGAAATTGTAAAAAATTAGAGTAATTTTTTAATTAAAAATTATTTAATTTGATATATATCTATCGAAAAATATAAACATGCATGTGACATATGTACTATTCCGTTAGATTTAACGAAAATTTAGATAAAAATTAATTTTGTCATTGCCTAACACCTTTTTTTACAAGTAAAGTGACTTCAAAACACCTTTTTAAAAAAGAAATGGACTTAAAGACACCTACACATACTATAAGCAAAGGCCTACTTTGGCACACTATTTTAAAACATTGCCCAAAATTAGCAAAAGAATCACAGAATAAGTACCCATTCATATAGATTATAAGCATGTATATAAGTTGGCAAATAATTTGGCAGCAATGTCATGCCTAACATCAATCGTCATTTATCCTCTTCTACAAATAAACTTTATGCGTATTGAACAAGAACTTATGACAAAAACAAAACTTAAATTCACAGAAAACATACGTAGAGCAACTTACACCAGTTTTTCCAGGGATAGTGCAATGCCACACCATCAGATTCACCGTACCATCAGGCAAAGTCTCTGGCTTCGCAACAAAACCCTACAACCCAAGCATAAAAATCAGCAAAATTCTAATTAAAAACAAGAACAATAATATTGCGATAACAAACACAAAAAACACACATATCAAATGAGAGAGAAAAAGATGAATACGAACATGAGGATGGTTCTTGCGCCAGGCCTTTCGCTCCTCAGCAAGCCGACCACGAGCTATACCACCCGACATGGCTCTTTCTCTTTCTATAACTCTTCACTTTGATTGATTTCTCTGTTTTTTTAGATGATTTATAATAGAGCAAAAAAAGGCATTCTCGTCTTTTTTTTATTTTATTTTTTTCATCTTCCGATTCTACCCCCTAGGCCCCTACCACTTTTAACTCTTCATCTGCACAACTTATAAGAATGTACGGCTTAGATTTGATCTGAACTTGGTGCGGGTTCGTAGCAGCTGGACCGTCTTGTAGCTTTTATGTCTTTTTGGCTAAAAATTAAAAATAGACGAAGAAAGTCAACGATATTCTTTTCATATTTATTGAAATAAAAATTTATTCTGGCGTGAAAACTACGCCACTGTGCCAACAATTCACGTGACCTACCCTTGGATTCTATGTAGTCAAGTCAAAAGTCATCTAATTGGACTAGGAATTGGGCTTCCCAAGCCAAATAGACATCACATGTTTAAAACGATAGGCGTAATAGTGGGCCCATAACTAATGGGCTTGGCTTAACATTCTGCTGATGAAAATTTTGAAAAATCCAAATTGTTTTCTTATACATCCATTTTTTATTTTTAAATTAATTTTTATCAACTGTTTTATTATGCCAAAAATATATATATATATATATTTTTTTACCCAACAAATGTATTGAGAATTGAATACATCTCATGAGAGAGATAAATTTAAATTTTTTAGCTCTCTAATTTTTAGGATTTAAAACTTTTCCCTTTCCTACATTAATCTCTCTATTTGTATTTATCTATATTCTCTGCTATACCCACAATCTTTATATATTTATAATATATATAAAAAAAATAGCTGTGACCTCCCTTCTTTATCAAATTCATCCTTTTTTTTTTTTTTTTTCTTATTATATTTTATAGTAGGCTAAAATCCTATCAAAAAATTGATAGGTTCCTACCAAAGAACTTATTGAGAAAGTAGTTGTGAATTTTTTTTAGGCATTTTAAAAAACCAAATAAAATATTTATATTACATAATGAGGTATTATTTATAGGGTAAAAGACATTAAAAATTTATTAATTATGATTAAATTGTACAAATGTTTAATAATTATTAAATAGAATACTGTGAGTCCAATAACTATTAAAATGATACTAAAAGTTTAAAATTTTTAAAATTATCATAAATTTGTTCATATTATTCAACTTATTGCATGTCACATGAACAAATTTCTAACAATTTTAAAAGTTTTAGACTTATAGTGCATTTTATAATAATTATTAGACTTTTAATACCATACTTAAAAATTAGTAAATTTTTATACATTTTAACCGTAGTTAATGGACATTTGATAACATTTTCCCTTATTTATAGGTCTTAAACCATTGGTCAAACATAGATTTGAGCTATGACAATAATGTGTTATAATATTGAGAGAATGGAATGAAAAGAGAAAAAATAGGCTTCATTTTTTCTGATTTTTAATATTTAAAAATTGTATTTTTAAATTTTTATTGGTCCAAACTAACAAATTATAATTTTTCTCATTATGTGACAATATAAATTATGCCATAATTATTATTATTTTTTGACAAAAATATACTTAATTTAATATAATGATATTTATTCTCCATTTTTATTTATTTATATTTTAAATAATAATTTATAAATGTTAAACTATAAATTATTCAAGTTATTAGTAATATCATATATTACGTACATTTTATAATGCATAATAAATACATTTGGTAATATAATATTAAATGAATTAGAATTATATATATTTTGTCTATTAATTTTATTTCCTAACTATTGAAAAAAGTTTATAGTAAATTTTATTGTATTATAATTTACATATATTACATAAAGTATATATATATATATATTAAATGAATTAGAATTATATATATTTTGTCTATAAATTTTATTGTATTATAATTTACATATTCAAATATGATCTAAATTTAATTTTAGTTGATATTATGAACCAAATACAAAATATTAAAATTTAAGGTGGCATGAATTGGCTTGAATATCAAAATAATCATAATATTTGAATAATTTTTTTTGTCATAGTATATTTTATAACAAGTTAGCAACTAATTGACATATTATTTAAAGATACAAAAAAATATAAAAGTATAAGATTTAAAAGAAAATACATACATGATAAATTGACATATTACAAAACAAAATATAAAAGAAAATGTATACATAATAAACTAATATATTACAAAATAATTTAAGAGAATTTAATTCAAAAAAATAATAGAATTATAATTTTTATTATTGTATGCTCATGAATCAAGAGTCAATATTCAGCTTGATCTTACAAAATTAAATTTTTTTTTTAATTCTTAATTCAAGTTAAATTGACTAGTTCGAACTGAGTTCAAACCAATTTTTTTTATATTATTTAGACTAACCTAAATTTAAATTATTCATATTTATTTTATATTTTTTAATTTATTTATTTAAATTTTAATATGAATTATCATCCATATATATATATATTTAATGTATAAATAAATTAATAAGTAATAATTTGTATGCACATGTTACATTACATGTACTTAATGATTTATTTATACCTAGAATGTCTGATGCCTCGTACAAAAACGTTCACGCACATAAGCGATATATTAACACACGGTATTATCAGTAATTATTTATTAATTTTAAACTAATATCATACCATTATTATAAAAAGAATATAATATAATAGATAAAAATAATCCCTTTTTTTTCTTCATTTTTTTACTAATAAAATTTATAATATTAAATTATTATTGATATAAATCAACACATCATTAATATTGGTCAATAACTAATGAATAATTTTTTCGATACGAGTAATAAATAAAAAAATTAACTCCTTATTTTTCATATGTGCACCAAGAGCCAAATGACGATTCTAAGATTTGAATGGTATGAGTAATAACAAAAAATTACTCCTCATTTTTTACATACTATTTGTTTCTTATTTAAAAATTTGTTATATTTTTTAATTTAACAAATTTAAATATGTCTAAATTGTTAAGTTTGATGTAAGTTATTAGTGATAAAAAACTAAAATTTAAAATTCAAAGGAACACATGCAATTTCATTTATGCATGCATATTGTCGATAATATCATATATGTTATACAGTTTTTTTTTTTTTTCATTTAAGTGCATAGCATAATTTTTTTTATCTCGTACCAAAGTCTTGCATATTTTTAACGTTTATTTTAATACAAATATTTTTTAATTTTTTATAATTATTGAAACATATTTTTGCATCAAAAAAATAAATTAAAAAAGTGTTAAATATGTTCACAATGTATAAAAATATTAAATATATATAATTAAAATTAAAATTAATTAAGTAATTATATTATGTATTAAACAAATTTTTTTAGGAAAAATCACAAAACTAACGTTCCGAAAATTTTAATAACAAAAATAATATTTATAATATTAATTTATATATTTATTAATTTAAGGTAAGAATATTATTTTTATTGTTATAAATTTTAGAGTATTATCTTAAGTAATTTTTTTATTCAAAAGATCAGTTCATACGCTCCTGCCAATGGTATAAATTTTCAAAAAAACTAGGAGAGATCAACAAAAAATAATTAGACTTAAGTAAAGAAGATAAAAAATATTTCAACAAATATTTTTTGTGTGTGGATGTTTTACTTTTGTCTTTATCAATGTACTAGTGTAGACATATATGCAAAAATATTAAATTGCAACATAAATAATATTGTATATAGTGTTGGAAAAATATTATTAATCTGTGGGGCCACACATGTAGTTTTAAATGTGCTATGCTATCTTATAGTTTAGCCAATTAAAAGGTGATCTATAAAGTTTAATTTTGGCTATCGGGTATTAAATTATTGTGGAATTAATGTGTAGAGACCGGACTTGTATTTTTAAGTTGATGAGGGGCCAATTTAAAAATACTAATAATTGGTAACCGCCTTTGGCGGTTATCTATATAAAGGGGTCATGGTCCCCATTTGAGCGTAGTGCTTGTAGAACACAAGTTTTCTCTGTATTCCCATCAACAGAGAAAAAAAAACTCTTTAGACAATTACGCATCAATTGGAAGATCTGAACCTGTTCGACAGAAGAACGCTATGGATTCCGGTACGCTTCCGCAATAATCTCTTCTTCTTCTCTTGATTCAACATGGGATCTAGAAAACATGATTTTCACTTTCGGTAAACAAATTTCTAACAAGTGGTATCAGAGCCTACCCATGTTTGATTCAAAAGAATCTATGAATATTAGAGATTAATTTATTGAATTATTTATATATGGATTTTGATCGGCACCCCCAATTTGTTTTATATGCAAAATTGATTCTGCACAAAATTGGGTTTCGGTACACGACGTTATATATATATATATATGCATCTTGTTTTGTGAATTCGGTCTGATATTTTTATGTATATAAAGGTTATATATATATGCATCTTGTTTTGTGAATTCGGTCTGATACTTTTATGTATATAAAGGTTATATATATGCATCTTGTTTTGTGAATTCGGTTTGATACTTTTATGTATATAAAGGTTATATATATGCTTCACAAAATCTCATCGACTCTAATATGTATATATGGTTTCTGATCGGCTTTCCAATTTTTTTTTAATATATGAATTCTGTGAGATTCTGTATCAGGAACGATTGGTAATTGTTCCTGCAAAGTCAAAAAAAAAATTTTCCTTTCTTTTCCTTGCGGTTTAAAAAAAAAGGGAAAACGTGACAGAACCCAACTCCTTTTAGGATATATACAAAAGCTCTTTTCGGATATATATATATGTATATTACTTTTCTGTTACTTTTCAGTTTATCAGATATATATATATATATATATGTAATTCTTATTATATATATATATAAATTATTTATATTACAGTTTTAGTTTTTATATATATATATAATTACAACTTTCGGATATATACATATATTTGTAATATAAAAATTACATATGTTGAAGTTTGGGTCATGAATTAAAACATTTTCAAATTTTGATTAATTATATACAACATTTTTTTTTAACACTTATCTAATATTCTAATTACATTAATTTATACAAGATGTCACCAAAGTGGCCACTCTTGTGTATATTAATATTGGGAGAATAATTGGATATGATGTTTGTGTATGTGTAATTCATGCGAATATTAACCAATCCAAAGAGAGGTTCATATTTGGCCGAATTACACACGCACCTGCGATGGTAATCGTATGACAATTATCAAGGTGACCTCATGTGAATAATGAATCGATGCAAACATGGATTTATTATTTGACATAACTTATTGTCATTGTTTGATCATTGCAACAAGAGTACCACTTACAATTAATATCACTGTCCAAAGGCTTGGTATTAATGTTGTGCTTGGTATCTTGACATGTTGTCATGTAATTAATCAATTTAATGATTGGTTATTTTGGTTATTTTATGTGAGCATGGTTTATTTATTTAATTTTTGTTCTCTATTCAGCTTTAATGTCTACTACTACAATATCTGCCAACATGAATAATGTTCCAATGTTAAATGGAACAAACTTTAAGGACTGGAAAGAGAACATATTGATTGTTCTTGGCTGCATGGACATAGACTTGGCATTAAGAATGCCAAAACCGAATGATCTCACTGCACAAAGTACTCCTGAGGAAATTGCGTACTTTGAAAAGTGGGACAGTTCGAACAGGCTAAGTCTTATGATCATGAAGCGTGGGATTCCAGAAGCCTTTCGAGGTGCAATAACAGATGACAATATCCTTGCTAGTAAGTTCCTTGAGGAAATTCAGAATCGTTTTGTCAAAAACAATAAGGCTGAAACAAGCACGCTTTTAGCAAGCTTGATTTCAATGAAATATAAGGGCAAAGGTAATGTCAGAGAGTACATCATGGAGATGTCTCATCTTGCTTCAAAACTTAAGGCACTAAAGCTCGACTTATCAGATGATTTGCTCGTGCATTTAATTCTGATCTCTCTTCCTGCACAATTCAGTCAATTTAAGGTCAGTTATAACTGTCAAAAGGAGAAATGGACTCTCAATGAGCTCATTTCATTTTGTGTGCAAGAGGAAGAGAGATTGAAGCAAGAAAGGACTGAAAGTGCTTATCTGTCAAGCACTTTTAAGGGCAAGGGTAAAAGGAAGGATAAAGGAAAGGAAGTTGCTATTCCTAAGGGTCCAGTGCAAAAGAAACAGAAAAGTAATGAATGTTGTTTCTTATGTGGTAAGCCTGGACATCAGAAGAATGAATGTGCCAAATATTGCGCATGGCGTGCAAAGAAAGGTATAATTCATGTTTTGGTCTGTTCTGAGATCGATTTAGCATCTGTACCAAGAAACACTTGGTGGGTAGATTCTGGTGCTACTACTCACATTTGTGTTTCTATGCAGGGTTGCCTAAACTACCGAGAGCCAACTGATGCTGAAAGACGTATCTTTGTGGGTGACGGCAAGTCGGTGGAAGTGAAGGCAATAGGGCATTTTAGATTGTTATTAAAAACTGGTTGTTATTTGGATTTGAAAGACACTTTTGTTGTACCGTCTTTTAGACCGAATTTAATTTCCATTTCTGTTTTGGACAAATTGGGTTATTATTGTTCATTTGGAAATACTCAGTTCACTTTGTCTTTAAATTCAAATGTTATTGGTACTGGTTTACTTAATACTTTTGATAATCTATATTTGCTGGAAACTGTTTCATCTTATAATGAAACCTTGCATGTCGAGTCACGAGGTACAAAGCGAAAATTAGATAAGGAAACTTCAGCCTCATTATGGCACAAACGCTTAGGTCACATCTCTAAATCTAGAGTTGAGCGACTTGTGTCTGATGAGATTTTGGAATCCCTTGATTTTTCAGATTTTGATGTCTGTGTTGAGTGTATCAAGGGAAAACAGACCAAAATGAAGAAATTAGATGCAAATCGGACTACGGACGTCTTAGAATTGATTCATACGGATATTTGTGGTCCATTCCCTACAGCATCTTGGAATGGTCAACAATATTTTATAACATTCATAGACGACTATTCTAGATATGGATATCTATTTCTTATACATGAGAAATCACAGTTTTTGGACGTGTTCAAAATATTTAAGGCCGAAGTTGAGTTACAACTCAACAAACGGATAAAGAGTGTCAGATCTGACCGTGATGGTGAATACTACGGTAGATACGACAAATCAGGTGAACAACGTCCGGGACCGTTTGCTAAATACCTAGAGGAATGTGGAATCGTCCCTCAATACACTATGTCAGGGTCGCCTAGCATGAATGGTGTATCTGAGAGACGAAACAGGACTCTTAAGGACATGGTAAGAAGTATGATTAGTCAATCTACTTTACCAGAGTCACTCTGGGGTGAAGCTCTAAAGACAACAACTTATATCCTGAATCGGGTGCCAACTAAAGCAGCTGCAAAAACGCCTTATGAACTTTGGGTTGGGCGAAAGCCTAGTCTAAAGCACTTGCGTATTTGGGGATGTCCTGCTGAAGCGAGGCCTTATAAACCTCATGCAAGAAAATTGGACTCCAAAACCATTAGCAGCTACTTTATTGGCTATGCAGAACGATCAAGGGGTTACAAGTTTTATGATCCTACTAGTAAGTCTATATTTGAGACGGGAATTGCAACATTTTTTGAGGATGTTGAGTTTGGGAGGGGAAATCAAGTTAGGAACATTGTCTTTGAGGAGGAAGAGGGAGTAATCCCAATTCCTGCTACTACTTTTCTTGACGATGTGCAGGTTTCCATACCTGTCATTAATCAAGAGATGAATTCAGATCTTCGGCAAGACAATGTTATTCAGCCCCTCTTTCAAAATGAGGTAATTGTTCCAGAGGAAACAATTCTTGAGGAACAACCTCAACAACCTCAAGAACCCGCGCCATTAAGGCGATCCACGAGAGAAAGGAGATTTGCAATTTCAGATGATTATGTTGTATATCTCCAGGAACATGAGGTAGAAAGTGGAATGTCGGAAGATGATCCAATCAACTTCCGCCAAGCCATGCAAAGTTCCAATTCTCATAAATGGATTGAAGCCATGAATGAGGAGTATAAGTCTATGCAAGACAATAAAGTTTGGGAACTTGTCCCATTACCGGCTGGTGCGAATCCTGTTGGTTGTAAATGGATATTTAAAACCAAAAGGGATTCAAAGGGTAATGTGGAGAGGTATAAGGCACGTCTTGTAGCCAAAGGCTTTACTCAAAAAGAAGGAATTGACTTTAAAGAAACTTTCTCTCCGGTTTCCACGAAAGATTCTTTTAGGACAATTATGGCGCTTGTTGCACATTTTGACCTTGAGTTGCATCAAATGGATGTCAAAACAGCGTTTCTCAATGGTGACATTGAAGAAACAATTTATATGGTACAACCAGAAAACTTTGTATTAGGAGATTCAAAGAATATGGTTTGTAAATTGACGAAATCCATATATGGACTCAAGCAGGCTTCTCGTCAGTGGTACTTCAAGTTTCATCAAGTCATTGTTTCGCACGGTTTTGAGATGAATGTCGTTGATGATTGTGTGTATCACAAGTTCAGTGGGAGTAAGCATATTTTTCTGGTTTTGTATGTCGATGACATTTTACTTGCCACAAATGACATAGGCATCTTGCATGACACCAAGAGATTTCTATCAAAGAATTTTGAAATGAAAGATCTTGGTGAAGCTTCCTTTGTATTAGGAATTGAGATACACCGAGATCACTCTCGGGGTATATTGGGACTGTCATAAAGGAATTATATTGAGAAAGTTCTCAATAGGTTTGGCATGCAAAATTGCAAACCAGGTGAAACCCCAGTCTCTAAGGGAGACAAATTTTGTCTCAGCCAATGCCCAAAGAATAGCCTTGAAATTAAAGAAATGCAGAAGATTCCTTATGCTTCGGCTGTAGGGAGTCTAATGTATGCCCAAGTATGTACGCGTCCGGATATTGCGTTCATAGTTGGCATGTTAGGCAGATATTTAAGTAACCCAGGCATGGATCATTGGAAAGCAGCCAAACGGGTTATAAGATACTTATAGAGAACAAAGGAGTATATGCTCACATATAGAAAATCAGATCGGTTAGAGATCATTGGGTACTCCGACTCTGATTTTGCTAGATGCCAAGACAGCAGGAGATCCACATTAGGTTATGTTTACCTGTTGGCTGGTGGGGCAATTTCTTGGCGGTTTGCCAAGCAAATGCTTGTGGCTTCATCCACCATGGCCGCAGAATTTGTGGCATGTCATGAGGCATCGAATCATGGAATATGACTGCGAAATTTTGTCACTGGGCTGCGTATTTTAGAGAGTGTTGAAAGACCACTCAAATTATTTTGTGACAATAAATCAGCGGTTCTATATTCTAACAACAACAGAAGCTCAACGAAGTCAAAACATATTGACATCAAGTTTCTGGTTGTGAAAGAAAGAGTGCAGAGTGGTCAGATTTTTATAGAGCACATTGGAACAAACTCCATGATAGCGGATCCGCTCACAAAGGGACTACCGCCCAAGGTCTTTCACGAGCATACTGCTCATATGGGTGTTATCCTGTTTGAGGATACTTTAGTTTAGTGGGAGTTTGAATTTGATTTGTTGCTTTATGTTGAACTTCAGATTTGTTATATACATATATTATTCAGTTTACTTTCTGCAGAAGTAAAGTTTTGGTTTAACACACTCTGTTAAGTAATGTGGTAATACTGATCTCAATAAAGAATAAAGTAGGACTAGTTGAAAATAGACATGTTTGGATCACATTACATGTAATTTTCATGCTACACATCCATGATTGATCTATGTCATTTGGTTGTATTGGTATATGTGACCATTGGTAGATTTAGTCACGATAAATGTGACGAAGATCGCTTTGATCCTGTATCAGTATGATTAATGGACGAGATTGTTCGGAAGTACCCTAATTGTGATGGCAGTTTCATGAGCTCATAAGGTTATGCACATTTACAAAGTTACATATGTGGCCCAGTGGGAGATTGTTGGAAAAATATTGTTAATCTGTGGGGCCACACATGTAGTTTTAAATGTGCTATGCTATCTTATAGTTTAGCCAATTAAAAGGTGATCTATAAAGTTTAATTTTGGCTATCGGGTATTAAATTATTGTGGAATTAATGTGTAGAGACCGGACTTGTATTTTTAAGTTGATGAGGGGCCAATTTAAAAATACTAATAATTGGTAACCGCCTTTGGCGGTTATCTATATAAAGGGGTCATGGTCCCCATTTGAGCGTAGTGCTTGTAGAACACAAGTTTTCTCTGTATCCCCATCAACAGAGAAAAAAAAACTCTTTAGACAACTACGCATCAATTGGAAGATCTGAACCTGTTCGACAGAAGAACGCTATGGATTTCGGTACGCTTCCGCAATAATCTCTTCTTCTTCTCTTGATTCAACATGGGATCTAGAAAACATGATTTTCACTTTCGGTAAACAAATTTCTAACATATAGTGTATACAAAATACAAAATACAAAATACAAATATACAATATGAGAAAACTTGAGTAAAACAAAATCAGAAGTATAAGATAGCGTGTCTTGCATTGTATACATTAAAAGACAACAATAATGAAATATTTTAAGTAAAAAGGAAAACGTAGTTGACAATAACAAAATTCAATAGATGATTATGGATAATCAATTATTTTCTTTACACATAATAATTAAGATGATATATTTGTATTTATTATAACATGCTTTTGATTTTTTTTTTTTATTATTAAAAAAAAAAACTCTGCAAAGTTTAGAAAGGATAGAGCTATTGCCAGACATTACCACAACATCAAGAATTACTGCCATTTTTGTTTTGATATCGATAAGGGGTAGATCAAAAGATGCTGAAAAATTAAAACCTGACGACAAAGCGCAGGAGGCACCAATGTTTGAGTGCCCTTCAAACTCAACTTCAACACACTAAAAGTTTAAATCTGCTTTTAATTTTGAGTATTCAATTTATACTAAGAAAAAGAAATCAGGTGAAAGTTTGCATTAATATATTTGTTTTTTAAATTTCTTTTAACACAATATAATATATACAATAATTTACATCATATAATTTAATTAATTTTTTATTAATAAAAATTTTTACAATTATTTTTTATTTTATATTATTAATTTTATGTTTAATAAATAATTAGTACATTATATATATATATATATATGTATAATATTATTCATTTGTTTTATTAGAAGGTCATTAAAGTCCCATCGTTTATCAATGATGAGTCCATCTGCTTTTAGAAAAAAAATTCAGTAAACTCCATTTGCTTTTAAGCAATTGTAATGGGCCTATAGTAACAAGTAAAGGGTATACACTTATTACACATTTACACTCCATTTGCTTTTCATAACGAGATTATTTTTATTAAGACACCGACTCTAATGATATTTTAATAAATAACTATAATGACATTTTTGGCATACTAATAAGACCAATATATAGCAGTCTAGTTGGTATACCTATTCAGACAATTATGCAAAATTTGTAATTTTGGTGGATATTAAAATTTAAATTTAAAGTTTGAAATCGGCATTCCATTGTAGGGTTACAAACGAACCTCGTATTTTTTGTAGTAGATATTAAAACTTTTTAAGGTGGGGCTCTCTAATAGTTGATGAACCGTGATGATGTGGGTGTATGGTAATAGTTTTATCCTTTAAATTTTAATAAAAAAATTTTCGATAATTTTTTTTTAAAGAAAAGGCCAATGTATTATTTATCCATTGTTTTAGGTTTTTAGCAAAATTTTAAAAATGTTATATTTTTCGCATTATTTTCTCATTGGGCTACAATAAAAACTTATTTGGTTTTCCTAGGTTAGTTTATAAAAGTCCTGAATTAGGACTTAAACTGCATCAAAAAAATTTATTATAAATTTTCGTACCATTTTTGCTATAATTATAGAATTTTTTTTTTCATTTTTTTTTTCATTTTTTAATTATTAAATTATTGAGATTTATGAAGTATCAAAACTTCAATTTTATTAAGATATTGAATAAGTATAATAGAGAAATATTTTGATAAAAATAAATAATAATGACTAAAAATATTCATATTCTCTATATTATTTTTGCAATAACTATATGCTAATAGAGTTAGAAAGAAAAATGTTAAGATCAAATACACTAATTTTTTTGCATTTAAATTATTTATAATGTTATATTTGATATAATTATTTTAAAAATAAAAAAAAATATTTTATTATATATTATGATGTAATTAAATTGAATATAAATTTCTGGATCTTTAAAATATAAATTGAAGTCATTAAGATGCCATGTGATTATGTGAATTGTTAAGGAGGGTCCAAAAAGCTGTGCAGTGTGCACTGTTGTGATTACAAAATGGCTGTTATTGTGAATGCTACTTTCGGCATTGATTTTGATGTTTTAAACTCTGATTCAATGCCTAAATACCATCCCAGCATAGAATTTTACAAAAGACAGATATTTTCTCCATTTGTTTGTATCCAACAACAAAAGCAAAATTAAAAGCTTGCTTTGGTAGAATCACACAGAGGAGAAGAAAAGGAAGACTTTCAACGCAAAAGCATTAGTCACTAATAATGATTACATTTTAATATTTTAAAGCGTAAATTGCACTTTATTCTCACCAAATTATAACCAAACAACCAGAAAGTTTTTTTTTTTTTTATAGAAACTACCAGAAAGTTATCATCAATCCAAACTCATAAAAATGTAAAGCATACGCACTATATAATATGACATAATTAAGCATTAGAAATCTCATTGAAGCTATACAAGCCAATAACCCCCTCATATCTTTTGGATATAATCTAGACCATCAATATATAATTATTTTAATTATAAAGGTTAAATAATTTTACATAGAATAATGCTAAAAGTGGCACCAATTTTTTTTTTCTTTTATTATTATAATTTGACATACTAATTTTTTTTTTTATTAATTTAGGCCAATGCCAAATAAATATATTTTTTAGAATAATTATTGGTTAAATTTATATCTTAAAATATATTGTATCAATTTAAAAAAAAAAAAAAAAGTAATTGTACTACATCATGGATGTTAAGACACATAATACCTAATTTTTTTTTTGGTAAAAACAAACCTCCCAAGTGAAAGGAACAATCATTGTATTTAACAACTAGGTCATTGTCATCACGTATTTTGAAAGAACAAACTTTGAGCAATCAAAGAGTATTCTAGCCCCTTAAGAGGAGAGAGTAGGGGCAGACCCGTGATTTTTTTCCTAAGAGGGGATGAAGTTTTAAATTTTGATAATGTTATATTATGAACGCAAAACTTAAAAAATATACAATATAATACATGTAGCTTAATTAAACATATTATTTTAAAGAAAAAAAAACTAAAAAAAACACATTAAAATTAAAAAAAATAATATATAATTTATATATTAAATGTGATGCTGTAACTAAAATTATTTTTTGATAAAATTTTTAAGATCAAAATAACAATTATATAAAAGAAATTATCAAAAAAAACTTTTAAATTAATAGCTAAATAAATACTAAAACTTTCATATATAATGGACTTTAAATAAAATAAAACTATTAATAAAGTAAACAAGAAGAAAAATTATTAGAAGAAACTTTTATGCTTTATTTTTAAAGCTTGCCATCAAGCTTATTTATTTTTATTTTTAATTTTATAAATTTTTTTTATTACAAAAATATATTTATTGTGAGTCTATGTGAATTATATATGTGCATATGTGCTTGCTTTTGAACATATGTTTATTTAAAAAATCTTATTGTATTTTCTAATATTTATTATATTTGTTCAATAATAAATTGAAAAAATATATAAATATTTTAACTATTTTTTATTACATTATATTATAAGTAAAGAATTGAAAAATACTATAATATATATCACTATAAAATACGGATGATAATATTGTGGATATTTATTATTATCATAATAATATTTTATTAATAATAATAATATTTTAAGTATAATTAATTATAAACATATAATGAATAATTTATAAATTTTTATAATAATAATAATAAAATAATTATAGCAATATTCTTACTTTAATATATATATATATAGTTAAATTATTATAAAAGATATAATTAAAATTACAACTCCTAGCCCATATAATGTTCCACTCCTGGGAGAGTGTACCCAATATTGAACCAGGCTTCGTACATATAACACGAACCATAGTACTAATTAAACTATTCCAAATTTGATACATAATACTGAAAATATGAACCAAATTTTTAACTCCAAAGTAAAATATTATTTAGTAACTCCTCTTTATCAAATTTTATGCCATCAAGAAGTACACTAACAATTCTAAATACTATCGATTTCTAATTATTTTCAAAAATATTTATTTGTAGTTGATAATTTTATTATTTATGAATAAAAAAATTGGGTTAGAAATAGGAGAATAAAAAAATAAAAATAAAAAAATGAAAGAGAAAAAAGTGAATGTAAACTCACCAAAATTTTTAATATAAATGATGCATAAGATAAGGTGAAAATACACCTTAAAAAATATAAAATTGAAAATATATATTTATAATAAAATAAGAATAATAATATTTATATAATTATTTTTATTATTTTTACAATAAAATTATAAATTATCTATTACATTCAAATTATTAATAGCCTAGTTTTTTTTTTTTGGGCTAAGGTTGATTAACAGTGTAGTTATTGTTGAATTAAATTAGCATTAATAAATTATTATTATGATAATAATAATTTTAGTTATGTCAATAATATCATATTAAAATAAAAAATATTTTATATACATTAAGTTATTTTTAACATCAATTGATGTATCAGGATTTGATTGTATGTTAATTATAAAGATAAAATATTGAAGTAATTGTGAAATAATTTACTAATAAAAATCAAATTATATTATAATATGTAAATTGATACATATATTAAATTGTAATAAAAATTATTTTTTAAAATATAAAGTAGTATGAAAATACAAATAAAAAAAATGTAATATTTACCTATAAAATGTATTCATTTTCACAATTAAATAAAAAAATTCCATAAAGATGATCATGTCTTTTGATAATTCTAATATTCGTTATTATTGTTCCTTGTTTATTATAACCTTACAGGTATTATTTTATTTTGTTTTTAATAATACTTATTTTATAAATAAAATAAAGGAAATTTTGTTGCTTTTACATCCTTTACATTTGAGCAGGGCGGGGTTTAATTTTGATCAATTTTTTTATAAAAATTTAATTATATATATATATTTTTAATGATAGATAAATATTTTATTTATAATAATATATTATATATAATTTTTATGAAAATATTTTAAAATATATTAATAATATTTAATAAATATATTTGATAAAAATGATATAAATTGTAAATAAAATAGTTAAATATTTTTTTTCTTCATGTATTTGGTAATTATTAGTAATAAAAATAAAATTGTAGTAATATATTATGTAAAAATTCTTCTTAAATGCGATAATCTAAAAAAATTTAAAATATTTAACTTTAAACTCAACATTATAAATTAAAAAAAAAATAGTATATAATAAGCTTCATATTAAAGCCTTTAAGTTTATGTTTATTATATTTTATTTCATTCTAAATTTTAACTTTATCTAATATTATATTATTTGAAATTTTATTTTACTAATATTTTACTAATATTTTATATAAATTTTTTTATTATTTTTATTATTATTGGTCAGTTTTATATTGTTTATAAACACATATTTTTAAATATAGTCTCAAGCTTAAAATTATAAATTATATTTTACTTTTTACATTTTTATATATTTATTTTAGCTTTAACAATTATAAATTTTGATGTGTAATTGAACTTTTTATTTATTTAGATCTTTTAGTTAATATATTTATTTTATTTATGAATGATATTAATATTTATTAATTTGTTATATTTTTATTTAATTTTAATTATAAGTTAAGTATAACCTGTTAACTTTATTTTTTTTTTCTTGTTCTGCTCTTGCATTTGAGCACAATTTTATTTTTCATTTAACTATTACTTACCTGAGGTTAATGTTGATTAGGGCTTATTGCATATTTTGCTAATTTATTTTTACCTAAATATTAAAGTAATAATTTTTTTTAACATCTATATATGATGCAAATTTTTGTTTTATATATTATTTATGATGCAAATTTTTGTTTTATATATTATTCATGAATAATTAGATGTTATAAATTTTTGTTTTATTAATTTTAGTTATAAGTTAATTTATAATATATTAATTTTATATTTTTTTTAGCATTAATTTTATATTTTTATTATAATATAAAATAAAAAATTTAATATTAGATTGAGTATAATTTTTTAATTTGCATAAAAAAAATTAAATTTTAGTCCCTTTAATTTTTTCTCCATTAATACATTTGAGCACAATTTTTTTTTTACTTAACTTTTACTCACCTGAGTTTAATATTGATTAGGGCTTATTGCATATTTTACTAATTTATTTTTACCTAAATATTAAAGTAATAATTTTTTTATTAACATCGATGCAAATTTTTGTTTTATATATTATTATTAGTCATGAATAATTAGACGTTATAATTTTTTTTTTTTTTGCATGATTTAGTAAAAATTATATTGATTAAATATTATGTCTATTTTTTCAACAGGATCACAAAAACAACAAAAACAAATGAAATTTATTGTATTTGTATGTATAATTGTTGTTTTGCTTTTTAAATATTGAAAGACCTAAATTTTTTAATTTAATAATTAATTATATATAAAATATTAATATTTATCTATGTATTTATCACAGTACAAGGCGTGTTAGCTAAAACTTGTAGAGTTACAATCAAGTTCTTTTTTTTTATTTGTATGATAAATTTGTCATTATTTTTTTTTTCCAAATCAAATTAGTGTTGAATGACTACAAAATTAAGATGAACAACAGAATTCAATTGTATACTTATTAAAATTTTCTTTTATATTATTAATAAGGGCTAAAAAAATGATATTTATGAAACATAAAAACAAAAGGAAGGGGCGAAATAAGAGAGAATTACAGTTAAAAATACATGGGGACAAGTGTAAGGTTACAGAGTAAAAGTATAACGCTGGCACAAAGAACAGTGGAAACACCTGGGGACAAGTGTAAGGTTACAGAGTAAAAGTATAACGCTGGCACAAAGAACAGTGTAAACAGAATCAGATAAAAAGAAAGAGAGGAGCACTTGAGCAGAATGAGCTGAAAGGGGCAATCTGGGTAACATTTGATCGAAAGCGAAGTCCTTCCACCATCAACAACAGCGCACGAGAGAGGCTTTCGGTGGGAGTGTTAGTGAACAGTGAAGTAGAAGGAAACTGTAAAATATTGACCTCTTTCTAGAAGAATCGGCCATTGTTGTTATTGTTGTTTTGCTCTTCTTTATGCTACTCCCAAATCCAGCTTCTCCATTTTCCATTTTCCACTTTCCCATTTCCCAACAACCACCACTTCAACCACATCCCAAAGGACCCTAACCACCTCTATCTCTTTGACTCTGACTCGTATTCAGTTCTCCGTTTATTAGTACGTTTTTTTTTTTTCTTTATCTGAATACCATTTAATCAAGACAAATTAAACTAAGTTTAGCATTACTTGGGTACCCATCTTTTTTCTTTTGGTTTTTGCCCTTTATACTAAGGAAATTCATGGAAGCATCAGATAATTGTTGTGTAAAGGTTGCCGTTCATATTCGTCCACTTATTGGCGATGAGCGACTTCAGGGCTGTAAAGAATGTGTTACCGTAACCCCTGGAAAGCCTCAGGTAGGTATTCTTCATTTTCTATTAAGGGAAACTGGGATTTCAGGTTGAACTTGTTGCCTTTGACAGATTTTGTTATGTGGGTTCTGTTTTCAAGCACTTGTACGATGTGAATGTTTTTTTTGCTTTGTGTATATTCTATTGAAAATTCTAGGTGTTACAAACCATTTTTTGTTTTTTTTAATCTTGGCTTTAGTCATTGGACTTCAGTAATTTTATTCTGTATTTCCATTACTCGTGGTGACTGGTGAGCTTGTTGAATGACATTTTATATTTAGTTTAGATAGCTTAATCTAATCGTTGCACAAATTGTTTAAGTATACTTGGAGTTTACTTGTTGGTTTGGTTAATGGGAATATTATTCTGTTTATTGTCGGAGTAGGTGCAAATTGGCACACACTCTTTTACATTTGATAATGTCTATGGAAGCAGTGGAGCTCCATCATCTGCCATGTATGAAGAATGTATTGCTCCACTGGTTGGTGGTTTATTCCAAGGTTATAATGCTACTGTACTTGCTTATGGACAGGTAATTATAACCTGCAAAGTATTTGCTTCATAGCTGAAAAATATGTTACTTGTCATTTCTTATGATTGACATATAGTTGTGATATAGACGGGCTCGGGAAAAACGTATACAATGGGAACTGGCTCTAAAGATGGCTGCCAGTTAGGTTTGATTCCTCAAGTTATGAAAGCCCTGTTCAACAAGATTGAAACATTGAAGCAGCAAACAAAGTTCCAGCTCCATGTTTCCTTCATTGAGGTAATTCATCGTACAGTTCTTCCTACTTTGTATACAAACCTGCCATCAGCTATGAGCTTCAAAAGAATTTGTTTCATTATGAAGCTGATGAGATTTTATGCTTCTGATGTATTTGCTATTAGTTGAAGCAACCAAGGAAAATATCATCAGCATTCTTGTTTAAGTAAATGTTACCATCCAAAAATGAGGTTCTAATTTATTCATAACAATGTAACTAGGCAATCTGAAAGGGAGCTTTATATCAAACATTGATCAAGTTCATGTGTAAATGAGTGGTTCCTAGGTTTTTATTTTTTTATTTTTTTATTTTTGTAGTTTTTCCAGATAGTTCTATCTACCATTGCTTATATCATTACCGAATAATTTACTTGAGCTTTGAATTTAAAGATCCTTAAGGAAGAAGTTAGGGACTTGTTCGATTCTGTATCCGTCAACAAAGTGGAGAATGCTAATGGACATGCTGGGAAAGTTACTACTCCTGGGAGACAGCTGGTACAAATTCGTGAAACATCAAATGGAGCCATAACACTAACAGGATCAACTGAAATCTCTGTTAGTACATTGCAAGAAATGTCTACTTGTTTGGAGCAAGGATCAATCAACAGAGCAACAGGGAGTACAAATATGAATAACCAGTCAAGGTAATTTACCAGCTTGTTTTGGTCACTCATGTACCTTCCATTGACTGATAGGTCATAAATGTTTTAGAAATTGAAGCATCCATTTTCCACTTTCAATAATGGTTGCGGTCCATTTAATTTTAGTGATGAAAGGTGACATAATTTTAGTCTTCATGATTGATGCTTATATTTGATTTTTGTTATTGTTTGTATGCAGTGAAACTTTTATTTCTGGCTTGTTGCTGCATGAGTGCCGAGTCTGCATTATATTTTGTTTCTATTCACATAGTGGTCTTTTAGCTGGCTGTTTCCAATCACGTTATAGTCATATGCTGGAGTTTTGTTATAATTAACAATTTAAAAGCAACTTTTGTTAGACTAATATTCTATGAATTCCATTTCTTTACATGCACATGCCAGCCGGTCACATGCCATCTTCACTATCACATTAGAACAGATGCAAAAAGTCCATTCAAGCTTTCCTGGGAATGACACTCCAGAAGAGGATATGGGGGAAGGGTATTTTTGTGCGAAGCTGCATTTGGTAGATCTTGCTGGATCGGAGCGAGCTAAAAGAACCGGTACTGATGGTATTCGTCTTAGAGAAGGTTTGTACAATTGTTATACATGCTTTTATGCCATATCATCATTTTATCATGGAATTTCTAAGCTTTACTTCATTAACAGGTATACACATTAACAAGGGACTTCTAGCACTAGGTAATGTCATTAGTGCACTGGGAGATGAGAAAAAGCGGAGAGATGGTATCCACATCCCTTATCGAGATAGTAAACTCACTCGACTCTTGCAGGTCAGATTAAGATGAAAACTTTATGCATCTTATATTTAGATATATGCTGACATGGCATTGCAATAATCATAAGTATGCATCCAAACCCAATATTATGTTGCACATAAATGGTAAGTATGAAGAACTTTAAATAGGTTCAGTTTGATAATTTCAGAGTATTTCATGTCAAATTTATTTGTTTTATTTACTTACATTGATGGATGGCTTGCTAACTTATCGATTAATCATTTTGTTCTGATACTGACCATTTTGGTCATTTTGACAGGATTCACTAGGTGGAAACAGCAAAACTGTAATGATAGGTAAGTGACTTTCAGGTGTTCCTTGTTTGTCCTGAATTAAAGGGCATATAAGAACTTCTTATACAAGTGCATAAGAATTAGTATACCAACTAAATATGCTTTCTGTTCACCTCTCATATATTTTCATTTCTAGAAGCTTGATTATTTATGCATTAGCAAAATGGTATTGGTTTATGCATCATTTAAAGTTTCTTTTATTGAAGGCAACGTCT
This sequence comes from Elaeagnus macrophylla, assembly GCA_029378325.1. Lineage (NCBI taxonomy): Eukaryota > Viridiplantae > Streptophyta > Magnoliopsida > Rosales > Elaeagnaceae > Elaeagnus > Elaeagnus macrophylla. The sequence continues at coordinate 10,513,446 of CM055641.1, forward strand.
TCTGATGAATCAAAGTTACCGTTCTTTCAGCTTGCATTAGTCCTGCAGATATCAATGTGGAGGAAAGTCTAAACACGCTAAAATATGCTAATCGTGCTCGCAATATCCAGAACAAACCAGTTGTAAGTTTATCAGATGACCTTATTATGAGTAGTTTTAAAAGATTCTCTTTAGTTTGTTAAACATTTTATGAGGTCATTTGATAAACAAAATAAAGAATTTGGAGCATGATGAATAACACAAAGTTTTTGTACAGGTTAATAGAGACTTGATATCAAATGAGGTGCAACAGATGCGACAACAACTAAAGTACTTGCAGACTGAGCTATGTGCTTACCGGGGGACAGCTTCATCAAATGAAGTACAGGTATTTGCAATAGGAATCTTCTTTTATTAGAACTAAGTTGTTCCTATATTGTCTTGCTAAATTTTTAATTGCATTTGCTTATGGTGCAATGCTGAATATGTAGGGTCTTAAGGAAAGGATTGTTTGGCTTGAGGCAGCCAATGCAGACCTTTCCCGAGAACTTCATGACTACAGGAGCAGATGTGGTGTTATGAAACAGTGTGACAAAGCCACTCAAGTAAGTTAACTTACCTAATATGTGTTTGATTTTCCAAATATAAATTATGTTTTAATGTATAGAGTGGAAACTGTTTTAACATCAACGTTAGTACATCTAAAATAATTCTTATCAAGATTTTTATTGGTACTTTAAGCATAATGCTGGCATGATTGATGTCACTTAATATTCCTTTTCTTAGGAAGGTCAAAGTCGTACAAAGAAAGATGGCCAAAAGAGGGGTTTTCAAATTATGGATTTGGCTGACTATCAAATAACTGACTTTGTATCAGGTAAATGATTCATCCTATATGATTTTAAACTCTTCAGAATAATACTTTTAGAGAATGCTAAAGAAGCTTCAATGCAGTGCCTATAATAGATGCCTCCCCTCTTTTCCCTTCATTCTATTTCTTTCTTTCTTTTTTGGGGGGAGAGTTTGTGTTTGGGGAGTGATGCCATTTCTTGATGGAACCCTATCAATTGGATTTTTCTTTCGTTTCAGATAATTGGTGGATTTGGTGCTTAGTTTAATTGCCTGATCCTTATGTTAGCTCACGATGGCCAAACTCTGCAGGTGAGAATCCCTCTGAAGTTGAAGTAACAAAAGAATTGGAGCATGAAATTTGGCAAAATACTATGGATAAGGAGTTGAACGAGCTAAACCGACGATTGGAACAGAAAGAGGTTTAAATTTTTTTATGCATCAATGCATTTTTTAGCTGCGGAGAATGGAATAGTGCATACGAGAAAGCATTTGACAATCTAACTTCTACTCACTTCCTTCATCCAACTAGGATTTCGTTATAAATATCCGAGAGCCTGGTGACATATTCAAGTATTTATGATAACCAACTTGAAGATGGCTAGCATGCAATGAAAGAATAACTAGTCCAGTTGAGCATGAAATTTATATTCAATGAATTGCAAAATTTCATCTTGGCCGAAGTGTGATATTTCTTATTATAGAAATTTCCTTGGGGTGATTATTTATCTGAAAAAATTAAGAATTATGAGAGCCTCATATTGTTATCTGAACCTTTAATGATAATCTTTGAGTCTGTTTCAAATCACTGAAATAAAGAATACATAAAAGACTTTCAATTATAATATAGGACTATAGGGTAAGTTTGTTGATGATTCTCATTAAACAGCTTTTTTATGTTTCAGCCAACCTTTATTGATCATCTTATCTTTTATCCATGTATATTGAAGGTTTGAGATTGACATACAGTTTAAAACTGGACTTACATCAGGACTCCCACTTTTTCTCCCGCAGTCTGAGATGAGACTTTTCGGAGGGATTAACATTGAAGCACTTAAGCAGCAGTTTGGGAAGAAAATAGTGGAGCTTGAGCAAGAAAAGAGAATAGTGCAGGTTAGGTTCAATATTGTCTTATGTTCATGGTCTACTATGCTTTTGTATGTGTTGATGATATTTAGTAACTACTAACTACACAGCAAGAGAGGGATTGTCTGTTGGCTGAAGTTGAGAGCCTTGCAGCTAGTTCTGATGGACAGGCACAGAAAGTGCGTGACATTCACACACATAAGTTAAAACAGCTTGAAGCTCAGGTGAGACGTATGTATGTTTTAAAAATAATTGTTTTGTTGCAAGATAGCCTTGATGATTAAATCATATTATTTTAATGAACATTAGATCTTCGATCTTAAGAAGAAACAAGAAAACCAAGTCCAACTTTTGAAGGAGAAACAAAAAAGTGATGAAGCCACGAAACGTCTGCAAGCAGAGATACAGTATATCAAGGCTCAAAAGGTTGATTCTTGGTTAAGTACACACAATAAACTTTTTTTTTTTTGCAAGGAAGCAGTGAACTGTATCATATCCTTTAATATTTAATATTCCTTTCCTGTTGTCCACGTTACAGGTTCAGTTGCAGCATAAGATAAAACAAGAGGCAGAGCAATTTAGGCTATGGAAGGCTTCTCGTGAAAAGGAATTGCTACAGGTGCTTCACTTAGGCTCATAAGAATATTTTAGTTATCTTCAAGAATTGGAATCTTAGGGAGCTCACATATTTCAGTTATTGCCCTTCAGTACATCACAAACTAGATAATCTTGAGCACTAGCACACCATGACTTTGCAATCGTAGCACAAATTCTAACTTTCTCTCTATGGTGGGCGGGTGGGTGTCAAAGGTGTTTGTTGAAGGCTGCATGAAATTTTTATCTGTGCTCTGCCAATTTGATGAAGGGCACAAAACAGTCTACAAAGACAGCTAAAATTTCTTTTATCTAAGCACTGCCACTGTGATGAAATTTTGATTTTGAATTTCCCTAAACAGCTAAGGAAGGAGGGGAGGAGAAATGAGTATGAACGGCATAAACTTGAAGCTCTGAACCAGCGCCAGAAAATGGTAAAGATGAGCTATTATTGTTATTATTATTATTACTATTATTTTTTTCTGGGACTCATTCATACAATCTTGTCTTTTATTTTATTAAATGTTGCAGGTTCTTCAGAGAAAGACTGAAGAGGCAGCAATGGCTACCAAACGGCTAAAAGAATTATTAGAAGCCCGCAAGTCTTCTGTGCGTGATAACTCAGGTTTAAAGATTTAATGAAATATTGTATATTTATTTTTTATTTTCATATTTTAAGACACTGATTTCCTAATCTAATGTTGTCTCTTTCAGTTTATTCCATTGTTTATACTTCAGCTATCCAGGTAAAAATCTGTGCTTAGCTTTTTCTCATTCTAGAAGTTGTATATTAAAGTTACTTTTGACCACTATTCCGTCTTTTGATTCATTGGGCTATGTACAAGGTTCATGGACCTTGTGATCATGAAAGTAACATCATCATTGTTTTAACCTTTACAGAAATTTAGAGATAATAATAAAAAAAAATTATAATATTATTCAGATGACTGGTTAATCTGAATGTAACTCTTCTAAATGGTCTAATTAGCGACTTTCTTAGAAATGGATATAAATTGTGTAGAGTGTATATGCTACTGCAAAAACTAATGTTTTAGCGGTCCCCTACTTAAAAGTTATTTCCAGTTTAACTTAAATCCAACATATTTTAATGTCAATTTTCGTTTCTAGAGCAATGAGAAGTCTTTGCAAAGGTGGCTTGATCATGAACTGGAAGTAAAAGTCAATGTGCATGAAGTTCGTTTTAAATTTGAGAAGCAAAAACAAGTGTATGTATTTTTTCTTTTATTCCTTTTGGGTGAATTTTTTTGGTAATTGATAGACTTCTGATTTGATAAGAAATATTATTTAGACAAAACGCACTGGCAGAAGAGTTAGCTATGCTGAAACAAGTCAATCAATTTTGCTTGAAAGGGCAGACCCCTGCTAGAGGAAAGAGTGGATTTTCTAGGTATCAACCTTTGCTCTATTCCATGATTGTACATATGTGAATACAAGAATATGCATAAAATCACATGAATACAATAACCATCTAATTATAATCGTTTGCAATAATGATATATATTTCCTATTCTTATGCATCTCTTATCCAATTAATTAGAGTGTCATCCATGTCACATGATGCAAGAATGGCAAGAATAGGCTCTCTTGAGAACATGTTGAGCATCTCTTCAAATGCACTCACAACAATGGCTTCTCAACTGTCAGAGGCAGAAGAGAGGGAACATTCCTTAAGTGGTCGGTTACATTGGAATCAATTGCGCTCAATCAGAGATGCTAAGAACTTGCTTCAGTACATGTTCAATGTTGCTGCAGAGGCAAGGTGATTACAGAGCCTACATAGAGCAAAAAACATTTGTATTTAGGTTGTTATTAATCTTACTGTTGGTACAAACCATAGGTTCAAAAATCTTGTACTTTTTAACTTCAATACTTTTACTGAATTATATCAGCTTTGTGCAACATCGTTTTAGATGTGGGGAACAAATTGTGGTTTTGATTTTTATATTTTTATTGATGTGTATCAACAGGTGCCAAGTGTGGGAGAGGAACATGGAAATTAAGGAAATGAAGGATCACTTGAATGAGCTTCTAACCATACTTCGAGAAAGTGAAGCTCAGATCAAAGAGCTTGTGAGAGAGCAAAAAGCTAGGGAGCAAGCTGTTGCCTTGGCCTTGGGGACATCAGCCTCGGTGAAACCACCTTAACTTTTTTAAGTTCTTTAGCTGAAAGTTTACTTCAAGAAATGTTCGTCCTGAAAGTTTATTGACAGGAAAATTCGCAAACCTCATCGAAACACTTTGTGGATGATATGAGTGGTGCATTGTCACCAAGATCACTTCCTGCTCCAAAGCAGCTCAAATTCACACCTGGGATAGCTAATGGGTCGGTGAGGGAATCTCCAACGCTTCTAAACCACACACAAAAGGTGACTTATTTGTGCTACCTTAGTATTCAATCTTCTGTTTAATTAAGAATGTTGACATTATTGATAGTGTAGATGGCCACAATTGGGCAAGTATCCATGAAGAAATTAGCAGCCATAGGACAAAGTGGGAAACTTTGGAGGTGGAAGAGAAGTCATCATCAGTGGTTGTTGCAGTTCAAGTGGAAGTGGCAGAAGCCATGGAAACTCTCAGAATGGATTAAACATAGCGACGAGACGATAATTAGGTCAAGGACACGCTCACTTGTTCCAAATGATACTATGACATGACGTAGCTTTTCATCCGCCATATGTTCGTTTATACACCCTGACAGCAATGGTCTAAGAGAGGTTCTTGACAAAACTACTCAACATTGCAGGTTTTTTTTTTTTCCCTTCCCCTTTTCACTTTTTTTTATCTACCCTCTTTGTATGGAGGGTCAGAAAAAGACATTCATTTTATAAATTTCTTGGCAGTGTTGATTGAATTCCCCACCTTTAACACATGTTAGATCCAGCCTTTTTGTCTAGTCTCAAATTCTTCGGGTTTTTCTCAAGAGTGTTGGTGCGGAATTTCACGGATGTTTTATAGAATCACTGTAATGGTGAAGTATAATGTAAGATTACCCCGAAATTTTTTAGCAACTGGAGTACGCCATCATCATCAACCGATCCTTAACCAGGCCTGTTCTTTAAGTTTAGGTCTGTGAATGAAAACTTACACTCTCTTTACTGCGTGGATGCAGGTTTTGATAATGGCAATGTTCCAGATTATTTTAGATAAACTTGGCTTGAGCATTAGGCTGACCACTACAGCAGAAGCAACTTCTCAAGTCAGCATTATCAAAGAGTGAGTGGAGCTGTAAGCCTGTTTGTTGGCAAGAACTTTATCCTCGTTTTCTTCATTTTTTGTTGTTTGTTCAATGGAATACTGGAACTTCATTATTTAGTATCTGTATATATGTTCTACTTCTTTCCTTTTTTTGCATTTGGCCATACCGTCCATCCTGCAATTCTTTTTCACGAGATAATCATCATTTGATGTTCTCTCTTCACTCTTCATAAGTAGACAAAAGCTGAATAGGCTGGTGATTACATGCCAAGAAACCAACAAGAACAAAATATTTTGAAGTTCATAAAGATATGCACTGCATGAAAACAGAAGCAAAAGTCTACGAGTACACACGCACTTTGATGCTAATTGAGTTGGGCAAAATAAATAACATCTCAATAATTCTTGCCACATATCTCAATCCAAACACTAAAACCCATTCTAATATATGCATTCAAAGTATAATTTCGAAGGGAAAACACCTTTTATCCAAGTTGGGATAATTTCATGTCACAAAATCACAACAGTGATGGCTCTATGTTAGTAAGGGTTACACACTCTAAGCATTACTCATTCGAAATTTCTAACATTTCACCTGCTTGCTAAATTCCAGAGTCTTGTTCAACTGTGTTTAACACTTCAACCCATGTACTTCGTCTTTCATGTACGACTAACTAAAAACTATCGTCACATCGTCACATATTATCTCCAGTACACCATCCCATCTCTGCTTGTATCACAGACATTAACTCAGCCCAACCATTCAAGCTGCTGTTTATGCCCATGCTTCTGCTTGCATCTTGTGACATTGTTATGTCATCACTTTAGGACCAATAACGCCCCTTTGGACTAATACAACACATTTATTTCATGTCAAAGAATGAGGTAGGAAGTAGAGGGAGAACTATAAGCCTTTAGTAAATCATAAAGTATCCAACGTTACAAAGATTATGTCGCTCAATCTGTAAAACCAAAAAAGAAAACCGCTGAAGCTTTAGCCACACAAATACTCATCAGAAGTACAAATGGAAAACCATTCTTCTTCCTTAATCGGACGTGAAAATCCCAACTTCACAATTCTACTGTTTTAAGTTTTCCTCTGTCAAAGCACTCTCTTTAATCTCTTGTATCATCTTCAAAACTTGCCACATTGCTGGCCTTTGTTCCGGGGATGTCAAAGTACAAATAGAAGCAACCTCAGAAAGCATCCTAAGTTGATTACCTTCACCAACATCATCTTCCCTCATTGCTCTCACCCATTCTGGTACATCTGTTGGCTCAAGAAACGGATGCTGTGAAGGGTGTTTACCTGTCAAAAGCTCCAGCAAGAGGACACCAAATGCATACACATCAGACTTGACAGTGGCTCGTCGGCTGGATTTGCGGGTCTCGGGGGCTTTATACCCAGCACAATCAGGATCGTCATTAGCAGAAAGGTCAGCAAACATAGCAAGGCTATAGTCCATGAGACAGGCCTCAAAATCAGATCCAAGGAGAACATTTGTTGATTTCAAGTTGCCATGGATTAAACTGGATGCCTGATGAATGTAAGCAAGTCCCTGAGCCACATCGTCTGCTATCTTTAGACATGATGTCCAGTGAAGAGGCTTAGCTCTTGTTGATCTCGAACCTGCCCACAATTACAATAAGTACCCAAATGTTAATGAAACAACAAAAATGTACCTATCTATTTCTCCGAACTAAACAATTACTTTTCTCGACTTAATTAGGCTGATCTTCTAAGCTTAACTATCCAATTACCTTTCATAAAGAAAAAAGACTTCGCATAATAATTTCCCAACTGTGCACGAATCAAACTAATGACCGACTTGGTGAGAAGAGAATAGAGTAAAAAAGGGATTTTTCTTCTTCACAACAACGAAAGTATCTTGATTCTTGTCTAGGAGCTTAAACGGCCAGCTGTACAATAAAATCAGTATCCTATAGTTCAAATAAAAAAAAAATAATATCTACTTCTAAGCTATATTTTAACAATGCAGCTTAGGTTTGAGGCTTTGAATACAAGCAAATACATTAGACTCAATTTTCTTGGCTGTCAATCTTCAAAGACGCCGCCCCCGTGAACCAAAATTGTCGGTATAGAAACAGAGGACTGAACACACACACACACAAAAAACAAAAAATAAGCTACCGCAAAAGCTAATACGATCGAAACCAATTAAATTGCCAACATGTGAGAGAAAGCACAAAAAGCGAACCCACTGGTTTGTTAAGTACCAATCAACATGGATGAAAGAGTGATAAATGTATTTTTTTTTTTTTTTTTAAGAGTTGGTTTCTAAACATCTTTTAATATCCAAAAATTGTTAAATTACAAGCGTAGTGCATAAAACAAACACTTCATGGAGTAATAACAAGTCCATTACAGACTATGAATCAGAACAGAAACGACTGAATTAAGTTTTAGACATAGACTAACTTACCATGAATAAGATTGAAGAGACTCCCATTGGGTTGATAATCATAAATGACAAGTCTCTCCCCTTTGGCCTGAAAATAAGCTCTAACCGGAACCAAATTTGGGTGTCTAAGAACACCCACGGCGTCCATATGCCTCTCAAACACTTCACTGCTCGTAACGGCTGTCCTACCGGCGTCAAGCCTCTTCACCGTCACAATCAATTGGTTATCAAGCACGGCCTTGTACGTAATTCCCATAGTACCCCTACCTAGTAACTCCGCCGAGGCCCTCATAAGTTGCTCCAAGGTATACAATTGAGTTTCTCCAACACAAAATACAAGATTCCCACTTCCGTGAACTCGCTGATGAGCTTCTTCGTTAGTCTTTCCCTTCGGTGGTATTTCCCTGACGTGGTTTGTGATTGTTGCCATTGAAGTAGTAGTAATAGCACTGGAATATGTATCTACAATTTCAGGGGAAGCCATTTTTTGCTTGGTGGGTCTACGAGAACTTCGCGTTCTCGCTACGGCAAAAAGGCACAATAGCGCTGCGACTATCATCGAAACCGTAATTGAAACCCCAAGAATCAAACCGGTCTTCTTGTGGTGCTTTGAAGATGGAGGAGTAAGAACCACACCTTGAGATTGCGCGCTCTGTGTCAACGGATGAGACTGAGGACTACTCGCATTCGATGAATCGAAAAAAGGATCGTGTGAGGAACAAGCTCTATCAACAATCTCACCGCAGAGACCAAAATTCCACACAAACGAAGAGGCACCAAAGCGCGACAGAGTTGGCGTTACCGGAATAGGTCCAGTCAGATTATTCCCCGAAACGTTAAAGATTAAAAGTAGAGACTGATTCAACGGAGGAAGTGTTCCGTCGAAACGATTGAACTCCAGAAGGAGAGAATTAAGCCGGTCTAAATGCGTAATCTCGACAGGAATCGGACCGGTGAAGTAATTGAACGAAAGATCAAGAATACGAAGACGATGGAGAGCGAAGACAGAAGGCGGGAAAGAACCAGAGAAGTTGTTACGGTTCAAAATGAGGGATTTAAGATTAGGTAAACCGGAAAGGTCAGGAACCGGACCGGAGAGAGAGTTGTTACGGAGACTGAGGACTCGAAGTTGGTCGAGACGAGTGAGAGTGTTGGGAGAGAATAGACCACGGAGGCCATAGTTTGGGAGGACGAAGCGGACAACACGGCCTTGGACGCATTTGACGCCTTGCCATTGGCAGTAGTCGAAACGCTCGTTTAAGTCGAAGAGGAGCTTGTGGTCGAGGTCGGCTTTGGATTTGAAGGAGAGGAGGGCGACAGCATCGGATGGTAAGAGGAGGTTGGTGGAAGGAGTAATGGACGGTGGAGATGTTAGAAAGGAGTGGAGAAGAGGAAAAAAAGATAGGAGAGTGAGAGTGTGGAGAATTAAGAGGAGTAGCATTGTAGAAATTGTGTTGTGGGGTTTTGGGGGTTCATTTATTTGAGAGCGAGGGAACTTGTAATGGAGTGAAGAAAATAGAGGAGAGTGGACTACATATTACATACTACATAATGCTTGCTTTTGCTGTTATTGTGTGTTGTGTTGCGGAGCAGCTGTCTCTCTCTATGTTTTTTTTTTTTTTTTAGTTTCTCTGCCGAGATTCACGTGATGGATGGGAAATTGGAGAAATTGTTGCTGCGTGTTTTCTGTTTTATTGTTCACTCTTATGTTTTGGCGCGTGTTTCACTTCAAGATTTTTCAAATCGCATAGACTTCCTCCTAATTTTTTTTTTAAATAGTATGCTTTTAAATCACAATTAATTTTATTATTATTAAAATTAATATATATGAAATATTTTATTTTTTTATTAATTATTTTTTATGTTATTAAATAAATTATTATTATGATAATAATAATAATTTATATCAGTATGTTACTTATGTAATATTATAAAATTTTAATGAGATGTATAATATAATTGAAATTGGTTTGACTGAGACTAAAAATTTATAATTATAATAACTAATGTTACACATTTTATTATTCTCAATATAATTAAAGTTTGGGCAAAGTTTCTATAAATTTTGTTATGACGTAGCATATATAATTTTAATTTTATAATTTATAATGATTTTTTTAATCATGTTATTTGTGAAAATTATTTATTTTAATATAAAAAATATATTTTAATTTTAAAATTAAATTATATTAGTTTGAATAATTACGAGATATTAAGTATATATTTTTAATAATTATAAAATTAAATATACTGATTTTTTATAATAACAAAATTATTAATAGCTAACTTAATAATTAAAGTATTTTTGTATCAATATTTTAAGCAAAAGGAAAATTATAAAATACTTTTTATTTTAAATTAAAATAATATAAGTTCACGTATTACAAAATTAGTGATATTAGTTTCAATACTACGGTTTTACACAATCATCCCAACTTGTATTGTGTAGTGCTACTTGTTTACAATTGGTGCATCGAGGCGTCTGAACTTTTCTAGGGAAGTATGCTCCTTCTAGATAAGAAGTGTTCTATGGATGTGTTTGTCTTTCTTTTTGAACCAAAATGGTATTGGCCTTTGTACGAGGGCTTCTTCTGTGTTTGGTCATTTGGGTTTTGATGGCAATCAAATTTTCTCTGTTCTATTGGATTCATTTAGTAATGTAAAAACCCCATTTATAGAAAAAACAAATAAACTGCTAAACATGGACACATATTATTTAACTTGTTAAACTAAAACTCACTTTTGCATAAGAAAATCGGCTAATTAATTTCCTTATATATATATAATCGGAATCTTTTGTTTAAATAAATATCAGCAATTGAGATCGTTAAAAATATATATTTTTTTTATTGTAAATCATAAGCACTTATTTTGAGTATAAAAATTTGTTTTTGATGGATAACAAAATTTTGTTTCTGTTAAATTTGAATCTACAATCTTTTAAATATAAGACACCTTTATTTATCATTTGAACTAAAAAATGGGAGTAAAATATATAAAATTATTATGTGTAACTAGATTTTAGGACAAATATAAGATTTTTCTTATATGTTAAATTTTTATCATTTGTGAAAATAAATAACATAATCTAGTTGTAAATTAAAGTAGCTATACAAATAAAAACTAACGTTAATTTGTAAAAAAGAAAAGTGTATATAAGTTACAGGACCTTAGCGTGACGGTAGACACAAGAAAGCATTTCATTTTTGTACGAAAAATTAAAGCAATTATTGTTATTGATTTTTTTCTGGAGTAAAAATAGTTGGTATACATCTGGTTTTTTCTTATTATGATAACCTATGATAGTATAATATAATCATGGTATCATTAATTGATATTGGTGCATCCATCAAAATTCAATATTCAAAACAAAATAATAGAATCAATGGTTTCATCATGGTCCCTTCGGACAATCTAAATTTTTTAGAAGATATCGTGTATAATTTATATTGTCTAATGCTAGTGGGAGTTGAATTGCAAATTTATCAAACATAATTCATTTATTTTACGTGTAATAATATAATAATTACAATACATATATTATTGGCTAAAAAACATAATTATTGGTATGAACAAAATGTTGGAAAAAAAAAATGGAAAAAAATGGAAAAAAATGAGTATTTAGACTCATGGTTAAATATTATTTTGATGCATCATTTTGAGTGGGATATACTTGATATAAGTTTAAGATCGTGATTGATTTGAGTTCTCCTTCGCGAGAACTTCGAAATCATATACTTATACACTCAAAATGGGATTGAGATGAATGAGAAATTGTGTCTCAAAGTTCACTCATTGAGATGTTGTGTTTTTGGTTTGTCCCACATGGGAAAATCATTTCCAACAGCCACATTTGGATGCCTATAAATTAACTCTGCAGCTGAGGAAAAAATACAACAACAAACATCAACCCTTCTCTTCTCAATTTTCCTGCAGCAAATACTTCCCAACTTCCAGTAAAATTATTCTAGAGCTAAGTTTGTGTGATAGAGAACAGATAGAAATTCAGTTCGAATAAACAGTTTCAGTTTGGTGTTCTTAAACTGTTTTAGATCGTTGTATTCTGGGAGGTAATTTTTCCTTAATCTCAAACACTATCTTAAGGAAACTGTTTACGGACCTCAATCTTCCTCTTATTTTCTTTTGTATTTATGTTATTGTAATTTACAATTTTTTATTTATTCTATAATTCTAAATTCATTTTATTAATTTATAATTTTTGTTTGTCTAATATACATCTTCCTACACAAAATTAATAAATTAAACTAAAAAAATGTTAACATTAGACGTCAAATGAACTTAGTTTATTTTTGTATCTCAAAAAAAAAAAAAAAATTGTTGTATATTCCACTCATTCAATGTTGCACTTAAGAACAATTGAGTACCTTGCATTTCTCCTTTGACAAAAAAAAAAAAGTAGCCTTATGATGTTAACAGTTTTTTGTTGTCGTTAATAACATAGCAAAGTTTTTTATTTTTAAAAATATTTAAATATTAAATTATTAAGTAAATATTTAATTGCTTTTAAAATAACAATTATCTAAAAAAAAAAAACCTGTAACATTGGAATGCGTTCTAAAACTTTTTCTTTGTCAAACTAGAATAATTTCTAATGGGTCAGATGCAAAGAAATTTTTTCAATATTATAAATGTATATAAATTATAGATATATTGAGAAATTGGTAGAGATAATATAAGAGATTAATCAGAAAAGAAAAAAATATTAAATCTTAAATTATAAGAAGTTAAAAATTTAAATCTATTTTTTTCTTGAAATATATTCATTTATTAATACCTTTATTTTATTTTTTATAATATGTAAAAGATTTTTATTTAATTATCATTAAAAATAAGTACGTCCCTAGCAAAAACTACAGCCAGAATATAAAAAAAAAAAAAAAAAATTAGACATTCGGAGAGTACATTCTAAAATAGAGAAAAAAAAAACCTAGCTGTAGCATAAGCAGCCAAAGATGCAAATACCTTCATTAAAACAGCTAAAATAAACAAATTTGAAAAATAACAATTATACGTACCCCTCATTGTCACCGTTTAATGCATTTGTAAAGAAAATTTTTATTTATTATTAAATATAAATAACATAGTATAATATTATTATTAATACAGTTAAATTTATAAAATTATATTTAATAAAAAAATATTATATTAATTATAATTGTAATAAAATTATGATATATTAAAGTATTTGTTTATATATATATATATATATATATATATTTTTTTTTTTTTCAATTAAACTCAACTATCATTCGTTATCAACTATCAAATAAGAAAGGGACATCTTTCAACGTTGTAGTAATAAATAGGTGATTAGGTTCAAAATAGAATGTTTTAGACCACCTAGCTAGCTGGAAATTCGTGGAGTTGTGAAATGCTAATATTATTTTGTGAAAAGTATTATTATTTTTTTTAATTAAATTATTTAAATTATAAACAATACTATTTAATTTTTAATTTAAAAATAAATTACATGATCCTTTAGTTAAATATTATTTTTTAATAAACTAATTAAAAATAAATTATATTATTTTAATTAAAAAGTAATATTTTAATTAAAAATTTATTAAAATCATGTATTTTATCCTTATTGATTTTTTTTACTAAAATTAATGGATTAAATAATACTATTTATAATTTAAGAGACTAAATATCATAAATAACATAATCTAAGAGATATTTATGACTCTGCTTCCTATTGCTTAAATTTATATATTCATATTTTTTATATTATATTATGCGTTAAAATTATTTTAAAAAATTATTCATTTTTTTAAATAATATTTAATATATATCATAATATAAAAAAATATGAATATAAAAATAAATATAAATTTATGTATTTTTAATATGCATTCATGGAGTTTGATGTTAAAAAAAAAAGTGGATTTTGATTTGTTGAAGCACAAGTATCACTCCAATATATCACTTCTATTTTTGTGACTAGGTGTGTTTATTGTTATGTTTGATCTAATTACGCAAAAATGTACAATTTTGTGACTAGGTGTGCATCAGATTAAAATGTACAATTTAACCAAATGGATTACATTGTATAATCTTGTTAAGCAGTTGAATAAATTATAATTTATTGTCGAAAGATGTTAGAAAGAGTAGCAAAAATAATAAATAATGTGTTTAATATTGGTGGCTCAATAACTTTTTATTGGGTATTTATAGGCATTATATTTTAATATGATACATACGTAACTTACACATAAAAACATATACGACATTAAATATAATATATAATATGACCAAATTTATTCTCGGTAGTTTTGAGCATAAGTGCATAACGTAACCGATCCGAATGGTGCATGTTGAGGTTAACTAATTAAACTTAAGGCTGATATATTGAACATAAGAGACGACCATCAGATCGTGTCTAAAACATTCATAAAATTGTAATTTATCTTACTTTAAAAAGTAGTATACGTATTATACATTAATTAAATCGGACTATGTGAATTTAACACTACCAACTCAAATAACAGAAGATATAACTATTTGGGTAATTGTGAATAGGGGGTTTTGTGGTCTTATTAGATAGAAAAATATATGTTTAAAGTTTAAGACTTGCGTTTTAATATCAAGTTTGTTATAGTCTTATTATTGACATATAGTTGACAAATTTTATAATTATTGATGATTTCGGAGGTGTGATCCTAATTTTAGTTAAGTTTTTTTAGGAAAAAAAAAACTCAAGTCACAAATGATTCAGCACTATTTGACTTAATTTGAAGTATTTATTAGCCTATAAAAGTATGAATAGAGCTTATATAAATAATTTATAACTAAACTAAGAGCCAAAAATTTATAAGAACATATGATAACTTGATAACATTATTTTATGATATCATACATCAATTGAATTATTGTACTTATTTAATTCAATTTTTAGTTAAAAAAAAAAAAAAGCCAAAACTTATCCTAAGATTTTAGTTTAAATTTGAAAATCTGGAGTGCAGACACTACCTGTAAATAATATGTGGACCTACGAAGTATAACGTGTAATTGACTTAGAATTCAAAATTTCGCACTTTAGCCCACTTAGCATCCATATTGATTTGTACTGTTAAAGACAATCCAATTTGATTAGAAAAGTGCATATATATATTTCAAATTTGATATAAATTTTAAATATTTTAACACAAATTTTAAATACCTATCACGTCAATATTATAGTAAAGTGAAGACAATCAAGAAGAGATAAGGATTACAACAATGTACGACATAAAAAAACGAAAAAGAAACTCTTCATTTCATCCCCCTAAAAGAGAACTCTATACTTTGAATTTTAGAATTTTATCTTAGTCTTTCATTTCTTCTCCAACTAGTTGCGACTCCATGCCACACCACCCCTTTAACCTACCTCCAGCCTAGCCCACTCCATCACGCCACCCATCTGACCCTCTCACTCCAATCCCGTTTCTCTCGTTGTTTGGACCACCACCATTAGAGCTGCCGCTACCGCCTTGCCACCATCTATTCCCTCCTCTCAAGACACTTTCATACGCTGTTAATTTGTTTTTTTCAATAAGTTTTTATTTCTTTGGCCTTGCCTTCCCCTTGGTTTTCTAGTAGGTTTATTTTATTTTTGTACCTGGGTATTTGTGATTGTTGGCATGGAGTAATAGGATGATAAAAATAAGCCAAAATGACAATGGGATTTCACCACTAAAAATAAGGATGACAGCTACTTGTGATGGTGACTCTCTACCTCTCATTGAGATTGTATTAAATTTTATTTTTTATTTTGTTCTCTTTATTGTGAAAGGTTTGATTTGTGATGTTTATTTATTTTGTTATTTTGTTATTTGGGTTGTGTCATGATCCTTGCTTTTTGAGTTAATTTTTTTTTTATTTCTTTATTATGAAAATTTTGATGTATTGTGAGGTTTTTAAGGGGTTGATTTTTGCTTTTTGTTATTTGAAGCAATGAGATTTGGAAGTAATTTCAAAAAATAAAAATAAAAATAAAAAACAAACAAGAGATAAGGATTAGACTATTAGTATCGGTAAGTATAGGCCATATTTAAACTTACTTAATTGCAACAAATAAAAAACTTATTAATTCGTAACATATATTAAATAATGTATTAATTATTAATTAAATTTAAATTTAAAAATATGGTATAAAATATAATTGATATTTTTTTATTAATAAAAATTAAATTTATATATATATTAAATTATAATAAAAAATATTTGTGAATTATTTATCTTTGTGACGTGTAATTGTGCTTAATCCAGGCTTTCTAGCTTGATATTAGACTGATTTCTTGGACCACGTGAGACAGTCGGATAATTCAACTTGACTTATTTCCATTGATAGTGTCCGCTGATCAAGCCACACATGTTCACAATTTTATAATATTGTCTTATTCACATTTAACAAACTTTCTCAGTTCAGGACCTGAGGTTGAAGTTTAATCATTTTCATTATTTTGCAATTCGTATTTATTATATTTGTTCACTATGAAACTTGAGAACTGTAATTACTAACATGGACTCAAAAGCACATTTGAACACTAGAAAAATGATAATATAACTAGTAATTATTTTTACACACATCTTTTTTATATTATATTATATATCACAATTATTTTAAAAATAAAAAAATAATTATATTTTTTAAACTAATATATATTACAGTATATAGGTACAAAAAATAGATAAAATTTTATATTTTCTGAACAATCTTCTTGGATAATAAAAGGACTCAAGCCCTGACATTTTATATATTTAAGT
Source organism: Elaeagnus macrophylla (assembly GCA_029378325.1). Classification (NCBI taxonomy): domain Eukaryota; kingdom Viridiplantae; phylum Streptophyta; class Magnoliopsida; order Rosales; family Elaeagnaceae; genus Elaeagnus; species Elaeagnus macrophylla. The sequence goes on from CM055641.1 coordinate 10,530,359, forward strand.
GGACTTTTATGTTATTGAGATATAACTTGTTAGTATAAGTTCTTAAGTTTTTTTTTTTTTTTATAAGAATAATCACACTACTCAGACGTATTTTACATGTTCAACCTGAGTCATAATCTTCTTAAATCTTTATGGGGTGCATTTTATATAAAGATAAGTAAATAATTTCATCAATTTATCTAAATTAAAAAATTCGATTCAAATTTGATAAAAAATTTAATTTGATTCGTTGGATTCGAATCAAATTAACATATTTTATAGTCAATTCAGATTTAGATTAGAAAGTATACATTCTGTTTAGATTTTAATTGATAAATTTTATAATTCATTGCAATTCGATCTGAACCAAATTACTATTAAAATTATAAATAAATGTATATATTATTTTTAATGTGTTATATTAAATATTATACATACCACGAGCATATTTTAATAATATTAAATTATCTATAATATTTAAAAGCATAATTTTTATTATTTTGATTCTCTTAATTATAAATATAAATATATAAATTTTATTAGTAATGTACCAATTTAAAATTTAAATGTTATCAAATATTGTATTTTATTATGACAATAATTTAAAAATAATTTATAATTTAAATCTAACATTATTATATTTGAAAATTTTGATCTGATTTAGATTTAAATTGAGTACATCGAGTCAAATTTAAGTTAAATATGTTTAAATTCACTTTAAATTAGATTAAATTTAAATTGATGTAAAAGAGGAAAAAAAGAAAAGAAGCCTATTTTAATCCATTACTCACCCTTAGTTTTACAATATTACCTTTATTTGTAGTGTAAAGACTTTAAGGCTATATTTGATATTTTGTATTAGATAGGTTAAGTATAGTTGTATTGAATTGAAATATATTGATTTGTATTATAATTATTTTGTATAGTATTTGGTGAAAAGTTGTATAATATAGTCAAATTAAATTAATTATATATTATTTTATTAAAATAATTTATATTTTAAATAATTTTTTATTATAAAATTTATTTAAATTAATATTTAATTCATTTTTATTATATTTTTGAAATAAAAAATATCATTTTTAATTTAAGTTAAAAAAAGTTATGACATATTATTTTATAATTAAAAATTCAGACAGACTAAATTAATTGTCTAATTTGGCTTAGACCCCCGACAGTACAAAATTTTTATATAATCATACTATTTTTATACTGTATAATACGGTCTGATTTTATAATTAAATATATAATTATATATAAATTATAAAATCAAAATATATAATACAATGTAACAATATGACCTAAGAGTCCATATTTTGAATTTCATGCTTTGTGCAACTCCCAATTTGACTATTCTTATCAAGATAATTGTGGGTTAATTGGGTTGGAAAATTTGTCATTTGTTTTATAAATGAGTTCGTGAAATATGTATTGCAAACGTAGTAATTCAACTCATTTGTTTAATGCATATATTTTATTAAAAATATTCTTAAAATATAGAGTAAAAACAAATATAGATATAAAATATATAAAAAAATGAATGTGTAAGTTATGAAGGAAATATAGATATGAAATATATGAAAAAATGAATATGCAAGTTAAAATAATAGATAATTAAAATAGGTTGAGAAGATAATTAAAAAGTCAAATAAAGTCATTATAATTCTTATTTATTTAGAATACTGAATAACTACATTGATATTTATTGAGATAATAAACTAAAATCATAATCTTAATAGTCTCTAATACTAATAAGAAAACAAACTATTAATTTAATATTCAACTAATATTACTTTACATAAAAAATAATAATAATAATAAAATTCTTAAAAATTTAAAATAATAAAAATAATATTTTTTATTTTTAAATTATATATTTTTGGATATAAAAAAAACGGTTATATTTTTTTAACAATGTTTAAATTAAATTGTGATAATTTAAATTCATTTAATATTGAACATTATTTAATTAAATACATTTTAATATTATTAATACATTATTTTTATTATTATAAATTATAAAAAATTAATTTAATAATTTTTTTTTTAAATAAAAATATCAAATAATAAAATAATGGCTTTTTGTCCCCCATCTTTTGTTGGAATTCCAATATTATTTTCGAGCCCGACAAACTAAAGGTGCTCGCCATTCTTATTGTAAAGGAAAGCACAGTACTTTTTTCCTCGACCTACTGTAGGGTTCATTGTTCAAGGATACAGGTGACTGGGCCACGGGGCTTGAACAAAAGCCATAAAAAAAGAAGCTAGTTTTTTTGCTTTTAGTTTATTTTAACCTTTTGCTCAGAATTGTAATTTTTAATGCATAATATAAAAAATTGAATTTTTTATATGTCACTTTTTTTATTCGTCCATATACTCTATTTTACAACTATTATAATATAGATTGTATATGTGGAAAAAAATTAATAATTTGCATATAAGTCAATCACAGACTTTTTTATTTGGCATATGGGTTCGGATTAATGTAACATATTTTAGTCCGGTACGAATAAAACTCCCTTTTTCTCTGATGGTTTTTTTTTAATATAGTAAATTTTTTAAGGTCTTAAGTTGATATCTTTTGAAACTTGGGTTGGGCCTTTTAGGTACATCAATGCTCTTTGTACCAAAACCAAAGTAAGTTGCATGTAAAGCCCAAAGTCATAGAAGATATGCTCCCTCTTTTTCTTTTTTCTACGGAAAAAACTTCACTAAGAAAGAAAATCGTAGTTATTTTGTAGACATACTGTCATGTCTCTTCTTAATTATCAAAGATTATTGGTCATACTTAAATAAGGATACCTACCTCAAGTTAGCAGGTGCGGTGATTTAACAGTTTGCACTGAAAAGTTTGCAGCTCAACAGAATGAGCTTTGCATCTCTCAAAATTTGAACTGTTGACCTTCCATCTGGATGATTATTCACGCATATTGCATTTAGCAATTTTGATTTCTCAACTTGATTACTCAAAGGTGTGTTATAAAAGATATGCTTGGGCCTGCAAAGGTTTTTTTAATTTTTAATTTTTTAAAAACTATAATAAAATCCTACATAACCTAGAGAAATGAGAGTTTTAGGTGTTAAATATTAGTATTCTTCGATTTTATTAGGGTTCTCACTAAAAGTGTTTATGGTCAGATCTGGTTCAATTTTAGTAAAAAAATTTAACTAAATTAGATTGTTTATATGACTTAGACTAAACTAGACTATGTCGTTTTTCTAGTGAAATTAGTTAATGATTTTTTAAGTTTTAATTTTTTCCTCCAAATTATGTTAAAACTTAAAATTAACATGAGAAGAAAAAATTTTAAATCTAACAAAATTGCTTTAAATATTTATAAATATTAATCATATAATATCATTACATAAACTAATAATTAAATTAATAAAATTTATAAAATTTAAAATTATCATAAATTACATACAACTGAAAAATGTAAACATTATGATAAAAAGTTAAAATTTCAACAACAAAAAAAGGTTTAAATGTAATATTTAATAAGAATTTAATATATTTTTATTATTTTTTAAATAAATTTTTTTAAATATAATATATAACAGTTTGGTCCAATTTAAATGATTAAAAATTTTAAAAATTGAACTGAACCATTTGTCATATAATTATTCGGTTCAATTTAATCTAATTTTTTTATTTAATTTAATTTAGTTTAATTCTTGAACACTCATAATTCTCACTATAAGTATGGAACATCTTTAATGGTTTTTTTTTTTGAAATTTTTATGTAATTATTTCATTAATTGAAACAAATTTGTTCTAAAAAAACCTAGAAAAATGGGGAATGATAATAAGATATATTTAGTATTTACAATCCACACGTCGATTTTACTACCAATTTAGCATACGTGTGATATTGCATAGATCATAATCCAAAAGGAAAGACTTAGCAAATGATTAATACAGAACTAATAAATAAATAATACAACAAATAAAGGCATTTAACTTGTATGCATAGTTTTCAGGAAAGTAATAAAGGTAATATATTTTAAAATTTGTACTCATAAAAATAACGAAAAATTATTAATTATTTTTAAAATATGTAATGATATAATTTTTAAATAATTAAAATATAATATTAGTATAATATTTTTTTGATAAATACAACTATTTGATGCTTCTTAAAAAGAGTAATTAATAAAATTTATGAAAAATATACTTTAAAATTAATGAATAATAATTTTAAAAATAACACTCTTTATATTGAACTTATATAATTTTATTATAAAAAAAAAATCTAACATATTATAATACATTGAATCCCTTCTTAAAGAGAGGAACTAATGAAATTCATGAAGAATATACTTCAAAATTAATGAATAATAATTTTAAAAATAACATTATTTATATTGAACTCATATAATTTTATTATAAAAAAAAAGTCTGACATATTATAATACATTGAATCCCTTTCAAGTAAAATTATGATCATTTAGATGGTTTGAATATTAAATTTAATATTATTAAATATTATTTTTATTATTATAAATTTTAATATATATATTTTTAAATTTTTTTTTATTAGTTAAATAATACAAACACATGAAAAGTTAGATTGGTTAGGCTCTCTGTTACTTTCTATGCTTTTTAAATTAGCTAAGTCTCTGTATCTCATATATTCTCTAACATTCGTCCAATGGAATCTGCTGTAGGTGCATTGTCCACTTCAAAAAAACTAATTGCTTAAACTAAAGGCATTTTCTTTTGAGTAGGCTACTTTAGAAGTCAAAACAATTGAAGAAGCAAAAGTGACATGAGGCTTGTAATTTAGTTATTGGGTCGCTACAACTATACTTTATAAAACTAGCTCATAGTCCGATCCAACTAATTCTTTTTTCTAATCTATATCGACATAACCATTTTGTATTAATTCGATTTATCAACAAAAAAAAAATGTTGGAATTTTTTTTAAAAGAGATGAAAAGTTCAGTGCATGAAAGCAGGGGCATTTCAATTTGGTTGCTATTTACTATTTATTGAGATATTATAACAAGTTAATACAATTGTGATATTTTTCTTAATTAAAAAAACTAAGAAGTCCTGTGTGTTTGGAGTCCCTTTAGACAAATATCCTAAAAACCATCCAACTAAAAAACAGAGTAAAAATATGGGTAAATTCTCACTTTAGTAAACAGAGCAGTTATTGTATTTAGGGTAATTGTGAGGTCAACCTATAGAAATTTTATCATTCTATCTTATATATTATGTACATCCAACTCATTTAAATTCTTATATATATTTTTTTATGTCAATTTTACCTATTAACAATAAAATATTTATTTATTTTGATAAATACATAATGGGTAAGAATAGATATAATTTATAAATAAATAAAAAAAGGAAGATAGATAGATAGATAGATTTCTCAAGTTGCATGTATGTGAAAAAAAGGTATTATTTTAATAAATAGCTGATATATAACTCAATCACACACTTTTTTTTTTCTTCTTCATTTTTTATCCCTCTCTTATCTCAGGGAAAAAAAAAAAACTCATCTCATGTTTTTTTGTTTTTTGTTTTTGTCACGTTGCTTAAACATTGGTTTTATTTGTGCAACGCTATCTTTAAATTTAAACCTACATTCCCAAATCATCACATAATTCATAATCTTCACATAGAAAACAGAGAGGTCTTGAACATGAAGAACAACAACAGCAACACAAAACTAATCCTTCTTCACCCTTACATCCAAAAACAAGGAAGCTCAAATCGACTATGGCTTTTAACCTTCATTTCAGTCTTTACAATAGCTTTCCTCCTAACCCTTATCTACACAAGAGAATCTGCAACAACAATTTCAACACCCATTTTTTCTACTTCCTCTGTTTCTTCAACCTTAATTAACAATGCCCAATTATCTCCTACTGTCATTAACACCCTTCTCCACTATGCTTCAAGATCAAACGATTCATATCACATGTCATATTCTGAACTAAAACCCATCTCAGATGTCCTAAGAAAATGCTCAAATCCATGTAATTTCCTTGTTTTTGGTCTCACTCATGAAACCCTTTTATGGAAAGCTCTAAATCACAATGGTAGAACAGTTTTTATTGATGAGAATAGATATTATGCTGCTTATTTTGAAGAATTGCATCCAGAAATTGATGTTTATGATGTTCAATACACCACAAAAGTTGGAGAAATAAAAGAGCTTATAACTAGAGCAAAAGAGCAGATAAGAAATGAATGCAGACCTGTACAGAACCTTTTGTTTTCAGAGTGTAAGTTGGGTATTAATGATCTTCCTAATCATGTTTATGAAGTTGATTGGGATGTGATTTTGGTTGATGGTCCTAGAGGGGACTGGCCCGATGCACCGGGTCGTATTTCGCCGATATTTACCTCCAGCGTGCTTGCCAGGAGTAAGAAAGGTGGGAATGCTAAAACTCATGTGTTTGTTCATGATTTTAGGAGAGACAAAGAGAAGGTTTGGGGAGATGATTTTTTGTGTAGAGAGAATTTGGTAGAGACTGCCGAGATGCTAGGACATTATGTTTTGGAAAGAATGGATGAGAGTAGCTTTCAGTTCTGCAGAAATCAGACTGTATCAACAAGTTTTTCATCTTTTTCTTAGTTCAATCGATAAGCATTCTTTAATTGGATTGGTGAGATTGATGATATTCCTCGATAGACTCAACTAATTAAGTAACATATTGGTGTTGGGTTTTTAAGGGAGGTAAAATGTTGGTATTTATGTTAATTTTGATACTTCATTAATTTTTCTTTCCCTTTCTTTGTGGGTTGTCATATAAAAGTATTTATTGACTTATTGTTTGTTTGATTTTATTTTATTTTGGGTTTTGTTAATGCAAAGTGTTGCATACTTCTGAATACCCCTGAATCAAAAATGTTAACTTTCATTTATTTCCTTTTGGGTGATGTTTAGATTGAAAAGGGGCAGTGTTATTCAAGAATTATGGTCTTGAACTTTAGTCTTGGGTAACTCATTCATTGTTAGCGAAATCAGCTGAAACTATATTTATGAAGTTCACTAATTCTAATGTCATTTAGTCAATTTCAAAGTGATAGCTTAGTTCACCTATTCCTTTGTACTCTCGTATCCATTTTAAGTTAGGGAATTCAAATGACATTAAATACATTTTAGCTTATTTTAACTTTTAGTGTATTAAATGATTTAATTATTTAATTAATTTTATTTTTAATTTTTAAGTATAAAAATATTTACTGAGGAAGTTAAAAATAAAATTTTATACAAAAATAAGATTATGTCATGCAAGATTTTAAATCAAAGTGAAATGGCTTATAATAGGGCTGAAATAAATGATTGCTTTACTTGCATTCTTAACGAATCAACAAAGTAAAAGAAGGGCAAGCACAGGATCAACAAAGAGAAAAAGGAGGTTTCGGAGATGGGGTAAAAAATAAGAGGCAAGACTGTCCAAGAAACATAACCCAAAGAAAAATATAAATATTTATCTTTCTTTTATTAAATCTAATATATGACATTAAAATATAACAATTTATAAGATTCAAATACCAACCCAAAAACATGTAGCGTATTACGCAAAAGAGGGAATCTTGTTCATCATGACTCCATGAACCCGAACCAAAGTGCATCTGACTTGGAAAAACAAAACCTTAGTTACTTTGTGTAAAAATTATACATTATTTTTTGAATAATTAATGATAAAGGTTATTATATATATATTTTTTTTTTGAAAAATACACCCATGATTCACTAAATGTACGATAAAGAGAATAATCAATATATATTAATTAATAGTATGCTTACTAAATACACGATAAAGAAAAAAATCAATAATATTAATTAATGGTATATTTCAAAAACAATAAATAATAATGTCCATATTCATTAAAAACATAACAACACTTTAATAATATTATCTTTAATTAAATTTGGTATATTTTTACTAACAATTTGAATATTTTAGTTGAATAGCTTAAGATATATATAAGTTAAACAAGTTTGAAAAATACAATCTAATAGTATGTTAGTGCACTATATTACATATGTTAAATATAATTGAATAAATTATATTATAATTAGTATGTATAATATTTGATAACAATTTATATAATTAGATAAAATCATAACCAATATTTTAATAAAATAAATTATATTTAAAATAGTATGCAATTTATTTTATGTAGTTTTCTTAAATATAAAATTAATTTTATTATAAATTTTTAAAAATTAATATTTAATTTATTTTTTATTTTTATTATATTTTAAAAATCTAAAATATTATTTTAATTTGAGGTGAAATAAAAATTAAGGCATATAATTATATAATTGAAAATTTAAACCTTAATTTAAATGTCTAATATAATTTAAACTCATAATTTTTAATTGTACAAATTTTTTACATAATTATACTATATAATATAATTTAATTTTATAATCAAATATATGAATATACAAAATTATACAATTCTGTCCTTCATTTGGAAATGATAATAGGAAAGAAGATATAAATTAAGAAATATTATTTCTTATAGTACAATTCGTTAATTTTAATATCGTATTTTATTTTATTTTTAATAAGGTAGAATGTAGCTAGTTTAAATACTTTATTTGTTCTAAATGAATTTAAATAAGATTTGTAATATATATATATATATATAATGTAAAAATTCAATAAAAAAATGATGAAATATTATGTTTAAAGTTAAAATTTAAATGAGATGAGATGCAATAAGTTAGGATAAGATAGAATGTGAAGAGATAATATTTAAATTAAATAAGATAGTTTTGTACTATAAGTTTTTTATTTTATTTTATCTCATCTCATACTATAAGCTTATTAAGATATTACATAAAATATGAGATGAAATAATATTGCTCACTCTACACATAAGAGGATGTTAGAGAAAATAAAAATCCAACATTAATAAGATATAATGTTATGAAAAAATTTATAAAAAATATGAATATGTTCATCCTTTAGATCAACATTTTAGATAGCTCACTTTACTTAAGTCTATTGATGGGCCAAGAAAAACCAATGATCACTCTCACAAATTTTCTTTTTTACATGAATATAGTAAAAAGAAAAAAAAGAAAAAAAAGTGAACTAATAAAATTAAAATAATAAAATAAGTCTCATATTGATAAAAATAATACTATAAAAAAGTAACTCATTCATTAAATTAACTCTTAGGTGCATATATGACTCGTTTATTACAGCATATATTTTATGTAAAAAATATATATTATTTTATGTTATAAAAAATAAAATTTTATTTATAAAATAATAAAATATATGATAGCATGTAATTAAAACTTAGATTATTCTTTTGAATTAAAAGTTGATGATTATAGCAGCAAATCCCTTGCCATACTCCTATCTCGGTAGCCTTTTACCACCCCTAACATTGCGATTAAAAACACCCAAAATTTGCCATTTAAGTGCTAACTCAACTGATACATGTAAGAGCATAAATTTGAGTACTATTATGAGTATGATTTGAAGTTAATTTATGCTTTTAGTGTTTAACAAAAATGTCTAATTGCTACACTAACGTACAATTATTTGAATTCTATTAAAGATTAATGCTAATCATTTTATTAACTAATAATTTGAGATAGTATAAGATGTTGATTACCTTAGTAAGAAAAAAATTATGAACCAAAAAAAAATTGCGATGTAAAAGAAAGACACCATTAACATTGTCGCTTTCTAATGTTATTGAAAAGCCAATATCAGCCCCGTGCACAATATGATCCTTTTTGTGTCTCGCTTAGACTTGTACGCTCAAGATATTTATAATATGGTTTTAAAATTTTAAAATAATATAATTTTTGTATTAAAATTATTCTAAAAAAAATTATATAGAAAAAATAATGTGTTATATATTTTAAAAATATACTTCTTATTGTCATATTTAAAATAGCGTGAATATAGTATAATTTTTACATTAAAATAATGTAAAAATTATACTAAAATAAAATTTTGGATTAAAGATTATGTTAACATGTAGGTAAACTTATAGAGCTTCAAAGTTTTAATCTCAACTCTAAATTTCTCACCTAATTTTTTTATAAAAATTAAAATATATTTCATAATATTCAGATCTCAAAAATACAATAAAATATTATTTATTTAGATTTACTAACATATATTCAAAAACTAAAAAGCATAGCATACTGTGAGAATAATAGTTTTACTAAATGAGCCATCAAAACAAAAACTTCTTCATCTTACTCATGTATAGATATCTCCACTATTAAGTATTAACTATGGCTGCATGAATAAAGTTTCTACAAATACGACATCTTTGTAGATTTTGAAAGTTATAAAAATATACAAATACTTATTGATAAAAAATTTCACACCCAACAAATTATATATGAATACACACTAAATTTGACTTTCATAGAATCAAATCCGATAGAAATAAGATTGTCAATTGGACGGGGCGGGACTAAATCAAAAACCCTTTTCTTGTTTTATGTTCACAATTTTGAATTTATCCTCTATTCTCACTTAAAATTCTTGTAAAAACATACTGAGATCCAACTTGACAACGAGGATTAAAGTAATATTAAAATTATTATTTTTAATTTCTTAATAACTTTTATTTTTATATATAAAAAAACTATTAAATAATAAATATTTTATAATAAGAAAGAAAATAAAATTTATAGCCAATAAATAATATAATATGATAAGAATAAAAATATAAAATAATAAATACATAATTTTTTTATACTAAATAATATTGATAAAATTTTGTTAGAAAGTAGCTTAAAGTAATAAGATTAAATAATAAATAATTATATGACTTTTGACTTTTTGAATTTAAGTAAATAGTTTAAATAATTTTTATAAAATAATTATTGATGTTTTAAAATAATAAAAATATAATTAAAAGATAAAATCTATAATATATAATATATTATTTATGATTAGTTTGAGTTTTATGTAACTAAATTTATTTTAAAAAATTTAGAAAATATAATAAATTTATATATTTATTAAAATAAGGTATATAATTTCGGAGAATGAGATGAGAAATACAATCCTCATCCTTACTCCTCATTGTATTATAAAATACAATTTTTCATTCCCCGTTACCATTTTATATTTTGTTATACTTATCTTTGCTTCTAACTTAATAATCCTTGCAAAAATTTATTTCGTTAAGAAAAATTGATAATCATAGATAAAAAAAAAAACTGCAACAATAGTGGTAAAAGATTATTTATGAAATAAAATTTTATTAAGAGAAGAACTAGCAACAAAATACAGAGAAATTTTTTTTACTAAAGACCACCTTGGTGAGGAACTGAAGAAGGAAGGAATGTGAAAACATAAAAATAATAAATAATAAAAAAGGGAAGAAAAGAGGGAGAAGAAAGAAAGAAACTTAATTTATATTTTTGACCTAATTTATTTTTAAGAAAAGAGAGAAAGAAAAAAAAGAAAGAAACTTAATTCATATTTCTCACCTAATTTTCTTTTTTAACAAAATACATATCTTTGATAGAAAGATTGAATAATATTTGCTTTCTTTATTTACTAAAATTATATAAATAATTATGTTATTAACTAGACTGTTTTGATTATTTTTCACTTAAAATTAATGCTTATAATTTGTACCTAGAGAGATATCAATTTACGCATACATAATAATATTAAAAATGTAAAATTTATAAATAAATAAATAAATAACTTAATTATTTATTTTTAAGTTATTTTATTAAGTATAAAAATGAGAAAGTAACTTTAATTTCTAAAAGTTCTTTAAAAAAAAAAATCAGCCAAAAGTGTAAAATAGTAATCATTATTTGATAAAAAAGTATTTGTCATATTTATATATTTTTATTTTAAAAAAATTATGTCAAAATTTTGTATTAAATATTATTTAAATTAAATTATAATTAATTAAATTCATTTAATATTAAAGTTTAACAAATTATAATTTATTTAATAGTATTAAAGTGGTATATTTGTTGTGGTTATTATTATTGTTATTATTTTGTTATCAAATTTGAGTAATTTTTATTGATAATAGATAATTTAATAGGTAATATTACTGAATTATATGTATTAGATCATAATTTTGAGGATAAAACATCATAAAGACTTCTCTAACATAATTTGAAGTTTTGAAGTGATAATTATTATTAATATTTTTAAAACAAAGCCTTAATGATGAATGGACCTTAAAACTTACACCGTCTTAGTCAGGAGCTTTATTATTCTGTTAATTTTTTTTTTTGAGTAATTTAGTTCCCTTCTTCGGTAGTCTGGTCCCGTACTATCCACTTCCAGTGGCAATTAACCGAAAGAGGGAGAGAGTCATAGAGAGACCGAGCCATATACGACATGGCCACCGATTTCAAGTCAATCCCAATAATAGGTTAGCGTTGCGCTTCAACCCCATCTATTGAGTTTATGCATGATTCTGTCTTTACATTAATTGCATGGAATGCAGATCTTGCTCCTATGTTGGCCAAGTGTGATGATCAAAATATGGCCCAAGACCCAGAAGTTTCCGAGGTTGTCAAACAGTTAGACCAAGCTTGTAGAGAAGCTGGCTTCTTCTATGTGGTAATCTTCCTTCCTTTTTGTATGAATTTTTTATTTCTCAAGTTTAGTTCAAAACCCATTCTTTGATTGATTTAGCAAAAAACACTCATTTTTTGATTTTTTCTAAAAGGTGAAGTTTTTAAATAGACTTGGTGCTCCTTTATGTTTCATATTTCAGTATGTTTCAGCCAGATATTTGAATGTAGAATATTGATCAATTTGTGTTTATAATGGGGAACTTAGTGATATTTCTGGAGAATATGGCCCATAAAATTTATTAGTTCTTATATTGTTTATGACCAGATGGTTATGTTACCGGTGTTGTATGAAAATTGGGTTGTGTACTTGTGTGCAGCTGTGACAACATGTGATGCTATCTTAATTCTGTTACTTGACGTGTTGACTTGATAGGTTATGTATGGATTATTTGTTACTAGCCACCCGATTCGATTCTCCCCACCCTGAATTATAGTTTGATAAAAACAAAATATATGGATTATCTGTCGATCGATTGCCCGATATGCAGATTTGCAAAATTGTTGAAGTTGTTGTTGATCGCCCCTCCTATGGCTAGTTCTTAGTTAAAATAATATCTTTCTCATTTGTTGAAGGCGAATGACTCGTAGATTGTTGAGGATAAGATCAGAATTTTTCAGGACATTGTATATTTGATGTGATTTTAGCATCAATAAATAAATAAATAAATTCTATTTCGTCTAGATCCTAGTACAATTTTTCCTTTTTGTTGTCTTTTACACTTTAAAAGACTTACTTCTAGTGAGGTTTTGCTTTGTGATAAAACAGAAGGGTCATGGTATTCCTGATATTCTTTTGAAAGAAGTGAAAAATCTGACGCGTAAATTTTTTGAACTCCCATATGAAGAGAAGTTAAAGATCAAGATGACTCCAGCCACCGGATACAGGTTGAGTAGAATAACTTCTTCTTGTACATGTATGTTATGAAATGTGAAAAAGTATCACCTTTCTCCAACAATTTTCTAATTGCATGCAGAGGATACCAAAGGATTGGAGAAAATATAACCCAAGGTGTCCCCGACATGCATGAAGCTATTGATGTAGGTATTCTAGAGTTCAAGTTCATATTGTCATAGTTATTTTACAATTCTAATGGTGCTCCTGTATATATAATTGTGGCAAACGTTATTGTTTTTAATGCTACTCTTCTGTTTCCTATAACAGTGTTATAAAGAAGTGAAGCCAGGGATGTATGGAGCTGTTGGGAAGCCCATTGAGGGATGTAATCAATGGTAAGCTGAATTATTAGTTTCATTACTAGCTACTTGTAATAAACCATTCTTTCGCATAATGTATCAGACAATGGGATATTTTATAGATACAATTTCGATAACTTCCATGTTGGTCTAAGCAGGCCGGTTGATCCTCCAAAGTTTAAGGAAATAATGGAGGAGTATATCAGCCTATGCACAGGCATGTTTCTCATATTGAACTCAACTCTCTTACCCTTTACCTTTCCTGGTTTAAACTTTCCATTTGTGTCACTTTCAGACCTTTCAAAGAAAATAATGCGAGGAATTGCATTAGCTTTGGGTGGGTCACCAATTGAATTTGAAGGTAATAGAGCTGGAGATGCGTTCTGGGTTGCACGTGTCATTGGTTATCCAGGGATACCTCCTGCAAATGGCCATGTGATGCCCACAAATGACATTGGATGGTAACACAAACATTGCGCAATTGGTGCTTACTATTTTATTTTCTCTCTCACTGCATCAATATATCTAATACAAAATTTTTCATGTTTTCTTCCTTTGATGCAGTGGAGCTCACACTGATTATGGTGAACTTCCTCTATTTTTGATGAAGTTAGGACCATAAAATCTTATAGAAGTTGATAAAAATCCGAATTTCGTTGCATGACAGGTTTGTTGACATTGGTAAATCAGGATGATGATATAACTGCACTACAGGTATGAAATTATTCTTATTAAAAAGGAGAAAGGACTATAAATAAAAGGTTACCATAAGATTGGAGTGGTAAATTTATCAGTGAGGCACAGCTTTAGGAAAAGTATTCCATAGACAGGCGTGCTTTTCTTTCTTGCCACATCACAATGCATATCCTTAGCAAGAAAATGTACTAAACTCCAACGTTTTATGTTATTTTGAGGACATTGAAATCAAATATTTAACAATTGAATATTTTCCATGTTCTGCCACTTCAGCTTCGGTCTGTAGCTTAGTATGATTAATGAATTGGTGCAGGTGAGGAACTTTTCTGGTGAATGGATATCGGCTCCACCTGTTCCTGGAACATTTGTATGTAATATTGGTGATATGTTAAAGGTAATATATTTCTTCACCATCTTTATCAATATCTGAATTTCTTTTGTAATTCGATATCACTGATTATGTGCAGGTGTACTCTAATGGTCTTTACGAGTCAACTTTACATCGAGTCATTAACAATTCCACAAAATATCGAGTCTGTGTAGTATATTTCTATGAGGTATTCAGTTTAATCATTTATACCTTCTTTATCATCTTGGACATTGTTTATCCACAAAAATGCGACACACGTACAAAATAGTCTATGAACTTTGGTTTTGCTTTGACAGACAAATTTCGAAACAGCCGTAGAGCCATTGGATGCTTGTGTGCAGAAGACTGGTGGAGCTAAAAAGTTTGAGAGAGCTGTAGTTTATGGAGAGCATGTGGTTGCGAAGGTGACTACAAATTTCATATAGGGTCGTAACTCAGGCATTTTCTGCAATTCCTTCTGTACAGTTAACAATAAATATGTTTTTAAGTATTGTATTTAAAGAGTCATCATAGAATAAGATAAATCAATGCTGTTTTGTTTTTCTTTTTCCTGGTGGAATGGTTCCGAAGGAAGGTCTCAACTCGTGGCTTTTAAGAAATGGTAGGTACTCTGTCTTCCTAAAGAACAAGGAAGAATCCTTGATTGCCTCCTGGGCCCTGGCCTGAACCAAGGTACCAAAATTCAAGATGCTCTACAATACAAATTGTCTACTAGGCATTGCATGGAAAGCAATGCTAGCCGTTTGGGAATTGCATTAGGTTTTCAGATTAAGCAGCTTACAAGTAGGGGTAGCAATTCGTGCACGTAGTGTCTATGCATTTAATAAATGTGTAAGTGTCGTGTTAACTTATTTATGAGTGAGGTATATTATTGTTTGACTTAACATGTTCATGTCGTACTCATGTTCACATGTTGTCAACTCTAAAAATAAAAATAAGACAACCACAATACATTATGATAATGAAAAATAATTTATTAAATCTGTGTATGTCGTGCTGTATTATAAGATGCCACCCTTTGCTAAGATAAATTTTTCTTCCCTAGAATTATCTTATTCTGGCACTGAATGATTGCTCCCATTTTTTTCACACTGTTTTTATTTTCTGAAAATGTTAGAAACATTCGTTTATTCGTATTCTAAGAAAAATGAACACAAGTTTTTTTCCCTAAAAAATGTTAAAAAAAAATCTATATATAAAAAGAGATTATGTCATTTAATTTAATTTAACGATTGTATATTCCAAAATAAGTCTTTTATTTTGGAATAAGTGAGGAAGCTGAGAAAAACAGTTTGAACACAAGAACGTGGAAGCTGGCCTAAAGGACATCAGACTAATTATGAAGAGATTACAAATTACAATCTAGTGTCGCATGAATTCTCATAGTGCTAAACTACTAATATGTATGCCGTATAGATACGTAAGCCTCACAATTTGGAGTCAATTATAGTGGTGGTTTTTTCTAGTTTTTATTAATTAAGATTAAACAAATTTACGAAGAATCAAGACAGTTTGGCCGAGTGGTCTAAGGCGCCAGATTTAGGCTCTGGTCCGAAAGGGCGTGGGTTCAAATCCCACAGCTGTCAAAATTTTATATATATATGTTTTTTAAAATCTTGTATAAATTCTCAAGGTCATCCGTTGTTTTCAACCATGAATAAACTGCATGTAGTAAAATTGATTAAATTTACACATCACATGCATAAATAATTGTCTATATATAATGATGGAAAGGGCATACATATCGAGAGAGCAAAGTCTAGATGGCAGCACATTATACATTAATGTTTTTGACAATCTGCGTTCCCTCATCTCTTCATTAGAAATTTAGAGGAATAAAATTATGAATAGTATAGAGATCCGTCAATTACAGATGGTTCAAGAATTAATTTACCATATAATTGGAGCTCAGCTCGTATGATTCAAATTATGTGTGTTTCTTTCTATGAACAATAAGACTAATGGAATTTAATATTTTAAATTTTCTCTGCCAGCATTATTATTATTTTTTAATTTCTTTGTCAGTGCCAGTATTTCTATTTGTTACGTTCCTTTGTTCTCACTTGAAAGCTGCCCCATTTTGTGAACTGATTGATCAGTGATAGAGAACCTAGATGACAATTTTGCACAGAAACGTTGACGTTATGGCAAAGGCAAAAGGAAGCAAGAATAAACAGCTTTCATCATAGCATAGGACCCATCAAACAACACAAACTAATCAAAAAAGACCAAAGGTCCAAACCTAAATGTCCTTTTGCATCCGTCTTTTTTATTTATTTATATATAATTACTTTTATAGATTTTAATAAGCGAAAAATTATTCATTATTTTTAAAATAATAAATAATAATGTAGTGTTTTAAAAATTAATGAAATATAAAATTAATAATTTTTTTTGAAACACAACTATTTCATACTTGATAAATAAATAAATAAATCAAATTTTAAGTCATTATTTAGAATCTTCACAATAACCCCAACGTTTCTCCTCCTCCCTTCCCCCCAAAAGAAGTTTCCTTCCTTCTCATTTCAAAGTAACATTTAAAAATGACAAATATTATTTAATTTTAATTAAAATAATTTAATTAATTTTATTTTTAGTTTATAAAAAATAAATATTTTTGATGTTATTAAAAAACATATATTTTTTGTACGACGTAAAATCACAATACAGTGCAAGTTAAAAATAAATATCATAAATGAAGGATAGTTATATTATTCCACTAAAAAAAAGGTTCTTGCATAAAAAAAAAAAAGATTATGTAAATTTGTCCTCCCAACCCAACTCACAATTGCTCAACCCCTAAGATTTATTTTAAATAATAGAATAAAGAATAATTAAATTAAAAATAAATAATAAAGTAATTATAGAATTATTTAATAATACATGTTAATTATATTTTATTTTAATTGATTTATACATTAAATTATAAAATAATTATAATGACTCAAAAATAAATAAATAAATAATATTAAAAAGAAAGTATTTGTGTTAGAATATGATTGTGATTAAATTGCTTAAAAGATTAGGGTTTGTATTCAACAAGAAAACAAAACAAAATAAAAAGTCTAAAATAAAATAAGTGCGTGAAATATTTTCACTTTAAATCTTTTTCTCTTTCTCCCTCCTCTCTTTACTTTCTAGCATTATAGGTCTTCAAGCAATCATAGAAGCAATTTCAAGGTAAAAATTTAGTTATAAAACTCACAATTTTTGACAGTTTTTATATGTTTTTATTAAAAAATTTTAAGAGGAAATAAAAATTTTAAATTTTTATTTTGCAACTCTACATAATCTGAGTTTTTCATAAATTTTTGTGGCTTTTTATGCACTAAAATTAAGATAAAAAAAGATGCTATAATGAAATCTCAAAACCCTAAAATTTTGAGTTAATTGTATTTTATGATAATTTCGAAATATCTAGATTCTGAATTAAAACTTAAAATTTTTATTGAAAAATATAGACATATTTTCTATTTTAATGGTTTTTGAATCACTCAAAATATTTTGTTTTCTAATTTTCGTGAATTTGTGAATTTTTGAAGTTAGATATGAAAATTCAAAATTATATAGTTTTTGTATTAGCATCTAAAATAAAAATAGTTTTAAATTCTTTAACCTAGTTATTTTAATCTAAAATTTTAAATACAACCTTAAATATATGTTATTAATTATTTGTGAAAATTTCGAAGCTAAGTAATTTTTTAAAAATATTTAAGATATTTTTCAATAAGAGATGCATTGATTAGAAAATTTTCTGACAGATTTTGTAAGCTAATTTTCAAGTATGTTTTCAATATGATTTCTCTATCATTTGAATCTATATTTTTTAGTACAAATAAATACATAAGTCTAGTTTAACTCCAAGAATTTTACGAATAAACTAATTTTTAATGTTCGGTGATAAATCATGTATTGAAACATGTTGAGGTTAGCTTAGATTTTTAGGTTATAATAAGTGTCATATATTTACTTGGAATAATCTTCTATAACTGTAAAGGAAATTTTAGAACATAAATTATTTATCAAAAAATTTATAATTTATAAAAACACACGAGGAATAGGATTTAAGAACGAATAAAAGAAAAATAAATAGCTATATCCTTATACTTAAGATTATAAGTTCATAATTTTACTCTTGAAAATTATAGGATAATATTGGTTGTGCCTAGATCATATAATATTTTAAAATATTGCAACATTTTGAGATAAGTAAACTGACCCTACTTGAAATATTAAGTATATGTTTATTTGCTTGTTTGATTATATGTTTTTTATTATAAAAAAGTGCTTGAGTTATATTATTATTTGGAGTAAAATAATGTTTTATAAATGTATATGATTTATTTCTCAAGTTTTTCTATGTTCAATTGAACATTGTTTAACATATGCATTATTTCATGCATGTTATCATAAACATAAGTTTTATAAAAGTTTTTATTTATATGAAGCCTTTCAAAATAAATAAGATATTTGTAAGGAAAGTTTTCAAACAAGCATATGTTTTGATAAGATGCATGAATCTTCCAAATATAAGTTAAGTGTCTTGGAGCGATACGATATGATAAGTTTAAGGGCCGTGTACGTGAAGTATCTTTCGTGTAAGTTAGGATATCTAGGGATTAAAAAGTCATTATCGTTGGTTTGGACACATGAGTATATCTGAGAATTATGTACGGAATTCCAATTTTACTAAGTTATAAGTTAAGTCTCACTTGCATATGTCTTTCACATGATAAGTTTAAGAGATGATTCATAGTACTTCTAAAGAAAGAAATAAGCTCTTCGAAAAGTGTTTATAAGAAAAAACAATAATTTGCAAGCTTTACCATATAAGCATAAAGATGTTATATAAGAAATAGAAATGCATTGCAAGCTTTATTACATAAGCATAAACATGTTTTTGAAAATATATAAATACATTACAAGCATTACTATATATGCAGAAGCATGTTATAAGAAAATGTTTTGTTAAGTATGGTTTTTATGTTGTATTTCTTAATGTTTTAATTATGGTAAGTTTGCTTACTAAGTGATGTCATTCATTCAAGTTTCATTCATTATTTTTCAGGAACCTATAAAGAAGATTTAACAATATTTTTAAAAATTGTTGGTTCACTAGGTTAGTTTTGTCTAACGTGCTAAGTTTAAAAAAATTTATTGCTAAATTATATTATTATTGAGTATTATAAATATTAAGTTTGAGGATATTAATGTTTTAAATTGAAAATATTTATATTAGTATATTATTTGAAAATTTTATTTTGTTTTAATGACCATCTTTTAATATATTTAAGTATTTAAAAATTTAAAACGTTACAATAAATAAATAAAGTAATTATTTGTTAATCTTCAAACAAAAGTCCACATTAATTATATACTATAAACGTGAAAATGAGAAAAACAAAACATAGGGTTTATTTTTTATTTTTATTTTTATTTTTAAATTTGTAATTATAAATTAAGAAAAAGTGTCATAAGAGTTATTTTATTTTTATAAAAGATGAAATTTAGTTATTTAAATTATAAAAAGTATCTTTAAATTTTTTTGTTTTAAAAAAATGTATTTTTAAGTCCCTCTACTTGTAAAAATGTATCAAGTAAGGACAAAATTATTTTTTCATTAAATTTTCCTTTAAATTTAACTTAATAACAGATGTGTCATATGTATATTTATATTTTTCGATATTTATATACACACATAAAAATTAATATTTAATTAAAAAATTTCTCAATTTTTTTAATTTTCAAAAAAAAAAAAACTTAAATAAAAATTTTAATAAATTTTTTATTGTATAATATTTAAGTCAAAATTTTATTTAAGTTCGATCGAATTTAATAAAATTTTCATTGTTTAATATCTAAAATTACAAATTAGATAATAAAAATTTTATTTAAATTTAATAGAAAAAAATTATAAAAAATTAGAATAATTTTTCAATTAATTTAGATATATATTAATTAAAAAATATAAACATGCAACATATGTATTATTTCATTAGATTTAACAAAAAATTAAATAAAAAATTAATTTTATCTTGACACATTTTTTAAAAATAAAATAACTTCAAAATATATTTTTTATAAATAAATAAATTTAAAAACTTTTTTATAAGTTAAAAAATTAAATAATACTTCATACATAAATAAAATAACTATCACCTTATAAATTATTATTGATCCAAAGTAGTATGTATAATTTTTCTGAAAAAACATATCACATCTAATTTAGTCAACGGTCCTAAGCACGGCACGTTGGTCCAGTTCTTTACATTTCTATGACCAAGTGTCCTTCATTTATTTGACTTTTTCTTTTCACAATTTAAATAAAAAAAAAAAACTTGGAATGACCGAAGAAAAGTATAGGTAGGATCCGGACAATAAACAAAGATAGAGAAATGAATTAAAATAACAATCAAACGAATATCATTCCCACTTAACGCCTTCTTTTTCTTTTTTCTTGTTGAAATAAAATACCAAATCCATCATTCACTATTCTTTTCACTTTCACATAGGATTCATATCAATCATCGTCAAACAAAGAAACGAATCCTAAAATATATTACAACTAAACCCGCTAATTATATCTCCTTCGAGATCACACCGAATCTTCAGCCGGCACTGTTACTAATCACTATTACTACTGCCAAATTCACTTCTGGAATAAACGAAAAATAAAGACTTTTAACACTAAAAAATAAATTTTTGTTCACTTGACAGGTTTAATTAAGACGATTCTAAGATGAGATTAGTTGCATCTGCCACAGAAAGAGAGTGATTGTGCTCTGCTTCGTAGGTCACTATAAGCATTGATGGATCATCAAGAGCTCTCTCTACGTGTTTACGAGCAGGACAACCTCTCACACTGCTACACTTGTAGTATCCCCTGTTACCAAAACAGAGCAATATTATATTAGAAAATGGAAATCTTTTTAAGCATTTTATGAAAACACAAGCTAAATTAGCTAATTAAAGATCGATTTTTAAGAGAAAGTAACAATTGGGTTGCACAATTTTATGAGAACAAATTGTCATACTGTACCTTGGATGTGGAGATCCTTTAATGGGTTTCTGACCATATTTTCTCCAAGAGTAATCATCAGGTGGAATATCAGACATCTTCAAGCTTATAGCTGGAACTCTAATAACTTTCTTCAACCTCAATTTTCTGATACAAAGAAACGAACCCAGAAATAAAGTTGTTACTTTCCGAGAAAACAAACATCACTAAAAAAACAGAGTCGAACAGGACATATGAATACCTCTTTTTGGAACAATGACAGCGACCTGAAGACCCTGTACCGCACTTTCCAGACCCCAAGTTTTCAGAATTACATTTCCTCTTCAAAGAGGAAGATGACAATGGCGGCTTTCCCGCCGATGAAGCCTGTGAAAAATTCGTAAACTGAAAAGCTGAAGAAGACGATGGATGTGTTCTATCAGTGTCACCGGTCAACGAAGACATGAACGACGTCGCAGCGGAAGAGTAGGAGAAATTTATGGTAGTTGAAGAGTCTTTGTCTTTCCTCTCCATATTGTTCAAACTATTTTTCGGAATGACGATAGAAGAACCACTGGGAGGAAATTCAGAAGGAATTTGATGGGTCGCAGTTGGGTAGTAAACTTTGGTGGTGTCAGAATCTGGTTGTTGTGGGGTTTGAGTTATCGGATGAGGAGATGATAGAACCGGAGCTCTTCTGAATCGGGCATGACCGATCCGAGTCCGACCCAGAAGAGAAATGGCGTTTTTGAACTTCGATACGGCGACGTCTGCAACGGCTTCGTAATCTGTATCGATTTCCATGGAAGGGAAGGTTTTATCTTGTTGGGTATTATTAGAAAATAATCTGATGAGTTTTTCAACGCTTTCAAGCCCAGAAGCAGCTTCTTGAACAGCGTTTTCTTCTAGCTTTGCCAAGAAGTTCTTTTCTCTTCTGTAGTTCATCAAATCAACGGCCATTTCTGCATTTACCCAAAACAGAGAAATAGAGAGAGTAGGAAAGAGAAAAAGAAAAAAAAAAAAACGGAAAAGAGTAAAAGAATAAGAGGCGAGTGAGGGTGTTGATAAAGGGAAAGGAAATTCTGGTCAAAATAAGGTTCGTTAGGAAATGAAAGCTTTATTGGCCATCTTTTTACTGACGTGTCACGCTACCATTAGTAGTTAAATGTAGGTTCGAATTACGAAATGCGACTTTTTGTTTTTCAATGTTTGATTTTTAAAAATAATATAATTAAATTATAAAATTATAATAAACTATTTATATTTGTGATAATCTTATCTTATAAAATATTGCTATTTAATATAACACTAGCTCATTTATATTTTTTGGTCTACTTTTATTTGATTTTTGGCTATCTAGTTCAAGTAAACAGTTTTATGAACGTTGGGATATACTAAAAAAAAAAAGTCAAAAAAGCAGCTTCCACCGTTCGATCATGTGAATACTTTACATTGAGGGAGGGAGAAGAAAGAGACTTGGTGCGAGCCAGCATGATAGAGTTGACCTTTTTTTTATTTTTCCTTTTGGGTTGTGGGTTGCGCCTTATGGCAATTAATGTATGATTGATGTATAATAATTATATTGCTTTCTTTTTTTTATTAAATATTTATATTTTTTAAAAATATATTTATATTAATCTTAAATTCTATTAATTTAAAATATCATAATAAATATTTTTTTAATAATTAATATATTAAATTATTATTAATCTAAATAATAAATCTAATTAATATAATCAACAATAATATGTCATCTCAGATCAGGTAAAAATAAGTGCTCTTTTTGAGTATTTGAATATACTAAGTTCAGTTTTTTTTTAACTAGTTTATATCTCGGCAACAGATAACTTTTTTTTTTTTTTTTTAATAATAAATCAAGCAAGATAGTCATCTGAACATATTATACAAAAATAATAAATTTTATTAGACAACAAAGCCAATAAAATAATTTACTTAAATAATTTATATTTTAATTAAAAATTAAATTATTTAAAATTAATAATAATAGAATCAAAATTATGTATTTTAATTATATTAAATTTAGATAAATTATATAAATGTTCTTTCACTTTAATTTATACATGTTATACTGTGTAGTATATAAATAGTTTATATACTATATAAATAATCTACATAAATTACATATATGTAAACACAATTTACATACTATGTAACAAAGTCATATGATGATTTGTTTTGCAATTTAATAAAAAATACAGGCAAGTAAATTAAATTGAGTAGAAAGAAAATTTAAAAAAATGTGGAAAGTGAAGTATGGAACTAGTGTATAGTACAAATGACATATATGTAAACACAATTTACATACTATGTAACAAAGTCATTTGTACTATACACTAGTTCCATACTTCACTTTCCACATTTTTTTTAATTTTCTTTCTACTCAATTTAATTTACTTGCCTGTATTTTTTATTAAATTGCAAAACAAATCATCATAATAATTAGAATTTAATTAAAGACTATAAACAGAAAGAATAATTAACAATACTTAGTTTATAAAGATGAACAAAGGATAATTAACAACACTTATATAATATGTAATACAGTTTACATATCAGAGCAAACAAGCGTTACATACTTCGCAGAAAATTATAGAATCTATTTTTCTTCCTTTTTTTAAAGTTTGCATAAAATTATATAATTTGTTTTGGACATTCTCATTCTAATAAATTTAATGTGCTTGTATGTTATTTGGGTTTGTATATTATTATTCTTCAATTCTTGCTAAGTTGTAATGTTTTACTTACTTCGATTTGTATACTCTGTTTTGCCTAACAAAAACAGAGTATCTTAGTTTATCACCCAATAAGAATTGGTTCAAGAATAAAAAATGAAAGATTAATGAATCAATCAAATGGATAAAAAAATTAACTTTCAATAGAATTTTTCAATTTCATCCAAGTCCCCATTTTTCAACCATTAACTAATGACAAATTCACATTTTTCTCTGTTTTCACCAACTAATAAGATACCACATAATTCGAAAATGAATTTCATAAAAATCCATTCAAAAAAATTATAATCAGTTTTGTTCATCACCTGATTCCACTTTTTAAAATAACAAGAATGCAAGAAAAAAAAAGATATAAATAGTGAATAAAAGGTAAATACAAAACGAAAAAAAAGAACATGAGTTTAGTTAATATATGTTAAAGGGTAAAATAGTAAAAATATAGTTTCAAGACGACGTCGTGAAGTGATGAATGAAAAATATGTTATTCAACCTTATCTGGCCTCTATTTTAAGTCATTAAATGAGTTCGAAGCTCAAAGTATGCGCTTTTTAGTTGAGCCTTCAATTGACCCTGGATGGTTATACCTCTCCTTGAGGTTGGGTCTCACTTAATGTCGATGACCCGTGATGTGTGGGCGTGGTATGCAAATGTGTAACGATTGTTGTATCCCTTATCTACCTCTCTATCTCCAATCAGATTTTTTTGACAAAAATAAATAAATAATTTTTTAGACAACAAAAAATATAAGGTTAGAACACGGGCATATCTATTTGGGGGCTGCAGTTTAGGCCAATTTTTTTTATAAAAAATTAGTTACATGTATATTTTTAGTATTAAATAAATATTTTATTTGTAGTAATATATTGTGTCCAATTTTTATGTACATATTTTAGTATATATTAACAATATTTAACAAATATATTGATAAAAATGACATAAATTGTAAATAAAGTGATTGAGTATGTTTTTTTTTCATGTATTTGATAACTATTAATAACAAAAATAAAATTATAGTCGTATACTGTATAAAAATTCTTCTTAACTATGATAATCTAAAAAATATTTAAAAATTTAATTTTAAACTCAATATTATAAAAATAAAATTAAAAAAATAAGTATATAATAAGCTTTATATTAAATCTTTTTAAGTTTATGTTAATTAAGGGTGTCCATGGTCCGGTCCAATCCAGTCTAATTTTTGGCAAAAATATAACCAAATCTAACCAAATCGTTGTCAAATAAAGTTATTAAAATCGAACGATCCAATTCGATTTGGTCTGATTTGGTTAACGATTTTTTACAGTTTTCATATTTATTTTTTTTTATTTTTTTCTCCAAATTTGTTAAAACTTGAAAATATCATAAAGAAAAAAAATATTTGAATTTAAACAAATTAATTAATATATACTACAAATATAAATCATATTACATCCTACATAAATCATATAAACATCCTAAAAATAATCATATAATCAATTACAATATAGAGCTAAATATTTTCACAAATTTTATAACAAAATACAATAATAATTAATCCATAAATAATATATTAAAAATAACTTAGGGAGTATGATTGCATATTTTGATTATAAGAATATATATAATTAATATATATTTTTTGGTTTTTTTTAAAGAATAACATATTAAAAATAATTATAAATTATAGTCTAGTCCGGTCCGATTTCGTTTAAAAATTTGTATAACTGAACCGAACATTTTGTAAAACGGTTTGAAGAAATAAAAACCAAATCAGACCGTTTGATTCGATCCGATCCAGTCGGATTTTTGGATACCCTAATGTTTATCATATTTTATTTTAATCCAAATTTTAACTTTATCTAATATTATATTATTTGACACTTTATTTTAATAATATTTTAGAATTTATTTGAATTTTTTTAATATAAATTTATTATTATTTTTATTGTTATTAATTATTCTTATATTATTTATAAACATATATTTTTAAATATAGTCTTAAGGTTAACATTCTAATTCATATTTTACTTTTTATATTTTCATATGTTTATTTTAGTTTTAGTTTTAACAATTATAAATTTTAATGTATTTGATTGAACTTTTTATTTACTTAAGTTTTTTAGTTAATAAATTTATTTTATTAATGAATAATATTAATACTTATTAACTTATTATAATTTTTTAAAAATTTTTGTTATCAGTTAATTATAATATGTTAACTTTATATTTTTTTAGTGCTAATTCTATGTCTCTATTATAATATGATATGAAAAAATTTAGTATTAGATAGAATATAGTCCATTATAATTTTTACTAATTTTTTTTACTTTGTATAAAAAAAATTAAATTTTAGCTTCTCTAAAAAAAAAATTTATAGTTCCACCCTAGGGTTAGAATACTAGTTAACAATGTAGTTATTCAAAACAACAAAGGTGAGTTCTTTTCTAATTCATGTATTATTTTTGGGTTTTAAAATTATTGTAATAATTATTTTTTATTAATGATAATTTTATCAATAAAAATTACATTAATTTATAGTAAGAAAAAAATAAAAAAAAAAGTTTATATATTTTTATTATTACAATAATAAAATTGATTGTGTAATACCAGTATTCTCAGTTTTTTTTTATCGGATAATTTATCATATAGTATGATTAAAGGTTTAAATTGGACTAATTTATCATACAGAGTGAACAAGTGAGTTAAATTTTTCTTTGATTTTGAATTAACAGAATTTTCGTATTATTCTCGAAAAATTCATTCTATATAAGTTCTGCTTGATTGTAGTGAATTTTTCAATTTGAGTCTTACGTCTGAATGTCCCTTTATAATTAAAAGAAATTCCTAATAATGTACTCAAGAAGTCAAGTTCCGCTCCATTCATCCTGACCCTCTTTATATTATTAGTTATTTAACTTTTTTTTTTTTAAACACATTTCAGGTAAGGGATTTGGATCGTAAAACTCACAAAATAAAATATTATATTTTTACTAATTGTATAAGAGAGTAATAACAATTATTTTATGTAAAAAAAAAATTATACACTCCTCAATCCTCATCTACTACGCAAACTAAACCAATCTCACATTTTGTATTAATTATTACACTCATATGCATCAAAAATTAAATTATTTAATTAATTTTATTTTTAATTGTTAGATAAAAAAAAAGTATATGTCCAATTTTTTCTAACATAAAATAACATAAGTTTATTTATATTATAAAAAAAATACTAAAAATACATAAATTTATATATATTTTTACACCTATATTAATCATATTCCAACAAGAAAAAATAAAGGGAAAAAAGGTTATTTCTATTTATCCTAGCCACATTGCCAAGTGAAACAAAATTACACGTACAGGAATATCTCATATTCAAACAAAAATAATTTGTTATATATAGAGCAACTTAGAGACAAAATTGTTAATTTTAAATATTAATTCATACAATCCTGATATCGAGTATGTTACTATTAAGAAAAAATTTTGCTATACAAGGGTTGTACTAAATTCCAACCCAATTTTGTTGAGTGCAGTCCAAACGGGAGAAAAAACTTCTTATATTTTGAATCGTACAACTTTCGTCCCGAAGTCGGCTGCAACCACAATGTTGGTTCAGTATTTGACTAACTCATATGGATGTTATTTTGTGCCCTATAGGCATATGCATTGTGTAATTTAAATAAATGATTTTTACATGAGTATGCAACCGGATGACGTACCCCTATATCAGTTTATATATAATAATAAGACAGGTATTACAAAAATTTCTTAAATTAGTGTCCTTTAATCTTATAGATAAAAATATTATTATTTAATTTCTTAATATTATAAAAAAGTCAATTAAAAAAATTATATTATT
This sequence comes from Elaeagnus macrophylla, assembly GCA_029378325.1. Taxonomy (NCBI): domain Eukaryota; kingdom Viridiplantae; phylum Streptophyta; class Magnoliopsida; order Rosales; family Elaeagnaceae; genus Elaeagnus; species Elaeagnus macrophylla. Next base: position 10,558,770 of record CM055641.1, read on the forward strand.
TTAATAAATTTTTTATTAAAATATTATCATTTTATGTTATATGATTAAAATGATATTAAAATACAAGTCTTTAATAAATAAAAAAAGTAAAATTTAACATAAAATTATTTTAAAAAAATTAATAATAATATTCAAACAAAAAATTATCTAAATATATATTTTAATTTTTTAATAAAAATTAAAAATCAACAAAATATTACAGTAAAACAGTAGCAATTAATAAATATTAAATATGAATATTTTGGAATTTTTTTCATAAAAATTGTGAGTTTATCATTGTTAAAAATATGTATTTTAATCGTGTTGAATCACTTGACAGAAAAATATTTTCTAATTAGGGGTGGACAATGGCTGGGTTGGGTTGAAGAAAAATTGAAACCAACCCGAATATTTCGAGTTGAAAAACACATAGATCGAAACTGGCCAATAAACACTTCAAACCAAACCAAACCAAACCAACCCAAACCAAAAATATTCGGGTTGGGTTGGGTTGGTAGTTCGGCCCAAAATTTCAAATTTTAAAAATAATTCATTTTTTACTTATAAATTTAATGTCTATCTAAAAAAAAAAAAAAACTTATAACTCATGCAAACATAAACTTCAAAAAAGGTGATTAAAGGGATTATGGGAATATATGTAATGAAGATTTTTTTATAGAGGTAAATTAAAGAGATAGTTTCTTCTTTAAGCGATGTGAGACTAAAAAAATTAAATTTTTGCTTACACATTACATAACTTATAAATATATTATTATACATTAAGATAACAATATTAGCATTTAGCAAAGTGATATGAATGATAAGTTATTTCATGCCTAAGTTGATTCAAATCCATAGGTAATACATTTCTTTAAAATTAATTAATAAAAATTTGGGTTAGGTTGGGTTTTATGAAAAAAAATTTCTCAACCTATTTCCGGCCATAATTGGCCGGGTTGGCCGGGTTATAACCTGATATATCAAAAATATATTTTGAACCCAACCCAATTCGGATGAATTGATTTGGTTTATACGGATTCAACGGGTTAATTTGAGTTTTGTCCACTCCTATTTCTAATAGAAAAATTATTAAAATAATATATTTTTCAATAATCGATATTTTTTTATAAAGCTAAGCAACTAATTGACATTATTTTTAATATAAATAATTAAACAATATAAATGATTTAATCTAATAGATTTTTGTGGCATTTTTTCTATAAAATCTAAAAATATTTATTTTAAATTTTATATGTATTGTTTAATTTCAAATAATAGTTTATAAATTTTACATTACTTATTATCAATTTGTCGTGGAGTTAAATAGTCAAATTTGGCACCGAGGACCTAAATAAAATTCATAGTTTTTTTTTTTATATATATAATAAATTCATAGTTATGTTGATACGGTGAAAAGGAAATATTCAAAATAATATTTATTTAAGTGTTCAAAGATGTATTTATTTTAAACATGTATAATTCATTTAAACATAAATAAAACCATGTATAAATTGGTCATTAAATTATAAAGATTATCAATCTCTGGAAAATAAAGAAGCTGATACATATTTATTCCAATTTGAATTGTCGCAAATTTCATTATAAAAAAAAAAAAAAAAAAATTGTCGCGAATTAATCTCTCATGCTAAGAAAAGTTAAAGGGATGAAGACGACAAAAAATAGTGAATATCCAACGTATGGCTCTACAATGCTCATAAGTCAAAAGACGGAAAGTTGAAGAAATTGACCCTTGTAGGGAATTATCTGTGACACAATGTATCAATCATCCACAGTTTGATGAACAAACGTGCTTTAGTTGTCTACCTAAATTTTGACTTCCCACCGAAATGTTTTGAAACATCAAAAAAAAAAAAAAAGAAGACGAAGAAGCTAATTTTGTATGTTCATGCCCCCCCTTTTTTTTCTTCTTGATTGCGCGTACGTATAATCAATCAATAATGCTTTAGATCGTTAGCACCTCGCAGCTTCAATCTAATTTGTGTGTACTCACTTTGAATGTTCGTGTTACTCACTTCAACATCAGACAGATTCAATTACACTCATAACATAATCCAATCCAACCAAGTTTATACAATTTTCTTACCGTTATTAGGTTATTTTATATTTAAAATTTGCAGAACTAATTCATGTTATCGAGGCTAAAATTTTCACAAAAATCGATCAAACTAATACTTATAATATATTACATGCATATTTTTCATTTTAATATAATAACTTTTTTTAATAAAAAAAAGTTAAAAAATATATAAAAGTAACTTTTAGATCCTTAAAAGTTTATCCTAACTCTGTCTAATTTTTCAGCTATTATGTACTCATTTAAGTCCTAATGCAAAGGAGAGTAAGAGACACAAATTTAGCGTATTTGCCGACTCTCCAATTTTTTGTTGCATACAATATATGTTTAAATTGATACAAAATTAAATAATATATATTTGTGTTAGTTTTTGCACTATTTGAAATTTAAAATCAAGTATATTATTTTTGTTTATTTGTTATTTGAAAAAAATTAAAATCATTTTAGATACTAATTTTAATAAAATATTAAAATGTGAAATTTAACACAATAGTTATTTAGTTATTAAAAATAAATATATTTGTTAAAAATTTGCTTATAATAGAAATAAAAAAAAATACTAAAATATAAACTTGATCCACCTAATTCAATCTAACCAAATTTAAATGATATATTTTGAATTGTTTTATAAGTGTTATTAAATTAATTTTACTTATAAAAACCAACATTATTAATTCAATTTTAATTTTAACTCTAACTCTATCTAACTTATAATACGTACACCCCTAACAGATGCATAGATCAAATAACATTATAAGTCCTTTTCTTTATGGGCATGGAGTTATCGAGTCGACTAGATTTTATATTTTGTACACGGTTTGTGAGTTTCATTAAATGAATAGATTGGTCAATTTGATTTCCTTTCCTCCTAACACAATCAACTTAGTCTCTCACCTATTTTTTAAACTCCTACAAGTAGATAAATGACATGATACTTCTCTCTCATTTTTTCCACGTAATTGATAAAATTATTAAATAATATAAAATATTAAAATTTATCCTTAATTATCATTTTTTATACAATCAAAAGCATTAATTAATTAAAAATAAATGAATTAAATAACACCAAAAATTTAATCAAAATAATTATTTTGACCCTAACATGTTATATTTTGTAACGGTAAACAGAAATAAGAGGAAGGATCAAAGAACATGACAATATTTAAAATAAAATAAAAGTTTACTAAGTGTTTTCTTGCTTATATTAATAAGGTATAAAATTTTAGGTTTTTTTTTTCTTCCTAAATAACAAATACACATTCATATACTCACACGCGCATATATAATAGCGAGGTTCAAAGTCACATTTTTTTAATGATTATATAGAGTTTATATTATCACACTACAAAATAATTAGTGTTAAACGTTAAGATGGAACTTATGCTTATCTATTAGACTTGTTACCCTTTTGACATAAGTGATTCTTATTTCCAATGGTGGAATCGTTTTAAGTGAGAATTTTGTAGGGTACCGTATGCAAACAAGTAGTAATAGGTAAAAACAAATAAGTCTTATTTGGATACGACAATTCAAATAGGTTTATAAGTAATGCATTCGTATTTAATTAGTATTCCTATGCATATATATAAACTTTTTGGTAATTTCAAAAGACAACATCAATCAAGGCAGTTGAGCTTCATTCGAGAATCTGATTGCTATGTTTCATTTGGGATTCATAGAGCCGCGTTTTGTACACTGATTTGGACGACCATCTACAAGAATATTTGAAAATGGTGCATGTATCCACTACTAAAAGCTAAGAAAATTTTGATACGTTGAAGATATTAAAAATAAAATAAAAGGCACTTGTAAACATTTCGTTTCTATTTGTGCATAAAACTATGTTACTATAATCTTTTGAAATACTTACGGCATGTTTAGTTGACAGTAATTGTAATCGTAATTAAAATTATTCAGGATATTACTGTATTTAGTTTGACTGTATTCTTTAATGAAATGTAAAGGGATTACAACAGTAGCAGTAATTCTCATTACGTATTCAGTCATATCTATTTTTCTCACAATTTGTATAATCATTAATGATTTTTTTACTCATTCTATCACTTTTTAATAAAAAAAAGTTTATTTTAATATTATTATTTATTTTGATTAAACTGTTTAAACAAACATTGTAATAGTAATATTATTTCTTTTACATTCAATTCTATTACAATTACCATTCTCATTACTTTTACATTCAGCGAATCAAACGTCACCTTAATGTTTATAATTTTTCGATCAAAATACTCCTAATTTTCAAAAAAAAAAAGAAAAAGAAATATATATATAGACACACACTAATTTAAAGTGTCGAGTATCATATTTATGTTCGTAAATGTTACAAAAGTCAAAACTTCATATATCATGTTATATATAAGTTTAATGGTATTGAGATAATTCCAAACTAAATAATTGATAATATTTACTAATATTTTAAAATGTGTGAGTATTTATAATAAAAAAAAAACTATTAGACCAATCAATTATATTTAACTTTTATTATTATTATTATTGAAAAAGGCTCCTCAATATGTATTTTTGTTCTTGTCTCTCCATTTAAAGTACATACTCTTAGTTTAAAAAAAAAAAATTCATGGGTAGCAATTCCAAATTCATATTTTTCTAACTCAAATTCAAATATATTTTAATATAATGAAAAAAAAAATTATTTATTTATTTATTAATTAAAAAAAAAAATCAATATCAACAACAAGGACAAGAATAAGAATAATTGATTGGATGGTAACCGTAAATCAAGCAAACCGGATCGTAGAAAGTCAAACCAAACGAGGGACATAAATTATAATCACTAGATCAAGTTATTTTAAATGAAAGAAGGTTAAGGTCGTCATTTGCCTACTCAACAGAACTGGACAAGTGGGAAACACTCTTAGTTGCGTGGGTTTTTTTTTAATTATATATATACATTTCAAACATTCATGCTAAATTAGTCCACACTAAAAACACACAAGGAAAATGATTTTTGCTAAACTTATTACGTGTCTCAATGTAAATATAAGCACCCAAAGAGCCTATGCTATGTATTAGACCCTAAATTTTACAAAATGATTTTTTACTATTGCAATGTTGACATCTAACTTGTGACAAATTATAAGTCAGAAAAAATATTCTTAAAGTCAATTGAGTTAAACTAATAATACATTTAATTCATTATATTTTATATATTACTAAAGATGATAATTTGATTCGATAGTTTGGATACTTACAATTATTCGATCTGTTTAGGTCAGATTGGATTGGAGCAAAATGGTTTGAAAATAAATCGGGGCATTATTTATTTTATTTAAAACAGTTCGATTTAGTTCGGTTCATAGCACCATTAGAATACTCGCTTATTTATTAAAAAATTTAATTACATAAAAAATTATAATTTTTTTTTCATTTGAAAAAAAAGGAGGGTTAACGGTTTGATTTTTTTGACCTACGGATATTACCTGAATCGAACTAATTTTATTTAGAATTATTCAATTCAATTTGAACTGTGTGTCAAAACGATTTGATTTGGATCTGACCCAAATTGATCTATTGCCATCTCTAGATAATATCCTAAAAATTTACTAATTTTAAAAATTTATACACAATTAATTTATCATTATTAATTTTGTTAATTTTTAACTAATAAAGCACATGTTTCATCGAAGGACAATATTGTCCTTTTAAATTATAAAAAAAATATATCCCTCTCAAATCTCAAAGAGAATATCCACCGTAGTTTTTTTTTTTTTTGATCTTAAGTATAGTATATTGATAATCAAATTTCAAGGATTACATCACAGAGCAAGACCCATTTCCAAGTACACATAAAAGTATCTAAAGGGTACCTCAAACTAAAATTACAATTACGTCCTAAAGAGAGTAAAAGTGAATCTGAATCACTAACAGGTGACATATACGAAGCTTCGCAAGGTTGCTCATTTTGTCGACCCGTTCTCAAAACTGTCAAGGATAAATTACCCAAAAGATCCAGAAATACATACCCAAAAATAAAACCTAACCGACTGTTAAGAATCATCAAAAGAAGATTGTCCAACATAACCATACTATCACCTGATTTACCAGATGATCTCAACACGATACAAGCTGTATAACAGCTGACAACAACATACACAAATAAAACTTACAAGCCCTAATCGAAATCAGAACTGTAAAACAGATAAACCACACAGCAGGCTTATTAAACAAAACAGTAACGGAAAAGGAGCTGAACACTAAACGAAGTACCGAAATACCAACACAACCACCACGCTCGACCAGCCACCACGACCAGTCCAACGACCTGCGCCGGAGCAAGCTTGGCCACCCACGGCGGCAGTGAAGCACCTGTACTCGAATCTAGAGAAACAACCGCCGCTTCCCTCACCGTCGACAAACAGCGCAGCCCCCGTCAACCAGGAGCCGGCAACAACCAAATACCAGCCAGCAAACGGGGACGACCAGCACTTCACGAAAGCGACGAGCCTCCCGTCTCCGGCACACAAGCGCGCCCACAGGGACGCACCACCACAGGAAACAGCCTACCACCACGCAGAACCGTTGAGGTTCGCGAAGGAAAACAGGGAAGAAGAAGGAAACGAGTCGCGCGCAAGGCGAGCAACTCAAAACAACGCCTGGCCGACGGCCAAAAGTGGCCCGCCGTCGGCCAAACCCACGATGCACAGTGAAACCCTAGCTCTTGCGAGGAGAGAGAAGGGAGAAAACGCGTTTTCTTGAAAGGAAAATATGATAAATCTATAACACTTGTTAGAAGCAAAGAAAATCATCACCGTAGTTTAATTCCTCCGTTAATTTGCTTCAAAGAGTCTTGTCAACATGTATAATTGTTATTACAGACAAAATGATGGAAAAAAAAAAAAGAGTACATTTGATTCTTCCAAATGCTAAATTATCAATAAAAGTGTAGCTTGACAAAGAATTGCAGAATGTGGATGATAATTTGTATCATAATTTGTTTAATCGAATTAAATTTGAATTAAAAAATTTAAATTAAATATAAATTAAATTAAATTTTTATTAAATTTATCCAATTTAAATAGCTCAAAAAAAATGAGTTAAGTTCGGGTAGTCCGATAGCTCGAATTCATTTTTCTTTTTTTAATAATCTCTTCTCTAAATGTAACTAAATTAACCTAGCTAATCGCCTCCTTTACAGTTTACCTCTTGCAGTAAGATTTGTTTTATTTAAGGTAAAATATTTATTTAAATTTTTCAGCTTTAAATTATGTAATATTTTTATTATAATTGTAGAATTTTAATGCATTTTATAAGAATTATATTCCACCAAAGAATCAATTGGAATTATATTTGGAGGTGTCAAGATTAAATTTAAATTAAAATTCCAACCTTGATGTTCTTGCACAATAAAAATCATAACAATATAGATATCCTGATGTTGTCGCAATAACACGTGATATTTAAGTGTTCATGTTATTATGGTTGCTTCAAAAGTTACTTTTAGTATTAGTGGAAGAATTATGGCTCAATATCATACCCAACTTTTGCCTAATACAATTGAGGCAAATTTTTATATTAGAGATTGATTATTTGCTAAAGAATTTTGTTTTTTCATTCACAATTTTTTCTTATTTTGGTTTGTTTATCAATGAATATATTTAGCAATTTTATTTTAAGTCTATAAGATAAACTATGTGAAAAATTTGTTAAAAATATTGCAAATAAGCTGACCATTGAAACTGACACTTAAAACTCTAATAGTATGGTTGTGTTTAGGGATTAAAATGCTAACTAAAGGTATTGAAGTATAAGTTTAAATTTTTATAATTTTTTTTTGCCTATAATACTTTTTTCATTACCAGCTAATAATAATACATAAAGCAAATAAGTTTAATGTTTTAAGTAAGACATTACAAAATGAGCAAGCAATGAAGACAATAGTGAAGAGAATTTATAAACTTATGAGGCTATTATTTAATGCTTTGCATTATTGGATTATATATTATGCATTTTATAGCATTAAGTAGCTATAATTCTAAATTGACTTAAGAGTATTATTGGTGGGTATATAATAAATTTGTAATATTAATAGTATTATACAAAATTTATATTATAATTAGTTGACATTATTAAATTATTTAACTCTATTTTCATGCATGTTGCTTATATACCAGGCAAAAAGTAAGAAATAATAATGCATTTGATAATGTTGGTTTTACTCATATTATAATTAAAAGTTTGAGTATCTAATGAGAAAAAAGATTTGTAGCATAATAGTTTGCTTTGAAAGGTATGCTGATGTGGTTTTTTTTTTTTTTTTTGAAAAAGTGTATAATAATTTTGAATAATTTAATGCAATTGTAGGAAATTTATTATTGTTTAGAAAAGTTTCACAAGCTTCACACAAAAGCTTACTCGATTTTACTTTTTTTGGCATTGCTTTAAATATTTTGCATTTTTAGGTTTAACATGAAAGTATGTCTATTTTATAAACTTCATGACTGATAATGACTATGCACCTATTTTTGAGTATTATAATAATTCTCGTAATTTTTTTATCAATTCAATTCTTACAGGTAATGAGCTATAGTTATTTAGAGTTAAAAATCAACAAGTTTGTACGAAAAATTTGGTCAATAAATGAATTTTCTTAGGTGCATGAAAAATAAGATAGCATGAAAAGTCATATTAACTAAAAAAAAAATATGTAATTAATAATTTGAGTTAATTTTGATTAGTTTATATCAACTTGTTTGTATTTAATTTAAGTTCGAGCTCACAAATATTTGTTCGAATTAAATACGAATTAAATCAATTTAAGCTGCACTAATTTAAGTAAATTTAAATTAATTCAACTCACACGAATTATCACCCGTACATTTGATACCGTATACAACACAGGTATACTTTTGATTCTTCCTCTGTTGAAGGAAGACGTTGCTAGTTTAGGCTAATTCTTGGTTTTTTTTTTTTTTTTTTTTTTTCCTTTTAGCTTTTCTTTTATTTATTTTTAAATTTATAAGCCCTATCAATTGACTAAAATACCATCGTGTAATTTTCTCAATTTCATAGTCTCCTCCTCCAAATGGCACCACAGTTTATTTTAACAAAATATTAACAAAAAAAATAAATTAACGAATAAACTAATATTGTAATATTTTTAAGAGATAACGGACTTTTAAATACTACTTTAAAAATAATCAACTAAAATGCACTATTAATCAATGCTAATTGAATTGACCAATGAAACTCGTTTAAAGTTTCCAAATCAAACTAAACATTGAAACTACTTTCCAATCAAAATTAAAACTAAAAACATAATTAGTAATCAATAAACACTAAATTCAAAAACTTGAGTTCAAACATATAAGTATATAACATAATACATCACAAAACGACCCAAGTAGCAGTAGCATGAAATTCTGAAAATAAAAAAATAAAAACCCAAAAAGAAAACAATAAATGAGACGAATCAGCAGAACAAAAAGCTCTTTTTGATATTAAAACCACAAGTCGTATCAGTTGTCAAAGCAAAGAGGCTTATCAGAAAATTACAACCCTAAACCAAATCTGATTCTGAGGTAACTATTACCCAGCAGAACAACGGTTCCCACACCAATGATTCCTAAAGATGCGTGTCAATGGATAAATTAATCACCAGAATGTTAAGTTAGTCACTCGTCCCTTCTAAACAAAATGTGTTTTCATATACTAGTAAGCAAATAAACAAAAAGTTCCTGTCAAAAAAACAAAAGTTCTAATCGATCTTCCAACAGCTGCATTTTCGAAAGATGCATAAGGAAACTTGTTCAATGAATTTCCGAGGAAAGTGAACAATCACCAAGCTGCCAACAGAAGCTCTAAACATAGTTTTCTGTACAACCAAGTCCTCATAAAGGTTCGACTGTTTAACATAATATTGCAAAAAGTATTTGTCACGGATTTGTGACTTAAACATGTGATGCAATCTACCTGAAGAATTCAATCTCTAGGAAGACTTGTATTGTCGGTAAAAGATCCCTTACTTCGATCATAACGCTAATAAAATTGAAAAGAGAAAGTCACACAACAAATGGATCAAACATCAATTGTAAACAGCAGATCAAACATACACCTATCATGCCCAAAATTATTAAACAAAGATAGTATGCCTCGTACCTCTTTTTCCAAAGGAGAAAGGAACGTATCTGTACTTGATCATATGGCCTATTTGTCTCCTCATTGTCACAAAGAAAAGTACAATCCAGCAGAAAAGAAGTATTGGCCAGAATACAGGCACATCAAATGCACTGAAGAAAGTCATCACAAAAACAATGCAGAATCCCATGATGATCGAGTACCTTCAACAGGAAGACCCAATAAACTTAAGTTATTATTAATGAACAAACATGATGCTCACAGGTTTCCAAAAGTGGAAATGACGTGATGATATTGCTACAAAGATAACAGTAGAGCACGTACCAAATCAACAGTATCCAGATGTGCCTCAAACAAATAAAATTATGCAATTAAAGTCATTGGAACAAAACCAAACAGATATCACGTAACCAAAAAAACCACAACACACATTCGCAGATGACCATAATAATTTGCCATGAAATAGTTAGGCTAAGGAACTCTGCCAAATTCAATTCCACTAGTTGGAATGTCTCCATATACTGTTTTAATGCACATTTTCCAGATGGTAACGACTAATCATATAATCAAGCAACAAAGAAGAGCAGCGTAGTAATGGTGCAATATACAGTGCACATAGGTGTCATATAAGGGCATGCAAATATACATATTTGCTGGGCACAATAGAAGTGCAAAAACACCAAAAGAGCAACAAAAGCAAAACAAACAAAGAGGAAACAAAAATCAACACGAAAACAAGAACCCTACTAACCCAATACCCTTTAGCCTAAGAACAACACCAATTAACCAAATAAACTCTCAGACCCGAATCATCAATACAACCAACATCTCACACACAAAGACCCAAAACAAAAGAAATCCCAAAATTACCAAGAGTATTTTTTTTCATTTGCGGCATAACAATTGGAGAGACATTGGACACCAAAATTACGCAACCACATAGTGTTGTCTCTGCTTCTTACTGGCTTTGGCGAAAAGCACTAACATAAAAACCAACGCCCATTTTTTTGGCAGTGCTCCAGTTCACACCAATATATATCTATATAAAGCAAATATATAGGCCAGTAAAATTACATTAATGACCAAGCAGAGGTCAAGTTATCTCTTCAAATGCACATACAATACATCTAATTGCCCTTTGTGTGGAAGAGCAATGAATAATTTAAAAAGGGCACACAAATTCAATAGCTAACACAAGGGCTCCATTTCCAGGTACTTTTAGCCATGTAGCATTCTATGCAGTATAATTATATGAACCTGAAGCTCTAAAATATTGAAATTTATAGAAATATGAAACTGTTTTCGCGCTGAATTTGCGTTCATTCTAGTTCCCAAATTGTCAATTACATGCTTTGTTTCGCAATACGCGGTTCCCAAATGCCTTAACACAAAACCCAACTCAATTCCCACAAATTTCTCATTTTTCACCATTAATTACAACCGATAAGATTAGCTTTTAAACTATTTGCCAAAAGTCGATCTAAATTTTCTTCTTACCACACACAAACCCTTGTGGTTCCTCAAAATCTAAATAAACGTGAAGATCACGAAAAATGCTAGTAGTTAAAAAGAAAATAATAAAAAACAACGACGTACCAGAACTTGAACTCGGGAAGGCGACGAACGAAAGGACGAAACTCATCGAAACCCCTGGTGGGAAGAGTAGGACCATCGTTGAGGCTATCAAGTTATGGGTCAACCTAAGGAGAACGAAAACCGATGAAGAGATTGAGGATATAGATCCCGAGTCCATACGATACGATGTAGAAGCCTTGGACAAAGTAGACCCTCAACACGTACAGAGAAGCCACACCTAAACACACGATCCACCGGTACAGCATGTGCGGCGCCGACTTGTCGAGTAAATGCTGGTACGATCGTGATACAGAGTAAGTCCATCTCGATATGGCGGCAATCGGATATAGCGGTCACATTCAGATGCATGAATTGAGTTATCATTGTAAATACAAATAATAATTTTATTCAATGCGAAGTTGCAGAGACTAGAGAGAGACTCCGAGTTTCGGAGTTTATTTCGCGCCACGTCAACATTTTCGGCCCGGTTCGTATAACAGGATCAATTGTAATTAACTAATTTTTTTTTGATCTCTTGTAATTAACTAATTTGGGTATAAATAGATAAAATAAAAATCTTAATAGTACAACTTGTAAGATCATAAATAAGATGATAATTTTAAATTGGCTTAAAATTTTGGTCCTATTTTTATTAAATTCTTATTTATGATCTTACATAATAAAAAAGTGCTCATAAATAAATAAAAATTAATTTTTGATTAAAATGAAACACATAATTAATATTTTTATGTATACCCAAATGCTAAAAAAATCATTTATTATTCATGTAATAAGTGATAATGTGATACTTTAATTTAATAAAATTAATATTAATGTAATTTTTTTTAAAAAAAAACATAAATACCTAATACATGATAAAAAAAATACTAATAAAATTAATATATTTTAAAAATAATACTTCATACTTTAAAAATAATTAATAATATTTAAATTACTAAATAGTAAAAACACATAATTTATAATATTATTTTTTACGAAAAGTAAAATCCTAAAACATTTTTTTTATTTTGTACTAATTTTACTTTCTTTCTTTTTTGACTAATGTATTAATCTTACTTTTAACTTCCTTTTAAAATTAAGTTCAAATTTCTATAATATTTTGAGTATTAAGTTTAACAATAATTCAAGTTTCTATAAATATATTTTCTTGTCAAAAGTTTATGTAGTATAATTTTTTTAAAATAATTATCCTTATACACTTGTACTTGGAATGAATTCACATACATTATGGTTAAACCATAACTAATTGTAAAAGTTTATATAGTAATTTGAACACTCAATTTTTATCATTGATGGTTAAAAGGTGCTAACCGCGCCCTTTTTAGCTTAGAGATTTCAAAATCCTTGTTCTTAAGTTCTTCTTTCAATCTCTCAATCTCCTTGAGGTGACCACAACACCGATTTGAAATTTTCATTGTCTCAGCTTCTTTGTAATGTTATGTTTTCAATTTCTTGAGTTCTCTTGAAGTCTCATTGGCAATCCTAGCTTTCTTTTTAGGCGAGTTTTGTCCAAAAAAATCATCTTGTGTCATCTTAAGAATATATTAAAACTTTCTATTAGATGTTATGAACAATGATAATTTTAAACTTTCAGGTTTTGTTATCAATTTTGATTTATTATTTTTGATTTATAATTAAATTAATTAATTTTATAATTTGTAATTTTTAAGAAAAAAATCAATTATAAGTTGTATAAGTGTTTGGTAACTCTTAATTTTTTTTTCTTTCAAAACTTTATAGAATTTTTAAAAAAAATTATTAATTATAAATTTAATATTTTTAATGAAACTTTGTTAATATTTATCCTTCAAAAAGTCACAAGACTTTGATCTTCTCTCAACAAAAAATATTATTCCTTATCAATAGTACATAATTAACTATAAAAAACATAGTACATAATTAAGAATCATTTGAAAAAATCAAAAATCTAAAACATTATTTATTTATTTTAATGAAAAATCATAGCAAACATACCATAACAAAAAAAATCAACATAAATTATATATTCTCTGATTGACAACATTAATAAAAACTGTTTGATAAGCTTGTCTTGTTAAAGGCAGAATCGAAGGCAGTTTGCATCTGATAATATATTTATGTCAATCTATTACTTCAGAATTTGGGGCCGAATCCTACGAAGAAAGTTGGTGGCAAAAGAAAAAAGAAACAGAAAGAAATTTATTATGTCCTGGCCTTTCTGGTCCAAGAAAACGATGGTTTTCACTGACATTTACCGAATCACAAAAATGGGTGGGTTATTGTAGCTGGAATCATGAAGCCTGGCTGAGTTGAATTTTGAACTCCTATTCCTAACATCCATAATAACGGATAAAAATATTTTTTTATCACAATTTAATACACACGTTAGTTTATATAATATAATTTAATTAATTTTTATTAATAAAAAATTACACAATTATTTTTTTATTACATATTTTTAATTTTAAATATAATAAATAAATAATATGTAATTTAATTTATTTAAAGACGAAATGTATAAAATATTACTCTAATGATGGATGGTCCAGCTGGCAGCACCAGCAGGAATTTATATTCCACATTTTATCACAATATACGTGTCAACTTAATTGGCCCTTTGATCCACAATCAATAAATAAACATCACTTAATACATAATAAAATTTGATGCATATATTACTAAAAATATACCGAAAAGTTTCAATTCTGAAGTAGCATGAACAAAGGAACAGTACTATTTAACTCGAGTGAAACTTGTAACAAGTGAATGACTGATCCCGCTTTTTGCTTTTCTATTAAACATGTTTTGAAAATATAAAAGAAATGATAAAATAAAAAAATTTAATAGTTCAGGACATGTACCGGCCGGTACAATCAGACTTTTTCTTAACAAAAAAAGGTAAGGTAACATACAACCATCCATGTATCATTGTATTGGCAGTTGAAAGGCAGTTACCGATAGTTTTATCTAAAATCACTCGATATATGAAATTACTCTAAATTAATACAATGGTTAAAAAAGTGGTATGTACAGGTGGAAAGGTCCTAGAACTTAATACAAACGAAATATTCACTGCCAACAATGAGTCAAGAGAGAGTCCATCAGTTGCAGCAATTCAGGCAAATCAATGAAGAACACAGATCTTATCAACAACAAAAAAATATTTGATGAACACAGATAACAAGAAAAGCAAAAGGTAACAATCAATAAGAAACCAAAACTATGATTAAGACAAGAACAAGCTATGGTGGAATTTAAGTCATTTGTAAAGCCAATATCCAGCAACCATTCATATCATAGGAAATAAAAATCCAGAGATGCCGGTACAAAACTAGCCAATTACAGACAATACCATAACTTAAAATCCAAATTTTTGCATTGATGTTGGAACAATTATCAATACTTGGCAAGCCTCTGATTAACAAAACTTGCAAGCATATTAATAATATATTATGAACCATAGAAAGGCTTAACACCAGTTCAAGTTAAATAAAACCGATAATAGTCCTACATTGTACCCAAACTAAAACAAATACACCTTACCCTGCATACCAATAAGCATCCATGACCCAACATCATGATCAAAATTAACGCAAGCAAAACAACTATCATGTAAAACTTAAGAAAGATAACGGACTTGTTACAGCAACTTCATTGAAAATAAAATTCGAACTTCATGTGCATCAAAGAATCAGGTACAGAAACAGCCAATGTTACACTCTAATTTTGTGAAAATAAAAACAACATAGAAATGTGAAGAAAATAGTTCAGCAGTTCTCACACATCATTTATAAATTCCCGTAGGAACTATTATCATTATTTGGCAAGCCTCTGAAGGCACAAGGCTCAAAATACCTACATGCTAAAAGACCAAGATTTGTCCTAGACAATGGTGTATTACTATTCGAAGCAGCATTAGCAATTGTCACATTACTAACCATGTCATGACACTCCACGCCCCTATTTGGAGCTCTAATCTCACTGTAAGCATCTGAAGGTTCTATTTCACCATCTTCAATATTGACAGATATTGATTTCCTTGTTTCTCTCAACCACTCTGCACCTTTGCCACTAACTCCCCTGCATTTCTTGACCTTAACTTTGGACAAATTAGGGCAACCCCAAGCAAGAGCTTTAACCCCAACATCTGAAATCTGGCATCCTTTAATGCATAGTTTCTTCAATGCTACACAATTTGCAGCTATGCAGGCCATTTCTGCATCACGAACAGTGTCACTTCCGCAAATTGCTAGTCTTTCCAATTTTTTACAATTGGAAGCAATCGTTGTCATACTCATTAAACTGGGATTTATGCCAATAAGAACAAGCTCTTGAAGATTATTAGATACAGTGCCTAAAGCAGTCAAACCCTGATGAGTTATCCTATTCGTCCTCCATCCATCTACATGAAGCTTCCTCAATAACTTGCAGCCTTGTGAAACTGAAAAGATCCCAACATCCGAACATGGAGTCTTAATAATGCTCAAGGCCTCCAAATTAGAGCAATTTGAAATCGATTTAAACCCCCTATCGCTTACCTGTATTCTCTCAAGGTGAATTTCATTCAAACCATTATTTTCCTCTCCAATAAGCTGCAAAACATAATCCCAATCACCCAAACAATTGATCAATTTCAAAGTTTTCAGCTGTTTGGCCAGGATCAAAAGCGGTGCAAGACTCTGTCCGTTCATTAGATCCTTCAAGCAAACAATTTTTAAAGACGAAGGCACATCGCCAATTCCAATGAGCTCAGAGACGCGTTGCATACCTCGAAGCCGTTTCAAAGTAAGTTCCTCAAGAGCCGTACAATTTTCAAGCACAGAGGTAATAGCTTCCGCACCAAACATGCAAGAACTGCAAGAGAACTTCTTCAAACCCTTACAACTCTTCGCAAACATCTCAATCCCGTAGTCGGTAATTACTCTGCAACCTCGGAGCTTAACGTGAGTGAGATACCGATATCGAACAGAAAACATAATCAAAGTTTCGTCGTTTATGCTAATTGATTTTCGGTAACACCGAAGAACAAGTTTAGTTACAGAATCGAAGCGGTCAAACAAAGAAGGAAGAAAAGGAAGCATCTCCACCGAAGCATTCAGAGAAAGCCGATGCCGGCTCTGACCGTCGACTCGGAGCCACCGCTTGCAAACAACGGAACAACGTGTCCGATCAACGGAGCCAAGGCGCTGGAAAATAAGCTCTAAACACTCGTCGGGAACATGAGCAGTGTAGTCACAAAGAGGGATTACGTCATCATTTGGCTCGGAGATCGCCAACGATTGGAAGCTATAGGTGGTGGTGGAGAACAAACCCCCGAGATTGAGATCCGTCGGAACTCCAGAGGAGGAAGAGGACTGGCCCATGGGGTAGCGTTTACAACTCGATAGTGAGCGGCCTAAGAGATTGAGAATCAATTAGGGATTTGGAAAAAACGAAGGAAGTTTATAAGGAGGAGAAAGATTAAGTGTGATGCGTGTACGATACTGTTATACTATCATTGGTCAAAATATCTACGCTTCAAATATTAAACTTCGTTGTCAGTTTAATTATTATAAATTTTAAAAATATTATTTTTGATAATTTTTTATTTATTTCTTGAATTCAGACACGTTGGATTTTCTTTTAAATCTTCAAATAATTCGCCGCTAGTAATTTGATGACTTTTATGGTACTAAATCTCGTCCTTTGATATGGTCTTCGTGGAATTTTCTTTGAAGGAATTTGCATTTAAATTTATTTAAATTAATACGTAATTAAATATTTTTAAAATATTTTTACTTTCTGAAAAAAAAAAAAACTTATTAAAAGAATTTTAAAATTCAAAAATTTAATTAAAAACATTTATCATATTCATTTTGATAAACATATTCTAATTAACTTTGATCAGTTTTATTGATTTCTTCATCATTATACTATATAAATTTTAAACAAGACATATAATTAAAAAAACACACACATAATAATTCTTGTCCCTTAATTTTACTTGGGAGATTTATTAATGAATTCAAAATGCTGTATGACTATAACTGCATCATGAAAAACGCGTTTCAGGTTTTTACCAGGGCTTGGTCCAAAATTCTCAGTAAGTGAAACTTCAAGTCTTGAAGGCATCCGAGGGAAATAAATAATTATAATTTTTTTTATAGCTAATTGTCCGAAAATTAAATAAGATATGGAAAGACAGAAACTGAAATAATCAAACCATTCAAAAATTGAGTGTTATAATTACATTGGGCTATTGGCCCACATTTTTCTTCTTCTTCTTCTTCTTCTTTTTTATAGACATTTGCCCACCTAAGACCTTCGTTTAATCGACCATTATCTGCAAGTAATAAGAAATATGTAATTTACACCCATTGCCAAGTAGTCAATGCTATAATTTCTTGTGGGTAACGTGAACGTGTTTGAACTTAGCTAGTATGTAAGTGAATGTAATTGTGCAAATGTTATTTAAAATAATAATGTTAATTTGGCAAAATTTTGGATTAGCTTAGTATCAATATTTCTAAGCATGAATGCTCATTTTGAAACGAATTGGGCTATTTATGCAACAATGTTTCTTCATGTAAGTGTGTCACACGCCTTATTTGGGGCTAAGAAAGGGTAATTAATATATAGCAAACTATTGATACTAAAAAAAAAAGATATGTAATATAATTTTCAGAGTAGTATTTCATATTAAGAATCTATTATAACCATTGATTTGATTTATTAATGGTTTAGATTGAATAATAGTACAAAACATGATTTTAAAATCATATTTTCCTAGCATGTTGGGTTATTAATTATTCTACACGACTTCAATAATATCCTATTCACTATTCAACTAATTAATATTGGTAAAATTATATATATTTATTTTGTACAACAATATAACAATATTATCACAATTTAAATTATGAAATTAGTTTTTTATAGGTATCTATATAAATGTTTTGGTACCCATTATCTCTTAAATTATTTATGGATACATTATTAGTCTCCCAATTATTAAAATGATACATTTTTGTACCAAAACAAACAGTAAAATCATTATACTAAATGAATGAGAGGATATTATTCTGCTCTCTTAGAAAAAGAAAGAAAGAAAGCAACCGAGAATCCGTCACTTTTTATTGTTTGTTGTTTTATAGTTGATAAATGGATTGTTAGTAAACCATGTTAATTTGCAGATTTCAGAGAATTTATGAATGCTTTGCCAGCTCCTAGATCTATTGAAACCTATTATGCACTACCAATGTATTAGCTAAGAGGAGAAATTACGCAAGTTTAACAGCAAGTGTATACTCTAAAATTAGCTTCTTAGAGAACACCATGGTTAAAAAGCCTAAGAGAAGCATCGATCTTTGCACTTCTTAAATAATTCTTTCAAAGTGTTTTCATTTATAGCTATAGTTGAAGCACTGAAAAAACGAGAAAGAAGGGAAGACAAAAAGTGCAACCCCATCGAAACTCTCGGCGAAGATCATTTTATTTTTCTTGATTCAAACTAGAAATTAATTGTAAGGCCAAATTTTCAAAATCGTTGAAGAACCGGAAAGAATAATGGTACAAAATCTACAATTTCTAGGACTTCCAACATACAATTTTCAACTAAAAAACAACAAACAATAATACTTTATATGGATTTCCTCTTTCTTTTTCTTTTTTCTTTTTCGTTTTTTTTAAGGAAGAGATCTTAACACGACAATAATATTTTTGGTTGATTAAGTATAATTGGTTTTAATGTTCATTTACATCTAAAAATCTATCATTTTAATAATTTTAAACTAATAAGGTACCATTAATTAATTTATGATATAATATGTACAAAAATAATAATATTAGTACTACCAGCTCCTTAAATTACTATTATTACCGTTATTTTGTTGTTAACAATAAGTTTATTGAACAAAGTTGTAAGACTTTGATATGAAGTTCATATGAAAAAAAAAATGTGAATTTGTTAAAACTCAAAAATTAAGCATAGCCGATACACTTAAATGTGGTGTGGTGTATGAGTTGCACTTATTATTATTTGTAGCTTATTTTGTTAAGTGAAATTAAGACTCATAACTTTCTTAAGGTTTAAATAAGACTACAAAAATTTTAATATAATCCTAAACAACCAAGTTAATAAAAATTAAGCACGACTAAAAGCTTTCATGTTGTTGACAGATTTGAGAATTAGTTAATTATTTGAGATTTGTAATAGTTTGAACTTTAAACACGTTGCTTCTCATTCAGATACTATATTAATATATGCTAAGAAAAATAAGTACCGGCTGAAACATAATATCGCACATAGTTTTTAAGTCAACGGTCCTCCATGAATTGTTAGTTACATCTCAATCGTCATAGCATCACTCATAAATTTGGATTTGGATTCTCTATTTATGTTTTTCTTTACTTATTTTTAAATATCAATCATTCATTTTATATTTAATATATAAAATAAATTTGAAGTTATTAATAAAAAATAATATTTAATTTTTAAATAAAAAATTTATGACTTAAATTTGAAAAATAAAAATAACAACAAAAATAAGTAAATGATCTAAATTCCATAAATTAAGGGTAGTCCTATTGATCTTGAACAATTTTTGCTAATGTTAAAGCAATATTTATATTTTTAGAAACATTAAAACAATAATTATTAGGCAAAATTTTAATTATTATAGTATTAGTGTTTTTTATTATAATAATAATTTTTTAAATTTAAATTTTTTTTAGAAAAGAGTTCTAAATTTAAAAATTAAATGTCTATAACTTTGAACCGATATCACTCGTAATAATGACATAAGAGCATTGTAGACTTGACCTTGAGCACGGACCATCACAATAACTCATGCATGCTATATATATTGTGTTAAAATATAAAATAAAAAGATATATAAATATAAAATAGATGAAAAAAATGAGTGTAAAAATTAAAATAATGAATAATTAAAGTAGATCAACAACAGAATTAAAAAGTCAAATAAAGACATTATAATTCTCATTCATTTATAATACTAAAGGAACATTGATATTTATAGTGATAATAAATTAAAATTATAAGGACTTTAAATAAGACTACTAAATTAATAAAAAAATATTAAAATAATTATCTAATATCCTAGTCGTAATAGTCTCAACTCTCAAATACTAACAAAAAAATTAATTATTAATCTAATATTCGAATTATTACTCCCACTCTGTAAGGAAAAAATTTATATGAGTCAAATATATAAATATTTAGTATATTTTATTAATTTTAAAAAAATATAATAAATATTTACATTGAAATAAATTATTTATATTTAAATAAATATATTTAAAATAATAAATAAATAACTTATCCATCATATTGATAAACTTTTTTTTTTTTTAACAAAATAAAATTTTTTGAAGAGAGACAGAATAACGCTCGTTATGTTCCATTCATCTGAATTAATGCCTTGTTTTAAGAGTATTAATAATGACTAGCACTTCAAACTATCGTTAAAAAAATTTTTATATGCACAATTACAATTATTTTATTTTTTAAACTTATGGTTTAATATATATAATCTAATAACATTAATCATTAAATTATCCACAGCCGATCATCTTGTTTATAAACTTTACCATGTAAAAGTTTGTTCTTCAGTAGGTAGCTAGAATTATTATTTATATTGAGTTCAACCATTAGCATGACCATTCCAAATTAACAATCATGATGCCTCTTAAGCTTTGACTGTAATTATCATTTTATTTGACCATTCTTTTCCACACTCACATGAGACATGTTTATCGTTTACGACTGATTCAACGCCCAGCACTAAAAAATCAGTCACTTCCATGATCTTTCTTATATGTGTCCAACTCTAAATATTTTTGATCTACAAGTAGAACGGACGCAGAAAGAATTAAGAATATTTCAGAGCCGTTTAATTTTAAAATATTTTTTAATTTTTTTTAATAAAGTGTTTTGCTATTATTTTTAAAAATTGTTCTTAAAAACAAAAAATAAAAAACATAGTAGTCAAGATGTTTTTTCCAATTATTCTTAAAATATATTTTCATACTAAAATATTTTTTTATTTTAAAATTAATCTTTTAAACTAATTTAAACACTTATACATATTTTATTAAATTAAAAACGTTAAGTAGTATTTTTTTAGAGAGTGATAATTAATATTTGAAGTCAATAAATTACCAAAGTGAACAAATAATAACATAGAAAAGAATGTGAATTTGTTCTATATAAGCAATTAAAAGGAAAAATAATAATTTTTTTATTAATACGGTTCAATTTGACCTTAGATATAAAAAAGTGCATGTCTTGTTACATGTTGGATGAAAAAATTATCATATAGGCGTGGTCTTATTTAATTGGCCTATATTACCTTTTAAAAGTTAAATGTGTACAATTAGTACACTTTTGAGAAACTTGTAAGATTCCTTAATTTAATATAATAAATATATTAATAGCTAAAATTAATATTTATATTTATAAAATGTCAATAATTTATTAAATAATTAATACATTAATTATTTAATGTCTAAAATAATATACTAATTATATGTTATTTAATATTTAAGTTATTTGTAAAATTGTAATTGACTTCATTTCACCTTTAGCTTACCATTCAAAATTTTATTGACCTAAAATAGTCAAGATTTAAGGCCTAAATATATTTTGTCAAAAATTACTTTTATAGTATTGATAAAGTAAGAATACTTTTATAAAATCATATTTCATTATAGAATAAAATTATGTATTTTGATATTAATTATTATTATTTATTTTATTTTATTAATTTTATGCATTATCATGCTATATTAATTATTAATTCTTAAAAATTTATCCTCTTTGATCTCAATAAAATCATACAAAAAAATTATTTAAGTATTAAATTTTTTTCTATTTGTGTGCTAGTTCTTTTCAGGATCAAACACAAAAATAAGTTTAACAACACATAAAGTCAAACTAATTATTGGTTATGACTTAGATATTTTGTCCTAAATATTAATTAGGATATAATTAGCAACAAAAGATGGTGGGTACAGTAAACAATTTTTAGAATAAACAAGTAAAATATGTTTCGAAAATTTTAAAAAATGCATAAATATGAAATGTAAAAAAGTATAGTCAACCATCGAAACAAATTTTCTTGACATGAGGGATCATAGCTCACCCAAGCTAACAATTTGTTTGTTTGTTTGTTTGTTTTTTTTTTTTGACCCTCACAAGATTGAAAGAAAACTAAAAGGTCTCATGTTTCACACATAAAAAGTAACATGATTACACGTAGTAATTGGGCGATCAATTTTCTCTATTGGGATAGTAATAATATGAGCGTTGAAAATACATGAATATTATAGATTCATTTATTCTCAAATATTTTTTTTATATTCATTTTTAACAATTGAAATGTCTAACGTGGGATTAATGGTTGCCATATTGTGTGAGGTAAAGACTCAAACTCAAAAGAAATAGGTTAATTCATACATCATTCAATCTGTTGTGCTAGAGGGTTATGTTGGAATAATGAAATTTAAGCTCAAATATAATAAATTTTAATCAATTAATTAAAAGAATAAGAAGCAAAAGTTGTTAGAGGTTAAGAAATATATAATATAGGGTTATGTTGGAATAATGAAATTTAAGCTCAAATATAATAAATTTTAATCAATTAATTAAAAGAATAAGAAGCAAAAGTTGTTAGAGGTTAAGAAATATGTAATATAAAGACGTGTATTACGTAACTATTAACAATAATGCATATACACAAAGAACAAAAATAATGTATGATTATTTCTGTTTAAATCAATATAAAATGAAAGTATAACAAATTATCTTAGTGTTGGTGATTCAAATCATTATAGTAACATTCAAAAAACAATAATCTATTAATAACCACAAACTTACTAGTTGTAGCATTGGACATGAAAGACAAAGTTAACATGAGAAGTTAAGCAAAAATAAGAAGAGAACCCAAGTCCACGAAAAATAGGGATGCCAGAATAGACTAAAAGGTGTAATAACAGATTAATAGTTAGAAATTTAGATGAATAAAATTAAAATAAATATACATGGGGAAAAATATGATATTATGTTAGAACGCATTGTAGTTTTTAAATTGATCACAACCAACTTATAATATAATATTATAGCATAATATTATACGTTCAAGCCTCATCCCTTTCAATTGTTTAATTTTAAGTTTAACTTACAATGTGAGCCAATATCATAAGTTTATTATTAATTCGAGCATGTTCGTTTAATTAAAGATATTTAGAAGAGCTTCCTTTCGAGAAAGTTTAGATGTCTCATTGAACTTTCATGGAGGTCAAAAGCGGAGCAGAACTCTCTCTGTTGGTGTTTTTCGTTGCAAAATTTGATGGGGATGAAATACTTGCTTTTCAAAACACGTTCTTGGCAACGAGACAAACTTAAAAGAAATATTAAAATGTATAAAATTTAAGTTAACTCATCTACTAATAGTTTAAATATTTTAGTATATTAGTAACCATTAATTATTAATATATACAATTTGTTTGTTTTAATGACAAATGGGCTAATTTATATAAAAATAATAATTAGATTATTGGTAAATATTTATTTAATTATATTAATATTAATTAATTTTTTTAAGTGTTAGTAAATCCTTCTACACAACATATTCAATACTTTATATATTTTTCATTACAAAAATCATTAAATAATTTTGATAATCAAAAGTTTATATGGATTTTTTTGGTTGGTTTTACAACATATAATATGAGGAATTTTAAGGATTTTGCAATTACATTTATATTCACAAAAATTACTGTTTGTGAGGTGATAAAATAAGGGAGTTGTTAATTTTAGAGAAAAAAATATATAAATTTTGTCTTATAAATTAATGCTTTAATATTATTATTTTTGAATTGCTTTAACATTAATATTTTTTGTTTTAAAAATATGACTATCTAAAATAAAGATAAAATTATTTATATTTTAAAAAAATTTGTCACAGATTATACTAATAAGTTTTTTTTTTTTGTTCAAAAAATTATACTAATAATTTTGTATCATGAAAATTTATATGCATTTGTCATTACTCTGTATACGATTGGTCAAATTTTAAGTAGTCAATAATGACGTATGCATTAGCATCATCATTGACATCACGACTACAAAGATAATGTATCAATCAGTGGAGCGTAGGCCATGTGTCACTCGATATCGTCAAATTATTATGGTGACCATAATATGGTCCCCTTCATGAGTTTTACTTTTAATTCACTTAAATAAAAAAAAATTAAAAAAATATATTATTTTATGTTATAATAAAAATAAGAAATATTATTTTTTTAATAATTATTAAAAATAAAATAATATAAATAATTGAGTTCTATATTCTCTTAAAAGAAATTGTTATCTGCAATCTACTTCCCCACTTTTTTCTTTTTGAGAAAAGAGCAACTTCGGTGAAGCTTTAAAACGTACCTCCAAAACTTTGTAACCGGACTAATCCAAATCGGTGAAGCTTTAACATTCCTAGTGTATTTTTTTTTTTAACAATTTCATCTTGTATATTTTCATTTCTTTTTTAATAATTTCCTCTTGTGTATGTTGATTATGCTACACTTGCGTTTTTTAAATAGTAATGTAATATATGTATTAAATAAATGAATTAATAAAAAATTTGATATAAAATGATAAATAATTATGAAATTATTTATTATAAAAAATAAATTATATAATAATATATAAATTGAAACAAAAATCATTTTTTCTTTCTCGGAAGACCATAAAAAAAGTAGAAAAGCTTAAAACACTGTCACTAATTCACTACAGAACAGAAGTAGACTACTAAAAATATTTTGTTCTTTTTAATAGTTGTCAAAAGCTGGATTTGGCTGGACAACACTCTCTCTTTGCACAATTGCATTCAACTCCAGGACTCCCACCCAAATCCTGCTCGTCTCTTTTTGTGTGTGTTTGCTTTGCTAGTCGAGCCACTGAAGCAGTGAAAGATGGACTGATGGAGATCGTTTATATATATATATATATAATTAAATAATTCGAAAAGCAGCTATTAAATTAAATAATTAACTACAATAATAAAAATAACTTAAAATTTGTTTTCATACTCTGAGGAAAGATAATAAACATCAAATGTAGAAACAAATATGTAATGAATACAAATTGTGATTTAATTTATAAATTACTAAATTATTCAATTTTTTTTATTTTTTATTTTTTCAGTAAAAAAATATATATATATTTATTTTATTCTAAAATTTAAAAATAAATATTCATTTACATTATAAAAAAAATGAACATATTTTTTTTAGGGGTTTAAAAATGAAAGTCTATGTATGAAGATAATTGTGCAATACAATTAAACCATTAAATAATTAAAAATATTTTTATTACAACTTAATACATATATTAATTTAAATAACACAATTTAATTGATTTTCAATTAATAAGTATTCACATAATCAATTTATCATTCACATTCAGGCGGCCGAGCTAGAATTTTTTTTTTTTTAGGGGGGCTAATTTTTATTTTTATTTTTTATACAAAATAAAAAATTAGTAGGATTTGTAATAAATTATACTCAATTCAATACTAAATTTTTTTATATCATATTATAATAGAGACATAGAGTTAACACATTATAATTAACTTATAACGAAAATTAAACAAAAATATAACAAGTTAATAAATATTAGTATCATTCATGAATAAAATAAATTTATTAACTAAAAAATTTTAAAAAATAAAAATCTCAATCAAATACATTTAGATTTATAGGCATTAAAACTAAAATAATCATATGAAAATGTAAAATGTAAAATATAATTTATAATTTTAAGCTTGAGACTATATTTAAAAATATATGTTTATAAACAATATAAAAATGACTAATAATAATAAAAATAATAAAATTTTTATATAAAAAAATTTCAAATAAATTCTAAAAGATTGTTAAAATAAATTGTCAAATAATATAATATTAGATAAAGTTAAAATTTAGATTGAAATAAAATATAATAAACATAAACTTAAAAAACTTTAATATGAAGCTCATCTTATACTTATTTTTTTAATCTTATTTTTATAATGTTGAGTTTAAAAATGTTTAATTATTATTTGGATTCTTATATTTAAGAAGAATTTTTTGTAGTATATTATTCTAATTTTATTTTTGTTACTAATAGTTACCAAATACATAAAAAAGTATATATTTAATCACTTTATTTACAATTCATGTTATTTTTATCCACGTATTTGTTAAATATTATTAATATATACTAAAATATGTACATAAAAATTAAAAATAATATATTACTATAAATGAAATATTTATTTAATACTAAAAATATACATGTAATTAATTTTTTATAAAAAAGTTGGTCGGAGCTTTAGCCCCTACTAAGATCTGCCCCCGTTTATATTTTAATTTTACATTTAATTAATAATTAATACGTTATCAATATATAAAACAATTTGATACATATAATACTATTTTTAAATAATAGTGTATATAAATTTATGTCCTTAGCATTTCTCTCTTCAAAAATTTGTGATAAAATGATTTTTCTCATAAACAACAATACTAATGATTTATAAATTTATATTGAAATAATATGTATCGTGACATGTAATAGTAAGATAATTATTTTTTTATTTTTGAAAATAATTATATCACATTTCATAAAATAAGACACATGAGTGCAAAAGTGACAATTTTTGTTTTAGCACTATTTTCACTTATACAAATTATAATGCAATTATGACATATGATATAATTTTTTATTTTAAAATTTATTTTAATACATGCATAATAAAATTAATATAAGCATAAATTATATGATTTTTTTTCCGGCCTTTCTCATGTATTGAAATAGATAGAAAATATAGTTGAATGAATTATTCATTATTTTTAGAGTAAATAATAATTTAATATTTTAAGTTTATAAAACATAATATTAATGTAATTATTTTTTTAAAATATAATTATATAAATAAAATAACAAATAAAATTAATAAAAAATATATTTTAAAAATAATGAGCATTATTTTAATTATTTTTTAATTCTTTAACGTAGTTGAGCAAAAAAAAAATTAATAAAAAATATATTTTCAAAATAATGAGCATTACTTTTTAATTCTTTAACGTTGTTGAGGGTGCTCGTGGCTTATGGGCAATGTTTTTGACCAGGTAACATGCATGGCAACTAAAATTTCAACAAATATTAATGATTATTTTAGTGAAGAGATCAAAGGTTGACGATGATGACCATAATTATTACACCCAAGAAGAAGGACAATTATGATAAATCTTCATCATCTTTGATTACTCATTATGCTCTGTCGGTCAATAATGGGTTATTACTTTTCGGATATTTTTATTAGATAAATTATTCATTCTTATGAATTATATATATATTGATTTGTTATTTCCTGTTAACAAAATATGTGATTAATGTACATATTTTTCTCTAAAAAAGTGTTATTTAACATAGGAAAAAAGGTAAATAAATAAATATTTTTGATCCGTTAGAGCATAAATGTCATACAAATTATTTGTATTATTCTACATATTCCAATTATATGTTCGAGTAAATTTTTTATTGATACCTTGATTTTTGTTCATTTTATGAGGAGTATAATCAATATAAAAAATTAAGTGTCTTTATTTAATATTTTTTAAGAATTTAAAAAAATTTAATTATATTCAATTAAAAATTTTAAAGTGTTAAGACTTTTTAAAAATATATGTGTATTTAATTGCTACTTTTTAAAATTTATAAAAATATGAAGGTATTTAAAATGTTATTAACTTATAAACACTAACTTTTGAGAATTTTAAATATTTTTTTTTTATGTATAAATAATGTTTACCACAAATAATTTTTTTTTCATGAGATTTATAGAAGTTTTTGAGAATTTTAAATATTTTATGTATAAAAAAACTACTAGAAGTGATAATTTACGATGAGATTTTTAGAGACTTTTTTTTTGTGGAGGAGAGGTAATTTTTGACGGTAAAGATGATATGGGTTTTAAGAAATTGAGTTCTAGATAAAAAGGTAGAGATATCGTTCTCTTATAAATTTATTAGTATAAAAAGTTATTTTTTTCAATACAGGTTATATATTTATCTAATTTGTTATTTTTTCTTCTTTGAAAAGTAAAAATACATAATTTTTATATATATTTTACGGTCGATAACGACGTCGTAAAATTTAATATTATGGGTATAGTTTTTTTCATTTTTAATTTATTTGTAGAAGAACAAGAGCTTATTTAACAACAAATATATTAATATTTAAGTTTAAATTTTATATGCTTTTAAATTATTAGTTATATTAACATGTCTTTATTTTTTATATTATTTTTTGCTTTATTGCATACTCAAAATTAAATTATTGTATTGTTAATATTTTTAAATATATATTTTATGTATTATATTTTATTACAAATATAAATAAAATGAATATTTTATTTGAATGTAAAGTTAAATATAGTAGTTATTTGAATTTTAATTCTAATATTAATAAATTTTGGAGTGATGGATGTAATTTTTTTTAAATTAAAGAAAAAAGAAGAAAAAATAAAAATAAAAATATATGAAATTATTTTAAAATTGTTGTAAATTATTGGAATTTAAAAAAAAAAAAAGTATAAAATTTCATATAAAATTTTAAAATTTTATATAGGAAGACATCCTTGTACATTCGCCATTCACTTAACATGACTGTTTTTTTTATTTTTTATTAATTGAAATATTAGTATATATGTTCAACACCCTAGCCACTTTACTTTTTTTTTTTTACTCTCTCTCTCTCTCTCTCTCTCAAGTCTTTGGCAATTATTATTATTATTTTTTTGCTAGAGACAATTTAATTTACTTTTTCACGGACAGGAATTTCTCTATGGCTTTGCTTATTTTTCTTCCGTTTTATTGGTAGTTTAAAAAAAAAAAAAGGATTTGTGCTGTCTCTTCACCTTTTTTTTTTTTTTTTCCGAAAACGTTTTTTATTTTATCCATATATTTATATAGGTAGTGGGTAGTAATAGTTTAGTTATTTATTAAAAAATAATAATTTAATTTTTAAATTTTTAAATAAGGTATATTAAGTGACATAATTTATAAAATTTAGTCAAAATTATATTAATTTATCAAAAATTCACAAAAATATTCACTTATTTAACACCTATTCTTATAAGATAAATGTAATAAAATTTCATCATTTTAATTATTGTATAAAAGTATTGTGAAACTCATATATTAATTTCATTAATTTTAATCTCAATGTCAACGTTTTTGTAATATATATATTAAATTAACTAATTTGTTTAAATTATATTATCTTAAGTACTTTCAATAATTACAGGATCACAATTTTTTACCACTTTTTTGATAATAAATAGATTAAGTGATAATATTTTTAATATAATAAGTTAAACGATACAAATAATTTAATGTATGCAACTTGTATGAGATCTTACTTTTTTTTTTTTTTTTTTTTTTATAGAGAAATTCTGGAGGCATCTTATCTTTTGTTTGGAATATTTTGCCAATTTAAAATTTAAAAAAAATTATTAAAAATTTGTGAATTTATTAGAAGTGAACATATATGGGTTGATTTTTTAAAAACAAGAATTGAACTGAACCATAAAATTTGAAAAATCAATAAACTAATTTTTTTTTTATTTGGTTTGGGTTGGTTAAAGGAAATTTCTTCATCTTTTTTCACTAATAATTTTTGTTTATTAATTTTTTTAAAACTCTTATATTATAGTTTCTAAAGTTTATAATGCTAATTCTATCATAATATTTAGTTTTAAAAATATAAATTTTGATTACTTATCTAATATAATTATCCATATCAAACACAAAATGTAAGAAAAATTTAAAATATAATTAAGACAAATAAGTAATAAAGAATAATAATTACATACATGACAAAATTTGCTAATTTTTATATTCAATAATATTGTTCATACAATAGAAACTCTAACGATAAAAGTATGAAAAACGATATAATTATAAATTTATAATGGATAAATAATTAAATAATATAAAATTAGTGTCTGAAGTGAATAAAAAATAAAATAAATGAGAGTACTTGGTAAAAAAAATGCTTGTATAAATTTTGTTTAAATATCCAAACTCTAACGACAAAACTTGGTAAAATCTGTTGGCAACTAGCTAGAATTAGATGAAGGTGTGACTTGTGAGAGGCATCGTGAGTAACTCTTGAGAGGCGTTGATTTAAGTTTTTGAGAGAAAACTGATTCATTGAAAGAGGTATAAAATATAAACCTAATCAATTGTGAATTAAAATTAAAATTAATTTTTTAAAAATAATTTTATAAAATAACAATATAAATATAATAAAAAAAAATTAATAAATGAATTGGATTAGTTCGATTTTTTTAATATTTTAATAAATGAATAACCAAACTAAATTAATAAAATTTAAGAACCAATTTTTTTGGGGTGGGTTGGTTCTGTGTATTTTTGTTCACCCCTATAATTTATTGATATATCTTTCAAATAGGGGTGGGCGTAGGTCCGATAAGTTTGTTATTAAGTTATTTTAGAAGCCGACCTTATCTTAAAGGTTTTAAAAATTTCAAAACCTTAGCCGACCTATAACTCCTGAAAAGCCAACCTTTAAACCGACCTATAATGTCGGTTTGAGGAAGGTTGGTCAGGCGGTTTTAGACTTATAATTTTACTTAAAAATATTTATCATAATAAAAAATACAAACAATATTTTACTCCTACAAATACTTTTTTTTAAAGCTAGAGCATACATATGTGTTATTATCAGTTATAAGAACTATTATTCTTGCTTATATTATGTGCCATATAGGAATAATATCTCATTATTGACACTTCATATTTAATTCTCCACTACTTACCCTTATAAATTTAAAATCATGATTTCACAAGCTAAATATTTGTTTATGACTTTTACATTGTATATTTGTATAAAATTAATTAATACTTCATTTTATTTATTTTTATAATATTTATTATATAATATTTAAAAATATTTAAAAAATACTAATATATAAAAGTGTAGGTTGGTTCGGTTTTGTAGGTTTTTATTTTTAGCGGACCTACAGCCGAACTGACGAGGTCGATTTTGTAATATTTTGAACCTACCGGACCTACCAACCTTAAAAAACAAAAAACATAAGCTCGGTTTAGACTTAGACTCGAGTTGGTTGATCAGTTTTTGAAAAAAAAAATGTCCACCCCTACTTTCAAAACATTCACCGATTGATTGTTGATCAATTTTTTTTTGAAAATTTTATTTTCATATGTAGGTTTGATATATATCTATTTTATTTTTAGTATTTTGAGTTTTTAATATCAAAATATTAATGTTTATGTTAATAAGTAGTGAAATAATAGGATATGTGTTGAGATTGAGGAAAGATGAAATATTTAAATGGATTGGATTAGAAAAAACTTTTGTGTGAGAGATAAAATATTTTAGGAATAAATAAAAAAATTGTCTTGATTATATTCAAAGATAAAATAGTCATATCATTGTAATTTTAATTAATTTAAAATATTTTATAATGAATGGGATGTTTTGTAGCAAATTTGAAGAGTTTTTTTCCTAAGAAATCATATTCTTTTTATCTTAGAAGTATTATTAATTTTTAAAAAATAAACAATTAACTTTTCTTTAATTTTGGGATAACGATTAGCGAAACTTTCAACATATTTTTTTATTTTCTCTTTACTAGTTAAAAATGATTTTTTAAAAGTGAATTATATTATTTCTTTTAATTTTTTGATTAATTTTTATAAAATATTTAATATAAATATGAAATTAATATTTTTCATATTTTTAAATTAATTATGAAAATAAAATAATATTAAGAGTTTTTATTTTATGTGATAATAATTATTTGATTAAAAATTTTATTAGTATGATAATTATCATATATTTATGATTTTTATTAGATGTAACCATTATTACATTATTATGTTTAGAATTCTTATTTAATATGAAAGTATATATTAAAAGAATAATTAATGTTAATAACTTAAAATATAGATATAATTTTATTAAAAAAATATTAGTTATAATGCATACTTTTATATGTAGTATAGATGAAAGGGAGATATCAAAATAGGATAAAAAATGTCATCTCCTAAATTTTTTTTATATTTAATTTAAAAACACATAAGACTAATTTATTTAAATTTTGTTGAGATAGAATTTTTAATTAAAAAAAAATATTATGCTAAGGTGTTTCATGTTTGGATAAAATTGTTTAATTATTTGATTAATAACTAAAAAAATTATTTTGCACATAAATTATTTTACTTATTTTAATTATTTTATTAAATTTAATATTATATTTATAATAAATATAAAATTAATTTTTTAATGCTATTAGAATTCTTATATTTAAAATTTTTATTGAATATAATAATTATTATATTATTATAGTTTTTAATAGGTATAATTTTTATTTTATTGTGAATTATTATTTAAACATAGTTTTAATATTATGCTTAAAATTTTTATTTAATATAAAAATATTTTATAAAATAGTAATTAATATTAATTATTTGAAATATAAGAAGGGGTTTTTTAGTCTTTAGCTCGGATACCGTATTTATTTTTATTATTTTTTCGTTCCCTTTCTCTCAAAAGCTCGGTTACTGTGCCGTTACCTTTCTACTTTCCTGCGCGCCAAACGCACCCAAAATCCAGAGCAGCACTTTTGTTAATTTGTGGGAAATAATTTATATTAATGACTATAAAGAGACATCAGACATCGGAAATAAAACAAAAGAAAAAGAAAAAGAAAAAGAAAAACTAGGAAAAAATAAAGAGGACAGGCGTGAAAAGCTTCTCAGGAATTAGACCCTTCGTTAGCTTAGCAATTTAACTCTCTCTCAATAAAGACTAGAGAGAGAAGCGAACAGAGTAAATGGATAGGAGTTTGGGGCTATAAACTTAAGCTTTGATGGAAATAGTTATGGTATTATGAGCAGACACTTCAATCTCTTATTCTCAGAGGAACATGGCTTTACAAAAGGACGACCAAGTTCTCCACAACCCACGTACAGTTATTGACTCTTTGTTGTGCGAGGAAGAAGGTTTTGACGATGATTTGGGAGAGATTGGTTTTGAGGAAGAGAGTCAGAACTATGAGGAGAATGTTAAAAAGAAGCCATTTTCCCCTTTAGTTTTGCTAGAAAACGATTTGTTTTGGGATGATGACGAGCTAGTCTCTCTATTCTCGAAAGAGAAACAGACCCATCTTTATTGTAGTGAGTTAACTTCAGATGGGTCTCTTATGGCGCTTCGGAAAGAGTCTGTTCAATGGATTTTGAATGTTAAGGCACATCATGGGTTTTCGGCTCTAACAGCCGTTCTTGCCGTGAACTACTTTGATAGATTCATTTCGAGCCTCCAATTCCAGAGAGACAAGCCATGGATGAGTCAACTCACTGCTGTTGCTTGTCTCTCTCTGGCTGCTAAAGTGGAGGAAATTGACGTACCCCTTCTTTTAGGCCTGCAGGCATGTGCAATACTCTTATACCTTCTAGATGTTTGTTAAATTGCCATAATGCCTCTTTTGCTGGTGTTTTAGTAATTAATACTGGATTTTCTTTGTGTTTAGGTGGAGGAAGCAAAATTTGTTTTTGATGCAAAGATTATTCAGAGAATGGAGATCCTTGTACTATCTACTCTTCAGTGGAGGATGAATCCAGTAACCCCAATTTCATTCTTTGATCACATTGTCAGAAGACTTGGTCTGAAAAACCACCTACATTGGGAGTTTCTGTGTAGGTGTGAGCGTCTTCAAATGTCCGTTGTTCTGGGTAAGAATTAAATGACTTATCGGTGTTGCTTGCTATTTAAGAGTTTCTTTACTGTTTATCAAGTAATCCATGGTAGATGTTCAGCTGATCCTGTGTTTGCTTCTGATATTTCATTGCAGATGCAAGATTTGTATGTTATCTGCCTTCTATTTTAGCTGCGGCAACAATGTGTTGTGTTATTGATGAGATAGAGCCCTTCAAAGCGCTGGAGTATCACAGCCAGCTCCTGAGTGTACTTCAGATCAGCAAGGTATGTGTCTAAGCAGATCTCTCTAATGTAGCCCAACTTCTACAACTATTACATTTGTTAATACTTGTAATGCAACAGGAGGCAGTGAATGATTGTTATAAGCTCATGCTGGACATATCAGGCAGCCATGGATACATTCCTAAGATTAGTCACAAACGAAAGTATATGACCGTGCCAAGCAGCCCAAATGTATTTTTTGATGTGTCTTTCAGCTGTGACACCTCAAATGATTCATGGGCTTTGTCATCTGCAGTGTCATCATCCCCAAAACCTCTATGCAAAAAGAGCAGAGCACAGGATCAGCAGATGCAATTGACTTCAATAAATCGTGTGTCTCTTGATGTGTTTAGCAGTCCTTGTTAATCTTTTCTTTTCCTATTGTCAGTTATCGAATATGGCACCATATACAATCCCTATTTCGCAGTATTAATGCAGTATATGTGTTTATTGTGCCTTATGTTGTTTTCTCTGAATTATCATTTCACTTTACCCAAATCATGCGGAGTAGAATTGCCAAAAAAAAAATCAGAACTTTGCAACTGTTCTTCATTCAAGAGCCACTAAAAAGTAGGATTTGGCAGTAAAGAGACTTGGAAATGATCTCTTCTTTATTTCCCTGGGTTTGCAATTATTCGTTGAACAAAAGTGAAGATCCTAATCCTATTATCTGAATGAGTCATTGGTACTGTGTTATTTAGCTGTTGTTAAGCATTATATGAACAGAATTCTCAAGGTTATAACAGGTGAATGAACTACAAAGTCAAAACAGGAGGGAGGTGGACACAAGTCCTAAATATTGAAAGCTTTGGATGATAGATCCCACTGTTATTTCGAAGAGACCAGACGCCATAGCAGAAGTCTGGTGTAGCATCAACCAGGTTTGTTAGCCAGTGAAATTGATTTTGCTTGACACATTTTTATGTTTATTTTTTGCCTTGTGGAAGCAATATTTTCGTTTTCAAAGTGTACTATATCTTGGTAAAGCTTGATAGGTATACATTATATATTTTTTAAATTTTTATTTAATGAAGCAGACATATTTAGCTTTGCTTTACAGTGATTATTCATGACAAGAAATAGATGCTACAGCAGCTGGAAACTTGAATATCCTTTTAGCCACAAACTAGAATATTAATTGGAGTTGGTTCCATTAATCGTTGATAGTATGAATGAATAGTGAAGCTTTTGATTGAGCAAGAGTTTTTCAATTATCATCCAAGTTAACCTTCCTAAACCATTTTTTGATTTGACAAAGGTTTTGTTTGTTTATGCTTTTGAGCCTCTATAAAAGTGCTCATGGTAGGGAAAAAAGAAGCTTAAGAATCAAACCGATTCAAGTTTTTAAATATATCTATTGTGTGCTTTCTTAAATAATTTTGACAGAAGCACAAGCTTAGGTGGCTTAGAACTTCCTTCTACAGTTAAACTAGTGAGTGATAGAAGCATTATTTTTATGCATTGATTTTATAGTAATAATTTCTAGAAATGCCATTAATTATATATCTTAATATGATGATCATAAGTTTGTAAATTATAAGAAGAGGTACACACAAATTTTCACACACATTCTCATTCACACTAATTATGTCTCACCAGGTGTCAAAATAAATTTGAAAATTGAGTAGTTATTTCCTTTTCAAGAAAATTGTACTGAGCAATACACCATAACTGATGTGTGTGCATTTAGCATTTCTCATTATTGGAAAGCACAAGGAATATGGGAGAACGAACCTATGGAACTATTGAATTGAATGGATAGAAAACACATAGGAGAGACCAGGGTACCAATATGAACTGGGATAATAATCTTTATGTTCTTCTGAATTCAGTACATGAATTTAAAGACACGAGGAATGCTATAAAGACATTGTGCTTTCTCTTCTGACTCTTCCCTTTACGGTGGCTATGATTTAAAGTTCGAAATAAATGCCCAACTATCTTCATGCCTACTACACCTAGTTTCTAATTATGATCTCCTCTCTAACTATTTTCTCTCTGGAATGGTGCCCTATAGGTTGCATTTATGAATCTTTGATGTAATATCATTGTTATATGATTTTTTTCCAACCTAAAGGTCGTTATATGAATAACCTTCAGCTATTGCTAGTATATTATATATTAGGAAACTAGCCTATAGGTTTGCCCTTGCTTATATTGTTTAAAAAAAAAATAACAAAAATAACACTTTTTAAAATTTATAATAATAAAAATAATACTCATTATATTTTAAATTTTTATTTTTATAATTTAAAAAAATGATTGATATATCATTTTTTTTTGAACAAACATTCAATTGAAATTAAACGACTGAAATTTAAACTCGTTTAATGTTATTTAGATGTTAGTTTTATTATTATAAATTTTAGGAGTATTATTTTTTATAATTTAAAAAAAAATTATAGGGTAGAGAGAGAGACAGTGTATAAATATAAATAAATTCATGAAGTCGTAAATAAAATCAACTTTTTAAAAAAATCATGCATGTTTAGTAAAGGCATGAAAAAGAAAATCATTAGTTTGAAGAATAAAATATAACAGTATGATTATTAATGAGCAAAAATGTAAAATCTTTTAAATATGATTGTTTTGGTCAAATCCATTAAAATTGATTGTCCTTGCATTATTGACTATATAGGCAAAAGGAAGAATAAGAACAGAATGTAGAGCAGGAAGATGGTGAATATTTAGAGCTTTAGTACAATAGCCATGTGAGAGAAGACAACCCAACACAGGTGGAGAACAGCTAGGGAACTAATTCTCGCATCTTCAGTAAATAAATATTGAAAAATAAAACTAAATAATAAATAAACAAAAATGTTTTTATTTTTTATTTTTTATCATATGCATATAAAAATCTACATTCTACAGTTCAATAATAAGCTCTCGAAATATTGCTATCACTTATTTATTTCATATTTTTAACTTTATATTCATTTAATAAAATATACATTACATTTTTAATTTTACGTTCATTCAATAAAATACACATTATTTAATACATATAATACTATTCATAAATAAAAGTACAAAATATGTTTTATACCTCAATGTGTGCAGGCCGTTTTAAATATAAGTTAAATTAGATGACATAATTTTTTATTATTTATTTATTAAAATTAATTAAATAATTAAATTATTTATGTAAATGATACGTAGTTGTAATATATCTCCAAACTAAGGTACCTTGTTGCATTTATATTAGCAAATTTTGTTAACAAAGTTAGTTTTGGCTAATCTCGTGACACTCATGCGCTATTTTGTAGAGGATTAAAAAATTTAAGACACAAAAATCTCACTCAAATCAAATTGAACTCCAAGATCAGCAATGGGTACTCTTGGTTTCCAAGATTTGAGAGGAATAAACCAGAAATGGGTTGTTATAAAAATAAAAAAAACCAGAAATGGGTATCCTATTTACAATGTCTTATAATTTAGCTAAATTATTTAATAAAAAAAATTTTAGTTTAAAACTTGTAACAATAAAAATAGCATATTTTATATCTAATTTTTATATTTTACTATTAAAAAAAGTCTAGTTTATAATTTTAATTTGAATTTAGTTCAATAAGATACAATTTAAATTTAATTATGTAATTATACCTATTTAAATGAACACTATTTAATATTATTAGAGTGTTATTTTTGTTGTTATAAGTGTTAAATAATGTTTTTTAATTTCCCAAATTATTTTATAGAAGTCTTGTCTTATTTTAAGATAGTTTCAACTTTCAAGTCATGTCATATAAATGATAAAATACGAACTTACATTACAAGCACAAATGAATTTTTGATGACTAACATAAGGGTAGGACACATTTTATATTCCCTTATTATAAAATAACTTAAGTAGGGCACATTGATATTCAAGCTTTAGTGGAAATGTGGAAGTTTCCGAATACAAGTTTTTTTTTTTTTTTGATTGAAAATAAGGCTCCCCTAAGAAGAAAATGCAAAAGCTCTGAGGGTGAATCGAACTACGCCTGTATCAAAAGGTTTAAAAAGAAACATTACATATATATGTAAGTAAAATAATTATTGCACACGTTTGTTTTCATTTAGGAGGGATAAAATTCAATGTCATTTGATTTAAAAAAAAGGGGAACTGAGAAGAGCTTGTCTGGCTTATTATCGTACCTTGCTAGAAATATTGCTGGATAGCCAATCAAGACCTTCATAAAGCCCTTGGCCAGAAGTAGCACAAGCGGCTTGAATATACCTGCAAATTATGGTTGCATATGATTCAAACCCAATAATGAGTGTAGTTATTTCAAAACAACATATTTTGGCATTTAATTTAATCTAGTCCTAACAACTGAAATTTATATAAATGAAAATATTATAAAACTATATTTTTATAGATCAAAGCGTTAACCAGTCTACTGGAGAGCGACTGGTATTTGAAAACTAGATTCAATATTGAATATATGAACAAATTCTAAGTTTTTGATAAATATTTTAAAAATAATAATAATAATAATTGAATTACCATCGGCGGTGTCGGAGGGAGTGGAGGCCAAGTTTATCAGTAATTTCAGAAACACTCATGGCATTTTGGAGATCTTGTTTATTCGCAAATACTAGTAATGTTGCGTCACGCAATTCATACTGTACAAGTAAAATGATTTAGGAAAAAAAAAATTAAAATTAAAAGTTAAAGAATTATAGTAGTTTGGGTAGATATTGAAACACAACTGACCTCATTTAGCATTCTATGAAGTTCATCTCTGGCTTCAGAAACTCTTTCTCTATCATTGCTGTCCACTACAAATATAAGACCATGCGTGTTCTGGAAATAGTGTCTCCATAATGGTCGAATCTACACATAACTACTTGTCAATACACAATACAGTGTGTGGTTTCTAGGTTTCAAAGTTCTGATTAATACAAGAAGAAGAAAAAAAAATATTGAAGAAGCAAAGCTCATCTTGTAACTTTATTATGTTTTCTTCAACTTGTGAGAAAATAACCAAAGCTTGAAAAAAAAAAAAAAACATTTATAAAATCGTATGATTTCCAAAAGGAAAATACTTCATATCACAACTGAGACAAAAACTCAGTTCATATGTGATGATGTAATTGGCCCCTGTTTTTAGTGGGTCTCAATTTTTTTCATTTTGTCTCCACAAATATAATTTGAATCAATCAAAAGTAGACATTTAGATTGAGATATCTTAATTGCGATGCATACCATTAATCTTTCCAAAATCACTAAAGAAAAAAACAAATTATAACTTCTTCTTCTTCTTCTTTTTTTTAATTTATTTATTTAATAAAACCACAAATACACAAAGAGAAGGGGTGACAATCAATTGTAATATGTTAACTACCTTATCTTGACCTCCAACATCCCAGACTGTGAAGCTCACATTTTTGTACTCTACAGTTTCCACATTGAACCCTGTCCATTGATATACAATCAGCATACCACTAATTAAATTAAAGATAAAAGAAATTAATTTCATAAAAAAAAAAAAAATTAATACCAATTGTTGGTATGGTACTAATGATCTCTCCCAATTTAAGTTTATAGAGGATTGTGGTTTTCCCAGCAGCATCAAGACCAACCATTAGAATCCTCATTTCTTTCTTAGCAAACAAAATTTTCAAGAGTCTAGATATTGCCAATCCCATCTTCACAACTTCTTATGGAACAATAAGGACCTAATTAGTAAATCTAATAATTAGATGAATATTTCGTTTTTGAAAAAAAAAAAAAACGTAATTTTACCTTTAAGAGAAACAAATATTATGTGCCTTTGATAGAGAAGAGGGAAGCACAAAGGTTACTTGTATTTTTAGTTTGATAATATATTGAATTTGAAGCATACGTTATGACTAACACGTTAAAGTGGCAAGAGAATAAGATTCTCATGATGGATGGAGAATAATAAATCTAGAATATTTGTTTGTAATGGAATATATGGTAGTAAATCTTAAGCACAATCTTTCTATAATACTTTCTTTTCTTTTTTCCCCTTTACAATAAGAAAATTCTTCCATCCATGATAATGAGAGATTTAATAAAAATATGCATCGAAGATAAAATAAATAAGCATTTAAAAATAAAATAAATTTTATAGCATATAAAATTGGTAGATCTAATTGAGTAGTAGTGACTAGTATTTAAATTGATGAGCACTTATTCAACCATTGCATTGGTGCTACGCCAATGCACTTGTTCATCAAAAAATAATCTTACAAATCTCTCCTTAGATTGAATAATAAATTGGATAACTCTATAAAAGAAATATTTGTGATTTCTACTACGCTCGTGCATGTTGATTAAAACCTGTAATATATATGAATTGCCAAAGTTAGTAAGAAAAAAGCCAATAATGGCTGAAAATTTGCCAACAGTAACAAGGAAATTACTACTAGGATAAAGATTATAAATTTAAATATATGAAATGAAGTAAAATAAATAAATAAATAGTTATGATAGTTTCATATGAGATTATGTAAATTGTTATTATTATTATTATTATTATTATTATTTTATAACGATATAATGAAATTATGATGGTTATTATATAGGGGTGACTTATGAAGAAAATATTTTTCGTTTATTTTACTCCCCAAATAGTTGGTTTTAAATTTTTAAATAAAATTATAAAAAGTTAAGAGATAGTTTTTATAAATTATTAAATAAACTGAAATAAGACATAGATTATAATAGTCAAATAAGTACATAAAAATATTAAGCAGTTGTAAAAAAAATTATTAAATAATAAGTCGTTATGAATAAGTATGTATTAAATAAAAGAGAAAAATGTCAAATAATTTTTTGTTTTTAAATAAATTAGTGGTTAGAAGGTATTATTTATTATAAATTATTAAGAAAATGACAGTACATAAAAATTAAGCTTTTAAATTCTTTATTGAATAATAATAGTAATTTATTATTGTAATATAATAATATTTATTATAAAATGAATGATATTTGTGATGTAATTTTTTTTAAATTTTTAAATAAGGAAGTTGGGTGGTAGTTTTAAATAATAAGTGGTTTGCATATTAAAAAATTAATAAATAAATAGTTCCATATTTTGTATTTAAAAGAGTTTTTTTTATAGAAGCAATTAGGTAATTATTTAAGAAGGAAAAAAACAAAATAATAAAGAAATACGGTGATTGGCATTAAATAAACATTTAAAGAGAAGAAAAGTAATTAAGATGTAGTTTTTTTTTAGAGTTATCAAAGAATTTAAAATATTATATTAAATAAATAAAAATTAGTTATAAGCAGTTCTTAATTATTAATGCATGTTTGCATTTTTCGTTTCTCGGAATGCCTCCTTGATTTTCTTTTTCTTATTTATTTAAACTCAAAAACTGTTTTATAAATCTCAGTTCAAGTGATAAGACTCATAATCTTTCATAAAAAATCCAAATTTTAATTTTATCTGAGTGCATGAGTGTATTTTCTTTTTATTAATAAAAGGAAAAAAAAAATGGATCGAATTAGGTCGAATTAATATTAAAACTTATTTTTCGAAAATCTCTTGTAGTTTATATGATAAACTCTTAATTTCTCTATCAAGAACCCAAATTCAAATCCCTCTCAAATGTATGAATGTCTTTTTCCTTATTAATAATAAAAAAATGAGACTTTAGTACCCCTTTTAAAAATAAAAATAAAAAACTTAACCTCCATCACAAATTGCAATTATAGATAAAAATTTAAGGTATGGAAATAGTTTGAGGGAAAAAAAATTAAAACTAAAATTAATTCAAAACATTTTAACCTAAAGGAAACAATTTATAAGGAAAAATAAATCGAGCTATTATTAGAAAATTTAGAAAAATTAAGTAATTTTTCAAGACATAATGAATGATATATTTGAAGAAGTAAATCAACAACAATAAATGCAACTATATTTGAAAGAAAAAAAAATGCAAACAATTTGACAATCTTAAAAACATGAAGATAAGTTACACAATAGCACTTGATTAGAGAAATTCAAAATTATGATAACAACCAATTATGACTAAGATTATGACAAGTTTTGCAAATGATTAAGAATTTAAAATTAAATGCTTTAATCTCAACTAATAAAATTAAAGAGTTTAAAACATTCAGGTGGATAATTAAAAATATAATTTTGTGGGATTTAAATACAAAAAGATTACTAATAATTATATAAATTATAAAGACTTACTTAATAAGAAAACTGAATGAAAAATATAATGTGAAATTGGATGCTTATAAAAAAAAAATGCCATAAATAAAATAATGGAAATGAAATATAAAACGTGAAAATGGACGAGGACAAGATATTAAAAACATAAAATTAATTGGAAATTTAGCATTAAAAAACTTCTCGTTAGATCCTCCAGTGCACACCAATATTTGTTTTTAATATTCTTATGATTATATTCTTCTTTCAGAAGCCAAAAGAGAGGAAAAATGTGGCATTTTTTTGACAACGTTGGTGTTAGAGAAGGAGAATATATTTTTAACAAACTCATGAAGTTACAAAATTTTTCTTCTTCTATGGTACTTCAACTTGGACACTGCTATTTTGGCCGGCTCTAGCAATTTTTACCCTATTATACCTGTTTTTTTATGGCGGATTGCCTCGAATAATTGGAATTTTGGACTTTTCAATATTCATCGGCGATTGAGCAGACAAATGACTGACAATGTGTTCTAATCTCTCTAACTGACCTTAATTGAACTTTAAAAAAAAAAAAAAAGTAAATTGGTCAAAATATAGAGAACCAACGGAAGAATAATAAAATTTAAAATGATCACTCTTGTTTTTTTTTTTTTTTTTGGCACTTTCTAATAATTCGATTTTAATGATATTCAAGTGTATACCGAAAGAACATGAATTTGAATCTCATCTAAGATTTAATCTGATATTAATCAAAAAGGAAAAATCTATTTCATCAAACATGACATTTTCAATGAAGCTGTCTTACAGTTGGCAGAAGCGAGATTGGAAGCTATGGCTACCATTTTTTTTTCTTTTCCTTTCTTCCATTTGCCATTAAATTCGTCCAAACCACATTACAAATATATGAATTATCGTTATGCAAAACACAGAAGACGTAAAAGTATGTATTTCTCAAAATCAGTACGTCATAAGAGGTGACCCACTGCAATGAACATCAGAAACATAAAAAATCCTTTGCCTTTGCGATTGTTTAGTGATCCCAACTGCATCAACATCAATTTTCACACTATTTTTTCTCTTTTGAGACCCTGAACTTGGTTTCTCCTCTAAAACCTCCTCAATAGGACTCGATCCCTCTTCATTTGATTGAAACGACAACATGGCTTGAGCTTCAGTCACTACTGAGGCATCATCATCTGTAGCATACAAAAGCTTCTTTACTGCTTCAACAACCTTCAAAATTAAACACAAGAAAAGAAAATTTACAACTTGAAATCATAATAATTCAAAAAACAAAGTATCTGAAAATGGGAATCAAAGCAATTA
Source organism: Elaeagnus macrophylla (assembly GCA_029378325.1). Classification (NCBI taxonomy): domain Eukaryota; kingdom Viridiplantae; phylum Streptophyta; class Magnoliopsida; order Rosales; family Elaeagnaceae; genus Elaeagnus; species Elaeagnus macrophylla. The sequence continues at coordinate 10,603,045 of CM055641.1, forward strand.
CGGGAAGGTGCTCTATTTGGGGAGTCTGACAAAGTATCTCAATATCTCTCAACTTTGCAAAGTAGAAATCCCTTTCTTTCTCAAGACTATCGACTGAGAGCTTCAATTCTGTGATCTGCATTAACATTAAAGTTATTCTCAACATTCTAAAGTCAGAATTTTCAAAACAATTTTGACCAAGATAATACCTTTTGATCATACTCAGGGCCTCCAATAGAAGAAGGTTTTGAAGCCTTTACTGGTTTAGTAGCAATGACGCCAGAAGGTGCATCATTTCTCCGAGAATTGTGAGGTCTTGGAGCAGCTGTTGTGCCCTTGGAAGATGATTGTGATTGTGCAGCTTTCTTGTTAGCTTCTTTCCCTCCCTTGCTAGCTTCTCTCCTTTCCAGGGCATTATAACTATTTGACAAAATATAAGAAAAATTTACAGCCTTTCATTTTTTCCCAAGGGTGCCATTCCATGGCATTCTAGCAATACGCAAACTAACAAGTATTTAATAAATTCACAAAGTAGTATGTATGAATTTCGCAATATAACAATTTTAAATCTATTATATGGGTGCAGAATCTAGTATTCTAATATGCATTGTGAATTTTACAAACTAATGTCTATATCAAGTAATTTTTGAATCTCTGCTTCCAAATATAAATTGGTAAAACAATCACATTCTAAAGGATCAATAATATTCGTTTGACGCAAAAGTTGTAAAAAGTAAATAAACTATTTTCTCTCTTTCAAATTATATTTATATTCTTTTTTTTTTTTTTTTTGACAAAAGAGGAACAAATTATATTTATATTCTGCAGGTAATATTGTTAAGAAAAAGAAATGTTTGGTAGAGATAATTTTAAAAAAGAAACTAATGATGAAAATTTTGGTAGAGATATTTACTTGTGAAGAATACCACCACTGACAGGGTCGCAGTATCGCTTCATCCATTGCATGAACTCCAAATTGTCAAGGGGCCTTCCTTTTATGAGTTTATTCACCTCTATGTGCTACAAAAGAAATATCTTTAGAATGAAAATACGACATAGATCGGTATAAAAATAAGAATTAGAATTCAAAATTAAAGAAGAGAGAAATAAGAATTCAAGAACCTTGGTAATTTTGAGTTTGTTGAAGACGTCTTGAAGAACCTTGTAATTCTGGATCATGTCGTATTCGTTCTTGGCATCAAAATTAACCTTGTGCATAGGAACCATCCCTGGATGAACAACATCCAACATTTGACAGTGAACAGCACCCGTACAAGCCTCTTCGACTTTGGAAAGATTGAGATGAAGAGTGGTGTTGATCCAGGACAATATTTCAGATCTGCCTACGAAATACGCCGCGTCCATCATACCTATGTTCGTCGCCATTCTTGATTTCTCTGTTGCTTCTTGTTCCTCCACACAGATTTTTCAAACGGCTATTTTACCTTTAAAAAGTGTGAGTCTTGTCTGTTTTGGTATTTCAAATGGAAAAGGAGTAGGAGCGGGGTTCTTTCTTTCTTTGAAATAAGGAGCGGCATTTTTAAGTCAACAAGTTTCTGGTCAAGGTTTTTTAAAGTCCAGTTATCTCTTCTTTGTGGGCCAATTTCTTTCTGAAAATTTTAGTCCCCACTACTTACCGGCACATTTGTTTACGTTAATCATGTTTTATGTCCAAAATATAGATCGATAAAAAAATATTCAAAATATTTATTTAATTGTAATTATATATATAACTTATCAATAACAATAAAAATATATTTAATTAATAATTAATATTAAATTATTTAATAAATTAATTACGTTTTATTGTCAAAACATATGAAGTAAGTTACAAAAATACCTACAACGTTATAGATAACAATATAAATATACTCGATAATTAATGTTAAATTATTTAGTATTTTTTTCAAGAATGAATTTTTTGTAAGTATATGTGAAACTTATTTATGTTATAATGTATGAGATGAGTTGCAAAAATATTTAAAATTTTTATTTATTTATAATTATGCTTACAATTTTATGAGTAACAATAAAAATATGTCTAATGATAATTGCTTTAAATTATTTAAAAGAGTTGCTTTTATTGAAGAATAAATGATGTATTTTGCTGGTATGTGATTATAAGTGACATAATTAAATTTATAATCGTTTTGGTATTTTTATAAGTGTATAATAATTATATGATTATTTTATAATAATAATGAATTTATATAATAAATACAATTTCTGTAAAATTTATATAATAATGAATTTATAATTCATATAATTACTCCTAGTTAATGATAAATATTTTTTTATGAGTTTAACTCTTTCTAAAGTTTGTAATGTAAACATTTTATATGAATTTAAACATGAATCGTAATATGTAAATTTGTAAAATAAATTATATTCTACAATTATATGAATTTATTATAATTATAAAGTAATTATGTGACTGTTATGCATTTAAAAAAAATCAAAGGGATTACAAGTTTCACAAATATTCATAAATAGATAAAATATATTATTTATTTCCCAATAAAGATTTTAAATAATTTAAAATTATTTATCAATTAAATATATTTTTATTATTATTCATAATATTATAAATATAATTGTAATTAAATAAATATTTTGAAAATTTATCTCTGTTACTAGCCTTATACATAATACTAAAATAAATTATAAACTAGTATAATGGGGAATCTAACTCTCAAATTTAGATCCAACATTAGTTAATAATTAATAATATAAAATTTGTAAAAAAAAAAAAATATACAAAGTAAAAATTAAATTAAATATTAAAGCTAAAAATTTAATAATCAAATTTTTTGAATAAGTATCAAAATTTGGGATTTATTATAATTTTATTAGGTTTTTAAATAAAAATAATTGAATTTACGTACAAATTTGAGTTTAAAGATTTATAGTTAGATTAAATAATGAGTTTAAAATTTAAATTTAAAAAGAGCAAAATATGTTAAATATGATTTAAAATTTATAAAATTTTACGTGTAAAATTATACTTAAAATCAAGTGAGAAAATATACATGACCCCAAAACATCATATACATCCGCCCGTGAACTAGCACATCTCTTTAAGAAAAACATTGGCATAATAAATTTGTTTTGATGCAGGTAGTTTTTTTTATTAATAATATATATATATATATATATATAAAAGACACGTGTATGATTTTCTAACTCTATGCATATAGGATGCGAAATTTTTCTTTAGAAAATGATTATAAATTTAGATGTTGTGTAATGTAATAATATATATATATATATATTGAATATAATTGAATAATTCAATAATATTGCACATTTAACTAATGCACTAAAAATATATTTATTTTGTGAAATTGAAAGAGTAAAATAGTAAGAAAATATAGAGAATACAATAAAAAGACATTTCAAATTCCTTAATAATTAGTGAGAAGGAAACTTAGATAAACAAAATTTGGGCTATTTTAGAAGCATTTATATAGTGTTCTTAAAAAAAATTATATTTAAACGACTTATTTTTAGTTATAAGATGATGTTTATAAGATATAGTAAAAATGACAAAAAGATGTATCATTATAACTGTTAAGAAAATCCCCAGTTCCTAAAACAAGGGATTACACCATAGCATACCACATCTATAAAATTAGTGTTTGCACAATTCACATCTACTAGCTCAGCATATATATCACACAATTGGAACAAATAGAAAACAAAATAAGTACCTTTTGACAAGTCAATCATACATGCATTTCTCTCTCGGTCCAAATTTTAACATTAGTGAGCATTATAGTATGATGAAGAAGATGATAATGGGAATTTTTCAAGAATTTGTAAAGCTTCTTTCATGGATGGTCTCTTTTGTGGAATTGGTGACACACAATTGTACCCTAACTTAAAGCAAGCTAATAACGCATCATCTTTACCCTCCACGTCGACTCGAATAGATGCATCAACCATCCTCAAAACTCGATCCTTATCCTCCACTAAAAGCCCCGGAACTTGACCTGAATCATCTAAGAGCACAACCTTTCCTGTTAGCAGCTCAAGCAATATTATCCCAAATGAATAAACATCCCATTTAGGATTAGGCTTCAAGCTCCTTAGTGACTCAGGTGCATGATATGGTGAAACCCCTATGGAACTTGGGCTTGGGCTTGGACTAGGCCCAGGTACTAAGTCGTGGAAACTTTCGCGTGAAGTGGTGGATCTCTTACTCCCGAAAGTACGGGCCGAGCCCCAAGCCTTATTGCTCGTGTCACCGCTTAAAATCTTCTCAAGTCCAAAATCTCCAAGTTGGGGCTCCATATCAGAGCCCAAGAGAATATTACTGGGCTTTAGGTTTCCATGAACATGTTTCTTTTCATGAAGGTAAGAAAGCCCACGGGCAACCCCTTTTGCTATCTTCAACCGAGCCTCCCATAACAAATGACATGGTGAAGACCCAGCTTTTCCTGCATTAATTTTCGTACCCCATAAATATCAATTCTCAATTCTCACCTGTTACAATTTAGCACGGAACAAAACTGATTGACTTCTCATGCATTAAATAAAATGTTTTGGTTACACCTACTTCACCGTCAATATCACTCTGGCTCATTTTAGTAAATATCAGGCTAATATGCTAACTTGCGCATAACACATATAGTGTGTGAGTGAGCGAGACTGAATCTGCGTGATAATCAAAACAGAAAGGAGAGACACAGAGAGAGAGAGAGAGACTTACTGTAACGAGCATTAGCAAGGCTGCCATTGGGAACAAAGTCATAGATAATGAGCTTTTCATCAACTCCCCAATAAAAACCACGAACCCGAACCAAATTCGGATGAACCAACTTAGCCACGATTCGAACCTGGTTCTCAAAATCCTTGAACCGTTCCACATTACTCTCACCAATCCTCCGAACGGCGAGAGTAGTCCCATCTTCAAGAACAGCTTTGTACATTATGCTCGAACCACTAGCACCTAAAATATAAGCTGAAGCTTTAAGCAACGTCTCTACCTCTAATTTCTTTTCCCCATCAACAGTTACTAAAGTTCCACCACCTCCTCTGTTTTGATCCTGTTCTTGCTGCCCTTGATTTTGATGCTGTTGATTACCCTTTTGACCCTCTTTGTCGGTATCTGAACTCTCTTCTTCCTCTGTTTTCTTTGTCAAACACGACCATCTTGTGAAACCTCTTGATTCTGGTGATGATGATGACGATGAACACTCATCTTTTACAATGTTTGATTCGTTCTTCATTGTTCTCTCGATGCTCTTTCTCTTCTTAAATCTGTATATATACAAGAATATCAAAGCCAAGAATATACTTCCTGCTATATCACCAGCTATGATTCCAACAATTGTCACTGGTTTGAGCCCATTTTGCTTTTGATTTGGTGATCCTGATGGGGTTTTATCTGGGTTTGAGTTAATTGTTCTAGGAATTGCAGCAATTGCTGGAGGAGAGGTAGGAGATGAATCATTAGGTAGTGAGGCTGGTGAAGAAGGAATTGGACATGGTTTTTTCGTTGGTTCACCACACAAATTAGGATTCCCAGAAAAATACTTGGTTTCTTGAGTTAAAAAAATTTGAGATTCTGGAATTGGTCCTGATAGATTGTTGAATGAGAGGTCTACCTTGGCATTACTTGGAATTTTGTTTGCAAACTCTGTTGGGATATTCCCAGAAAGTCTGTTGAAGGATATATTAAAGTAATGTAAATTATTGCCACCAAAATTAAAAGGCAGAGACCCATTAATTAGATTCGAAGATAGATCTAAAACTTGAACAGATTCAAACCCATTTGGAAGATTTCCAGATAAGTAATTGTTTTTCAATGAAATAGAACTTAAATTTTGTAGAGTAGTGAGATTAATAGGTACATTTCCCGCCAAGGCATTATCAGAGAGATTAAGAGATTGAAGATTGATCAACTGGGATATGGTCTCAGGCAACTCACCTGAAATCCAATTGCTTGATAAATCTATGAACTGAAGTTGAGAGATATTGAAAAAGGATTTTGGAAGAGACCCATTTAAGGAATTGTTGGAAAGGTCGAGTCTTTGGAGAAATTGGATCGTACCCAACTCAGAAGGAATTGAACCCAGAAGCTGAGAATTAGGGAGAGATAAGGTTGTAACTCGTGGGTATGACTCGGTTGAGCAAGTAACTCCTCTCCATGAACATGGTGTTACGTCGCTGTAATTCCAGCTCTCTAAAACAGAGAGTGGGTCTCTCAAAACAGAGTGTTTGAAAGAAAGCAACAGAACACCATCAATACTCAACCCATGAGAATATGTTACGAAAACAACAAGAAGATTGAGTATTCTCCAACATAAATGGAGATTAAAATTCGAAGAACTCATGATTTTGCACAGTGAGTCCACATTTCTCTCCTAATGAGGAAAAAAAATCGAAAATAGAGAGTGAAAGAGATGGGGTGATAGACTTGTGATGATTCAGGGACCATGTGAAGAAAAGATTTGTATAAAAAAGAAAAGGCAGTGGTATACTAGTGGCAATTCCTGCTTATATACATTTTAATAATACTATTTTTAATTACAATAATGGGCAAACGAAGTTTTTTTTTTTTTAATTTCCTGCTCATAGTTACAAATTTGTGTTAAAAAATTGTACTCAACTTCATAATTTGTATTGTATTTAATTACTCTTTTACATCCCATCAACAAATACAAAAAATAGCCGATATTCAATTTCATATGATAAATAACATTTTTTATTAGTTTTGTTAATGTTGCAAAAATTCTCAAATGTAAAATAATCATTAGGTTGATGATGATAAATTTGAAATCAACTTAAAAAGGTTGGAAAAAAAAAAACCCATAATTTATTCTTATTGTTATTTAATTTATAAAAAGATCACTTTAATTATAAAAACATTATAAATCAATAAAACCGGTTAAAGATAATTTAATTTTTATAATATTTAAAATATGTGAAATTAAATAAATAAAAAAATTAAGTATTGTTGTTATGTAGCCTATTGGCTCTGTCAATGTTATGAAATCAAAAATTAGTGATAGCCTATTTGAGTTACGTGTAGGTATTTAGTAATATTATTTTTCAAAATGTTAATTTTTTTTTTTAAGCTATAAAAAATTATGAGAGAACTTTACCTCGAAGTAATTAAATGCTCTCAATATTTGTTTTTGTTCATTATCTCTCTCCCCCCTTTGTGCAAACACTTTAAAAAAATAGGATGGGAATAGCATCTTTGCTATAATGACATTAACATAAGGTTGAAGGTTACAGAACTCATTCTCTTAGATTGACTATTGAAACCCTCCTTTTCCATTAATTAGTATATTTAGTCCAATTATTATATTACTAACAATAAGGTTAAAGTAAAATAACAATTAAGTACCCTATGAATTCCTGCAGATAGATGGCAAAAAACAGTACAATTTCCCTCCTGTCATGATTGTCTTTGCGCTTTAGGATGTTTTATTACGATAAAAACCAGGAAAAAAAAAAAAAAACTTATATTATAGTCTGATTAAAACAGAGTTCTTGATTAGCTACATAGTTCTTGATTATACATATGTAAAAAAAAAAAAAAAACCATGAATGTATTAATTTAAAAAACATCAATGTGACACAATGTTAAAAAGGAATAACATTAATGTCTCTTGGTATTATTATTAGAGGGGTCCAATTGGGTCCATATTACATAATGTTATCCTATCACTTCTTTATTATTGGATTTGTGAACAAAAAAAAAAAAAATTAGTCTTTAAATAGAGATCCACCACCTTCATGTTTGAATACTCGTGTTTTGGTTGACCAATGCCATGACCCAGTATTATTCAAAGCAAAAACTTTTACGTGAGCGTGTGTTGGTAATTTGATGTCGTTATTAGTAATATTTATTTTAAATGGGACCTATATGTTTATGTATAGTAATTAACTTAAAGATTATTTACTTCATCTATAAATTTGATTTATGTAAATATTTCTCCTTACAAAGATACAATGTTTGCTTATTTTCGTAACATTAAACAAAAAACAAAATGTTGTTAATTCACTTTTTTTTTAAATAATAATATTACCATAATTATTTTTTATTATTGACATAATAAAAATATATTAATTATTTATTATGTTTTATAATTTATTACCACTACTTTTAAATAGAGTTGTTATTGATAAAAATATTTATTGTAATAATATCTTTCATTTTAACATGCATGTTCTAAATTAAAAGTTCAAGGATTATAATGCATATGTCACACTTAATTCTTCAAAGTTTACAAGTTTGAAGTCATAAGTGCAATAAAAAAAACTTAGTGTAACAATAAATAAATTTTGGACTAAAATATTAGGATTTTTTTTAGGGTGTGTAGTAGTTTAAAATTTTAGGACTTTAGAACGAGTAGCCTTTAAAAAAAACAAGGAAAATTTATTTAGGCTTAAAAATTAATTTTATTCACAATTTAGTTGTTTAGTAAAATATTATTGAAGTGTTTTGATATATTTAAAAATGCTTTTAATTTAAAGAGAAAAAAAATTTAGATGTTCATAATATAAATTTGGTAATTTGGAGACACCAAGTAATACTTGGGTAAAAAATATTATATAGATCGTAACTAATTTTATTATAATTGTGATATTTAAATTAATCTATTAGTATCTACTTTTGTTCATATTTTTAAAGAATTTTAATTTAGTACTTTAATTCATTAATTGATTAAAAAATTGCAAAATTAAAATAATAATTTCATTTAATTTAATGATTTTTACGTATACAATGCATCGCAAAAAATTCGAGGACAATTTTTTCACTTAATTTTTTTTTTCCTCCTTTTCATATCTCTCTCTCTTCCCCCCTCGCCCCAACAAAAAAAAAAAAAAACGACCAATGTCTACTTTTAGTCACTTTGGCCTACGTCCGATAGTCGTTGGTTCAACACTACCACCACCTCGAAGGTCTAACAATGTGTGCTCTCTTGCTTTGGACTTTTCAACTGAAATCAATTTGCCTGTTACCACTATTTTTCAACTACTAGCATCGCCTCAGCTGTTGCATTCTCCAAAGCTTCCTTCAATGTCATCATTGCTATTGCTTATTAATTTTCAACACCGCTGCTTGTTGATCATTTTGAAAAGGAAAAAAAAAGAAGAAGAAGAAGAAAGGAAGGGGAGGAAGAAAAAAATTTAAAATAATAGAATTGTTCATGCATTTGCATATGTAAAAATTCCTAAATTAAATGAGATTATTATTTTAATTTTTTGCAATATTAGAAGTTGTTAGAATATAGCTAGGAGTCCTTGGTAAACAGACAAACAAACTGAGAACGAATAGTCACCATGACATACCTAAGATCTTCAGAACTGGAAATGTGTACGAAGTAATTGTGTAAGGATAACTAAAAAAGCCCTTTTGTACGAAGTGTCCGTCGAGCGTCCAACGGAACAAGAGACCCCGTGCCGGTGAAGTGATCTAAACATCGTCTTCGTTGCCCAAGCATAAAAGGACTTCGTACACACTGAATCATATGACCTCGTATGTACGAAGTGGATCTATGTGTATCAAAATACTTGTAGGTGCGCGGCTGATTACAAACCACTAATAGACCCCTTCAGATCTCGTGCTGATGCAAACACTTACCAAGGAGTATAGTATGATGTCATTTCTTAAGTACGATCTGATGAAGGGCTCAGCATCGGGTAACATCGTACGTACGATGTTATTTACACCGGTCGACTACCAAACGTCGTATACACGAGGAGAGTCACCCCTTGACCCCATACGTGCGTCACAAGTCATACGTCATTTCAAGAAAGGATAGTCTGCATAAACGTCCAATCTAATTGATATGTCGCAGGATGTCAGACTTTCTCATTAAAACAGCTGTAAAATGTAAATGCCTATATATATGTAATAATAGTCTCAACGAAGGAGATCTGTGATTTTTAAAAGTTTCAGTGATTCCTAGTGTGATAAATTCTTAAAAACAGAACTAATTAATAAATTTAGATACTAAATTAAAATATTTCAAAAACATATATGAAAATGGATATCAATCGATTAATTTAGATACCAATACAGTATTATTGAATCAAATTCTATTTGATTTTGTGTAGGATTGTATAAGTGTAGCATATTTTTTAAGGCTAAGCTAAATATAGAAATTTGAGTTTGGATTGAAATCGGATAAATTAAAAAAAAATCTCCATAAGGAGAGAAATTATTGTTTGCCATTTTTTCAATCATTAAATAACCCAAATGCATTTATAAAGGAGCAATCACATTGGAGAAGAAAAGGGAATATCATAAATGTCAACAAAAACAAAAACAAAAAAAAAAAAACAAATCCCACCTAAATTAAGCGTAATGCACAGAAGATAAGATAAGATCTTAAGATTTATAGGTAAAGAGTTAAATTTCAGTCTGAAATTTGGTCCTCCACAGCATAGAGTTGCTCTGTTACGGAGTGGAGTCCAAGAACAGATCTAGAAATAGCTACACATTATCTTTCATCCTTCATCACCATTATCTTATTTTTACTTTATCTATATGTTTTCATTTAAAAAAATATTTATTAGTCACTTTATACTAACATCACTGAAAAAAATTAAAAAATTATACTCTAAAATTTATAATAATAAAAATAACAAATTAATAATATTAAATAATATTCAATTAAATGACGTTCAATATTGAATATAAATTATTATGATTTAACTTAAACAGCGTTTAATTGAACAGCGTTTAAAAAAATATATATAATAATTATTTTTTAATTAAAAATATAAGATTTGTACAATAAATGTTATTTTTATATTATAAATTTTAAAAGCATTATTTTTATTATTTTTTTTTTTTAAGAAAAAAATTAATTAACTCAAACCACTAAATTATTTGCAGTATTACGATTTTGTAGGTACTGGAATGAAGGGAATTTAAATATCCTATCTTTATATAAACGTATATATGTTATTTAAAATATAATTAACTGAAAAGTGGGTGCGGGTGGACTCCGTTTGTTATTAAGGAGTTAAAACACGGCCTATTTAATTAAAAATTTTAAAAGGTTGTAAATTTTAAAAAAGAATTATAAATTTTTAAGAAATATTATATATTTTAACAGAATTTTTTAAAATATAATGAAATCTTTATAAATCTATTAAAAAAAAAAAAGGGTATAAAGAATAATAAGTAGAATTTGTTTTTTTATATATAATTTTAATTAAAAAGTCATTAGTTTTAAAATCAACGATTTTTTTAATATACTTAAATTTTTAAAAATTTCTACAAAAGTATAATTAAATATACTTAATTTTTTATAAATTTTCATAGATTTTTATAAAATTATAATTAAATATCTTTAAATTTTTAAAGTCTTTAAATATTCTAATAGAATACAACTGAATTTTCGAAAGAGGAAGGGGGGGGGAGCAAAATTAGGAACTTTGTAATATATACTAATAATTATGAAAGTTCCTTTATACTATTGTTCTATAAGATCCATCCTTTTCTCCATTCAAAAGAGTAAAAATGGTTTGGAAAGCTTTAAAGTGTGAGAATGTCTTTTTCTTTACGTTAAAAAGCAGATAACAGCTATACCAATGCAGAGAGAGGTTAGAAAGTGGTCGGAGGTGTTGAAGAGTTGGCTCATATCTTTTTCAGGAAGATGGCTAAAAGAAAAGGGGGGAGGGGGGGAAAAAGGACTTGTAAAGGTCGGATTGTATTTGTTTGTATACATCAAAGTCAGCATTCAACAGCAGGGCAGTAAAATTGTACAAGTTGTTGAAATCATGTACATGTCGTGTTGCGTGCTGGTTTGTTATTGGAAAATTTTATATAAAATTTTTATTAAATACACTTAAATTTTTAAATAATTTTAAAAAATTTAATTAAATACATGACTTAAAATTTAAAACTTTAAAAAAAATTATTAAAAATTTTAATGAAATATATCTTATAAATGTATAAAAATAAAATAAACCCTGAAATGACTGATTTAATAACTATGTAATTGTGTAATTAAAAGAAAATATTAGTATTATATACATCAAATGTATTAATTATTGATGGATGTAAAATTAATGATATATGATAATAAAATTATTTTAGATTATTTATTAATATATAATTAATTAAATAATATTGTATAAATTAATATATGAATGGATAAAAAATATTTTTGAAAAAAAACTAATATTTAGTAATTTACTTACTTTCTTCAATCATATAAAATCACTTTGGAGCCTAGGACTCCTTAGCTTAGCTTAGCTTGGCTTGACTTATTTTCAAACTTTACTACTTTTCTTTGACCTGTATCATGGTCACTAAAATAAATTAAAACTCTGTTCGTTGAATTTTTTTTTTACTTTGCAGTAAAATAAAAGAGTAATATTGATATCCCGAGTCTCCAATTGGGGGTGAAGGTGATATATATAATACGTTAAAGTAGTTGGTTCCTTTTGGTCAAAACTCAAAAGGACAACCACCGAGCATGCATGAGTGTAACCCCCATTTTGTAGCCACATAGAATAAGTGGGTTTTTCGTATATATATATTTTTCCTTATTTATTAATATAAATTTTGATTTAATTTAATTTAAAAAATATTTAATCACGGTCTGGAGCTCATATACCAACAAAATTTAATCAATAATAAACTACCACCTAGGCTGAAATTTGTGAACCAAATAACATTGGTCAATTCGCTATAATATATGAACCTGCTTCTATTTTTCGTGGAAAATGATTTCAAATAATTTAAAATGTTGTCTAAAATATATAAGGAATGATTTTAAAATATTGAGAAGTATTTTTATAAAAAGTAAGTAGTTTTTATTTTAGAAAAGTAACTTAATATGTATTTATTAAAATGTTATTTTAGATCATTTTTAACAATTTTATATTAAATGCCTTAAAAATTCTATTTAAACCACTTTTAGCAAAATTATTTTATTTTAAATAATTTTTTTTTAAATTACTTCTAAAATAAGTATATTTAATTAAGTTTGGATTAATAAAAAGTTTGAATTCGAGTCTATGTTAAAATATTAGTGTAGTTATTTAAAGAAGAAAAAAAATAGCAAAAACAAGGCCGTAGCCTTTAAAAATCGAATAAATCTTTTTTTATTATGTCGGTCAAGAATTTTCTTCCCTATCCAAATAAGAAAGAAAAAAAACAAAACGAAGAGATATAGATTTCAAGGAAGGGAAATGATATATCTGTATTCATGGAAAACAGACAAAATAGATGAGAAAAATAATAATGACAGTGACTGTCGTAAAATCATCAATAATAATTTTGTCAGCAAAGATAATAGTGATATATATATATATATATATATATATATATATATATATATATATATATATAGACACACACACATGTGATTTAACACATCCAAGTCCAACCCTTATTTGTTTTGTACAATTGATGTTTCACTGTTACTGAACTTGTTGTATGCTGCAAAAATCCAATTATTATAGACAAAACAAGATTCGGACAACGTATGCAACAGAACATAAATAGTAAACGAAAATGAAGGATGAAAACGATGGATCCAGGTTAGATTGACACTTAAGTTGGGATAAATGATCATGCAAATCGATCTTAGCTTTGGTTTGAACTTACAAGTTAAGTAGCGTTAGGGCTTATAGCTTGATTCCAATCAAAATTTCAAATCACACAAACCACAAATGGAAAAAAAAAAAAAGTATAAATGTAAAAATTTAAAACATAACTTGCTATTTGGTTCCAATTTAAGAAGCCTACTTTGTTGGATTGAGTAGTACAAAGTTAAGAGTATTATATTCTTTCGATGTAAAACTCTCTTCTTCTCTTATTAAATAAAAAAAAAAAGGACTATATTTCAACATGTATAGAGTTGATCCAGATTCACCTAGCATTCGTAAAGTTCCAACGAAACAATATCACGTTTGACAATCCACAACTTTTTGCTATGACAACAATTTATAAGAGCCCAACAAGGTCTATATAGACCGTCTAAACCCAAATTGGCAATCTTCACAGGATATTGGACCCTTTTTCTTTTGTCAAAGTGCTATTTTACTATAACTGAACTTTTAGTGTTATGCAAAATCCAATTATTAGGGACAACACAATTATCGAACAAAACGTGCCACAAAACATTTAATAGTAAAGGAAATTAAAATCTGAACTTGATGGATCGATGCTAGGATATCCGAGGCTTAATTAGCTTAAAAGGGGAACTAGTAGGTTATGCATATATTGCCTCTATTTAGGGCTTATAGCTTGATCCCATACAAAATTATAATGTAGAGACTATTAGGGTGTGAGATTCTGTGAATCTGTGCATTTTCAGAACATGGCATGTTCCCCCATATATCTTAACAAAAATATGCTTTTTATCAAAACTTTATGCATATATTAAATCTATACAATCTAATTTGTCTCTAATAGTAATGTGTCTCAATCATTTTTTCATTTTAGATTTCCAACTTTACATCAAATTAATGTGACTTGATTTATTTAGCACTATTCAAACCTTAATCGTATTCCATGGTTTCAAATGATTGATTTCATCCTTCTTTTTTAATGTACAAACATACATTGTCTAAAACATTCTACGCCCAATAAATCGGGCAGGGCTAAATGGAGTGAGATCCACAATGCGAGCAACCCCATAGAGCACAAGCTCAGCTATTGCAGCCCCAGTTGCAGGACCATTTAGAATGCCCCAACAGCTATGCCCTGTTGCCACATAACCACCCTTAACTCCAGGCAACTCCCCAATTATAGGCAAACCATCTTCTGTACATGGCAAAAAGCAAGCTTGCTCAGCTTTCACTCGTGCCTCTCCTTCCCTCAAATGACTTGAAACATTCCCAGCCACCCTTTTCAACGCCCTTATAGACTCTGGGTTTCCCAAAATTTGCTCTGGGTCATCTGGCACCTCTTCCTCCGCCGACATTCCACATAAATACACCTCCCCTAACCATCCAAATAACTCATTCAATCACTGACTGAAGCCTCAAGCAAAAAGTAAACAGGCATTTTCTTTTTGTCATTTCACCAAACAGTTTACATGCACAGAGAATTTATGATCGCATTGCCAGTTCAATTGAATTTTTTGTGCTTATTTTTAAAATATCTTATCAAATGATTTGAAAAGTTCGATACCCAGATGAAAACATTCATCAAATTTGGAAATTTAGATACCTGTTGGACGAGGGTATACTTCAGGATCCATGGGTTTCCCACCTTGGGAGGAAATGTAACTGAGAAATAGTGCATGAGGAGTTATAGCATCAGGTTCTTTAGGCTCTAACACAATGCTATGAGCCTTGAGACTAGAAACTCTAAATATTGAAGCCAAGAGCTCAAACTTTCCACACCAAGGTCCGAGTGCCAAAACTACTGCATCCGACTCAAGGACTCGTCCCCCTTCAAGCACTACCGAGTTAACACATCCTCCATTCACCCCCAAGCGCTCAACTTTCCCAATAATCACCTTAACGCCATAGCTTTCCATGGCTTTGGAGACCAAAGTTCGAGTGAAAAGCAGAGGATGTACTTGGGCCGTTGTTTTAACGGTCCCAATGGTCCGTGGGCTACGTGCAGGCCCATCAACCCAAGAAGGTAAAGTGGACCCACCGGAGGATGAAGAAGAATCTCCCTGTGGTTGTGATTCAGTTACAGTGACACTGAGAGTATCAAGAGATCTGTAGCCGTAGGATTGTGCGCCATCGAGCTCTTGAGCGAGTGAACGGTGGAGATTGAAGCTGGATCGGGCAAGTGAAGATAGAGGTCCACCATCGCACCAATCGAGAGCAAGGAAGCCGCCAGCTTTACCGGAGGCGGCGCAAGCAACGGAAGATTTCTCGACGATAGTGACGGTGGCGCCATTCTTGGCTAAGAAATAAGCCGTGCAGACGCCGATTACGCCGCCGCCGCATACGACGACTCGCTTGGAATTGGGATTTTGACTCTGGTCCATCGGAGATGAGGAGGATGATCGGATTATAGTGTTGAGGGAGAATAATTTGGGGTTGCGGTTACGTCGAAAAAAACTTGTTATTGTTGTGTGAGATGGTGATGTCACCGCCATATCTGATAATAAAAAGAATAACCTTATACCACAATTCTACAAGTACTATAATTATTTTTTTTATTTTTAATTTCATATTTTATCGCATTATTATAGTACTCCTATGTGAAAAAAAAAAAAAAAAAATCTCGTCTCTCCTTTATCACTACGCCAAAAATAATTTTTAAGAACGATCGTTTATTTTTTTTTTAAAATGACCATTATTCAAAATAAAAAATGACCATTATTCAAAATGTGTACATAAAATATTTAAGTAACGATAACGATCATAAATTTTAAAATTACGATGACGGTCGTTTTAAAAATGACAATCATTAAAACTTCAAAATAAGGAATAAATTTTTTTATAACAGTCATTTAAATTACGATAGTCATAAAAAGATTTAAAATTAAAAATAAATATATTCTATGACTGTTATTAAAAAACGACCGTCGTAAAAACCTTTTAAACTAACAATATAAAATTTTCTGTGAGACCCTGGTCTCAATTCATACTTTAAGGAAATAATAATAATTTATTAAAATGTTTTAAATTGTATTTTCTTTAATTAACTTAAATTATCCCTACTTTTTTTAAACTTTTCAAAGCCAAGGCCAAGGACAGTTTGGTCATTTTATCAATTAACCCTTTTAAACCCAATTTCTCATCTCTTCCACGCAAAAACCGGGTTGCTTGAGCCTTCGACTCTTGCCAGAGAGAAAGAGAGGGAAGAGCTACCTCAACGATGTCGTCCTTGCCTCTGCCGCCGTCGCCGTCACCCTCACCGGTTACTCTTTCTCCCCCCCCCCCCCAATGGAGAGCACCTCGCTCGAAAAACAACCAAACTTAGAAGCTGTGCTACCTCAGTTCGTTCCCCTAGCTGCTGTCCAGCGCGGCACCAACGCCATTTCACCTCGCCGTCGCTCTCCTAATAGTTGTCTTGTTTTCACCACTCGCGAGTTCAACGCCAAACGCCATGAAGAAACTAGCGTGGAAACAATCCAGCCGCTATTCATAGTACACCATTTTCAGCCACAAAATGGTACATTTTGTTTATAATTTGTTCTCTTTCCTAATCTTGTTCGAATTTGTTATATTTAAATCATTTTTGATTTATTATGTGGTATTGTATTTTGGTTTTAATTTTTTTGAGTGATAAGATCGCTGTTATTTATCTTACATATATTGTTGATTATAAACTTGATGGAATATCAAGTTGCTACCTATTGCAAAAGTATTCACAATGTGCTTCTTGGGCTTTCTCATGGCATCTTAAGTATATTAATATTTTGCCTGCCAACGAAAGGAAACTTTTAAATAGGGTATGTATGTCCCCCTTTAGTTCTTACATATTACTCAACTACTTATTTGGTATGTTCTTCTTACTTTAGAACTAGAATTATAAAAAAAAAAAATTAATAAAAAAAAACCAATTAAATGCTTCAATTATTTTGTCCTATAACTCTTAATGTCCATACTTATAAATTGTTTTGTGTCTTACAATTGGTCTTTTCACTTTTACTGCCATGTTTGATTTTCTCTCAGCTTGGACAAGCTATCACTATTCAGAAAATGATGTACCAATCAGATTTAGAATATTATTGTCTCTTATAGCTAGATCCGCCAATTCCACAAATTGATCCAGTCTTTGGTGCACATTATGTTCTTTCCAGGTGGTTTATTCCTGTGAATGTGCTTCTGGGTTCAATATCAGGGTCCATTATAGGTTTTATTATTGCAAGCATTGTTCGTCCTCCATACCCTTTCTTCAAGTTCACAAATATTAACATTGGAATTGGTAAGATGCTTTTCTTTGGGAACAAGCTTCAACTTTAATTAGATTTCAATTTGAAGTTCTAAATTTGTTATTTCATTCATTAACTTATTTATTGTATTGATCTTTTTCTTTTTATTAATATTATGCTAAATGACTACAAATTGAATTCAGTTTGTACTCATCGTTTTCTATTTATATAAATCAATTCAGTTTTTACAGTGATCTTGATCACTTCTTGGTTTGAGTTTATGGCTTAATACATTTATAAATGTGGTTGAACGATAATTTGACCTCAAGATCATGATCATTATTGCAAAGATGAATAGCTGAAAGCATTTGATCCCACCGTGTTAGGGCCTGCAGAAAAGGTCTTTTGCTTCTTTGGGGCTTAGGCTATGAAATCTTGAAATCATTTGTTCAACAGATACTCAAATTTCTTTTTCATGTAAATCAATAATTCATCATGATTTCTTGTTTATCTGATGCAAGAATATTAATATATTGATTGTGAAAATGGTCCTGCATATTAGTTGTGTTGTCATAAACCTAATTTATGCTACATTAGCATAACTTAGCATCAAACCTATGGTTGTTTCGTTGTCTTTATTTTAGTCATTGCAGTAGTAATTAGATTTAAGTCTCAAACCTCATTAAATTTATTAATTTATATTCTTATGTATTCATGAAATTTTTCGTTAATGTATGTAGAATTTTTTTTTTTAGCTATGTAGTGCTTATTGGATTTTAGCATTGATGAATCCATGAAATGGAACAATTGATTGGATTGATTCCATCAATCAAACTATACCAATTAATTTTTTAAAAATTTTATAAGAGTAAGACCAAAAATCATATATGTTTCTTTGTTTATATTTTTTTAAAATTCTTTTACTTTTGTTTGATGACAATTATTTATGGTCCAATTATAGTGTTTATTTACTTGACTAATTATATTATTTGTTTAAATTTTATTGTAAATAGTGCCCAAAACAAGCAGGAGGCTATAAATGTGGCTATTATGTCATGCTATTTATGAAAAATATTGTTAACAACTCTCGTACAAATATAACTGAATTTGTATTAATCTTTAATATTTAACCATTATTGATAGTTTATGTAATATGTTTATATTTTAATATAGTTTTAAATATTTTACTAAACTTTGTTTTGTATCTAATGTTTGTAATGGAAGCACAAATTGCGCTATATAAAGGAAGAACTATTTTAATTGAGGTAGGAGTGGTGCATATATGTGACAATGCATATTCGTGAATAGTAGAACATATAAAATTTTAGCTTTATTTTAGCTAATGTATAGTGAGATTATTTTAAATAAATATATATTTTTTATTTTGAGTATTGACCTACTTATGTTTTGAAAAATTAAAAGTTGATTAGTAACTGGAGATTACAGATTTATTAATAAAATTATTGATATTTTATTATTCGTATGGTCAAGATATATATATATATATACACACACACACATATTTAAGAAGGTTATTTAAATAATCGTCATTGAATAATGTATTAGTTATTATTTTCAAATTTTATTTGATATTTTTAATAATGGTTAGTGTCAGTTTACAATGATCGTCATGAAACAACAACCGTCATAGAATATATTTTTTATGACGTTTGCTTGTTTTTTTACGATTTTTAATGACGGTCACAACTATCATGAAAAAGCTTATTTACGATAATGCTTGAATAGATGACGATCACTGTATTTTTTTTTTAAGTATCATCGTAATTTTATAATAATGATTAGTAATTATCTTTAAAGTCATTTTTTAGCGTAGTATGTTGGCATTTCTAGAAAAGATAGTGATTCAGTCGTAGGTATGTTGGGCCATGCCCATATTAAAAATTGGACTTTTATGTTGGGCCACCATGCCCATATTAAAAATTGGACTTTTATGCTGGGTGCTATATATGAAACTGCAATAAACTGGAGTAGGCTTACTTTTAAATTCTATATATTAAATTTAATGTATGAACTTACTTTTCAATTTAATTAAGGTTAACATAATAACATTGTAATATTTAAACAATGTGCAATTGGTAGAAAAATGGCTTGCATAATTGCATATAGAAAATAGAGAGTTGAGTTAAAGTGGACTAGGCTTCAATTGGGCTAAACCACTACTTGAGTCGGGCATAGTTGCTTTCGAGATTGGATCTTAAGATTCCTTGTTTTTAATTTTACAAAATGACAGTAAATTATACAACTTGGTAGAAAGATAGGCGTAACTCCGATCCGCCAACTTGGTAGAAAGATAGGCGTTAGGCTTTGGTAAAAAAACAAAGAAGCTAATAAGAGTATAAAGTTGAAGGTACCAATTGAGGTACTACTACTAGACTTAATTTTTACTTTCTTTTATTTTAAAGCAAGTGGGAATTATTTATTTATTTATTTTGTAAATATGATAGGCCTTTTTCATGAATAAAAATTGTCGTTATGTGTAAGGACCTGAGGAGCTTCAGACCCGCATTCAAGCGACAAGAACTCCGAGCCTTCTCTAATTTATTAGTCCCCACCATAGTCGCATTATTTTCTTCTCTCACTGACTCACTGCTAAAATTGAGTGGGCCATTTTAAAGTCCAAAAAACAAAAAGAGCGGGCCAATTAATCCAAATTAAAAAGAAGAAAAAAACAGCTTTATTTATGAAAACGTCTCGGTGCTAACCAGGTCAAACTCTATAATGCCTAGTTGCAACCCTTTTGTTTTTTTTAATAGGTTTCTTAGAAGCCTATTTAATATTAATATTGTAATTTAGTTTTCAATTCTCTTACTCCAATCAGTTATTTTGATATTGAAAGTTTTTTTTTTTTAATTTGAATACGTAGAGTTCATTTATTTATTTATTTATGTTAATTGTATTTCTAATAAGGTGGTAGTTTCCTTTCCAAGTTCCAATCATTGTTCGGATTTTGACCACCCAACCCAAATTAAAAATAATAAATTAATTAGTCAAATAATTTACATAAAACCGTATGCCGTGTGACTAAAACCATTAGTCCTCCCAAATACGACTACTCTTTTTTCTCCTTTGCAAGCCAGCTAGATATACTGTTTTTAAAAAATTAAAAAAACAGCTTGATATGAACAAAATATCTGTTGATAAAAAATTAAGATTGTTTTTTAATCTGACATTGTGAGGACTTGAAATAACCTTCATCGCTATTGGATAGAACAAGTGATTAAAGCATGAATTAAAATATAGATAATATTTTTCGTATTTTTTATTTATGAATGAAACCGACATATAAATAATAAGTATTTTCCTTAAAATATCAAAATTATATGTTATTATATATATAAAAAATTTAAATCACATTTAAATTAATTTTATATAAAAATATCTTTAATTATAAATGACACACCTTTGTCTTTTATTTTAAATTTTGTAAAAAATTAAAGTTAAGAAAGATAAATAAAAAAAAAAAAGTTATATAATATTAAGGAGTCTACTTTTCTAACAATTAGGTAGTTTAATATTGGCTTAAAAAAATTCATGCACACGTTAAGCATAGTTTGAATTTAATATGTTACAAAAATAAATAGGAAACAAAAATTAACATATAAGTCATATATTTTTTTTTAATTATTAAAGTAAATCTTTCATCCATAAGTAAATTTTAAATTTACTACTTTTACTTTATTAAAAAGTTTTTGGTGTCAATTAGTCTGGCACATATTTTTTATTAATATTGTGATAAATTGATAAAATAGTAAAAATATTAATAAAAAAATATTACTTTAATTGTCAAATATTAGAAAGAAAGAAAAAAAAAAACAAAAGGAGAGAGAAAATAGAATTGAGATTGTCATTTATGTTTCTTTTACTTCCATAATGTGCCTACTTTATAGGTGAAATTTTATTTGTAATCTCCTTTATATAATACATGTATTCTTTTTATAATTTAAAAAATAATTATTTTGAGCATATTCAAATATACATTACATATTATAACGTTAAAAGCTAAACTGTGTAATATAAAAATCGTAAGTTTTTTTTTTTCTCTCTTAATTTCTGGTAAATCAAACATTAGATTTCGTCAATTACTTGAGCAGATTAAATTAGTAAAGTGAAATGTAGAAAGTTGAATTTCAAATTTTCTTCTACGCTAATAAACTATTTGTTGTTTCGTCAAAAAAAAAAAAAAAAAAAAAATGTTTGATGGAAACGTTACAATTTTGTAGTCGTGGTTTTTAGAGATTCAGACGTAGTTCACTTGGAGAATAAAACTATACATGTTTTCTCCACTAAATTGAGACAAAGTCAAGTAGGGTTGCAACTACTGAGTGGTATCTATAACTTAAATGGGAAAGAAAACGAAAATAATAAACTAAAAGATTTTTAGGTAGATATAATCAATGCTTAATAAGCAGTTAAAGGTCTTTTTCAAAACAAAAAAAAAAAAAACAAAAAAAAAAAAGGAGGAAGCCAATAATTAAGAAAGCAGCCACAAACAAACAAGAAGGAACGACCCTCACATATAGATTATAGACATATCTTCATTAAAAAATATTTCCAACCACACTCTGTACCACCAATGATTTAATCGCTATAAAACGGTAAAAATGTACCACGGTTACTACCTAATTAGTATGAAAAATGATAAGTATACATAAAATTATTTTTATATTTATATCGATTAAATTATAATTTTTGATAACATTATTTTAAAAAATAAAAAAATAATTTAATTTTCTATATAATTTTTATTATATATCAAAATATAATTAAGATAGAATACAAAAATAAATATAAATTTATGTAATTATAATATATATTTAATTTAATTTAAATGTAAATATTAAATTATTTAATTTATAATAAATTTGAGAGTAATAAAAGCATAAAATTTAAAATTTATGAAACACGTCTCCATTTTATATATAAATTTAGCTATAATTTTATTGTTGAATATAAAAAAAAATTATTGTAAATTTACTTACACCACATGATTACACAATTTTGATTTGTTATCAAAATTTTGTACTATTAGGCGCTTTTCTTGACTTTTTCTAATATTCTATACACTGTTTATGTTTCCCTCGAAAAGCTCAACAAATGAAATGCAGCTGCTAACAAACAGAAAAAATTATAAACTAAATTATGTATTAAAATTTGAAGTCCACAAGATTTAACCGAAAATTCTATGCATCCTAATTTACTCATTCTCCTGACCATAAAAAAAAAAAAAAATTACTCGTCCATAGAGTAAATATTTCATTAATTGCTACAAATCATATTTGATATAATAGCCAGACTTATATATAAAAACGAATACGTTAGTGAGGACAGGTACAATTACAAATAAAATTACTCGAATTTGATTAATTTTACTCAGAAAATACAAACAATAATTATTAAATTTAATTTTTTTTTCAGATATTCATAATTATATTGATAGTGAACATTAAATTGGACGATTGAAAATGAAAAGCAGTAGCAGTAGTGGTCCAAATTGAATCATAAATTCAAAAAATTTGACTTTATATAAGGTTTGGGCCCAAAAGCACTAGGAGACATAACTTGAATGCAAACCATGATGGCATTTTGGATAGACGGGACTCTACTTCAATAAAAAGAAGCCACATTCGTTGGAAGTGATTTTGCCGCTACCTTTCATATTTTGTTGAATTTAGTTATTGTTATAATAATAATAATAATAATAATAATATTATTATTATTATATAAAAAAATTATTATAATTTTATAATTAATTAAATTTCATTTTTATTATTATATAAAATTACTAAAGCAATTTTTACTTTGGCTTATGTGTGCTAATTTTTATTTTTGATAATTACTCAATTTATATTTAAAACATAACATGTGATAAAAAAAATAAAAATAAAAAACCAAGGTTATTTAACAAATATTCATGGCCAACACTTTTCAAGATAGATTTGTACCTGCTACGGTGGCTATTAATGTTTGAGTTATTAAGTTTTAATGACTTTTGTTTTTTTATTTACATGTATTAAATAAAAATATTTTAAAAAAAATATTTAAAAATAATGAGAGATTAATTAAAATAATCCTTGAAATAACTTATTTCACATAATATTAAATTATTATTATTTTTAGTTTATGATTTAAACTCAAAAAAATATTTTATTAAAAAAATAATTTATCATAATTATATATTTAATTTATTATTTATATATTTTTAATATAAGAGTAATTTACATGCGTAACAATCTTACTCAAACAATTACACATTTAGTCTTATGACTCTAAATATATCCCAATATTAAGGAATCAAAGACCAGTTATTTAGCGCATATTTCAAACATATATTTATATTTTATCGAGTTCAAACGTATAGTAAAAAATGATCATAAAATTTAGATCATCTAAATTAAATATTGAGGAGTTTAAATAAGTCTAGAATAATATTATTAAATTTTCAATCCTATCAAAACGGTCACAATTTATTCAAACTCGAATCACATACATTGTTTACACATGTCTACTTCCAAATTAAGAATCTACCTTGTTTACTTCTACCCAATTCAAACTAAACCCAACTCTTACCAGTTGTTAACCATGGGTCTCAACTCAAAGAGTTAAGTCACTGTGAGAAGTAATTTATTTTAATTATATATTAAATTTATTATTTATATTTTTTTAATATAAAATTTATTCGTATATATAATAATTATTAATAAAAAGTAATTACTACACTAACTATTTAAATTAAATTAATATTAACAAATTTTTTTATTAATTGCTCTTGATAACTAAGGATTTCTATAAGCCTTTTTTAGTGAAAGCAAATATTGCTTTAATTAATTTTAAGCATGAATGATGAAGCGAGTATCGTGTATTTTAGCTATATTATAATATATAAGTTTTGAAGTTGTATAATTATAATTAGTAAAAGAAAAAGAAGACATAAACTGACTGTCCCACCTGCTATACTTTTTTCTAGAAAGAAAATTTTATTCGTTAATCTCCTTCATAATGCCTTACAACTATCAACTTTATCATATGTTTATCAACTGGAACTTTATTGTATATTTTTTTGGGTGTTTACATTATATATATATATATATATATATATATATATATATATATATATATATTACTGAAGTCTAGAATAAAAGTATACATCAACGATCAAGTTTTATATAGTTCTCTTAATTTATTGAAAAAGAAGTCACCAAAGCTAGCTAATAGAAAATTTTACATATGACGCAAGAACATTGATAATAGAAATATATTTATTAAATTTTTTTTTTATAAAATATTAAAAAAGTAAATTATGTGATATTTTAATATTTTTTTTGCTCATTGATAATAATGAAGAGAAAAAAAGTTCGTCAAATGCCAACCATACCAAATTAGCAAAAAAGTGTATATATATATATATATAAATATATATATTTGTCATGAAAAAGGCGAATTATTAAATTAAATAACACTTTTTTGCTTAAGAAATTAAGGCGAGTCATTATCAACGGTAAGTTGGGGATTATAATTAATCAGCTTGTGTAATACAAAATTTAAAACACAAACGCAGATTGAATGTCCCCGTTTTTTGAAGTCAGTAGGAAACTTTGAAAGATAGCGGGTTTAAATCGCACCATTTTACAAGTTTACATTAATAAATATTTACATAAAAAAATTAATAATATTTAAATTTATATTCATAACACATAATTAAGTAACTTCAAAAATGAAAAAAAATATTCATTTTTCATAAAAATTTATCTACATATCATATTATACTTATATTATTATCATAATAAAATATATAAGAATAACGTTAATGACACATAAATTTACGTATAAATTAATTATATTATGACACGTAATCAAACTTTCTAAAAAATGACCACTTTTACATTTTTAAAATAACTTTGCTATGTTTCAAGATATAAATAATTTATATACAAAAATGAATATAAATTTATGTGACTTTAGTATTTTTAAAATATATAAAATGAGTTGCTTATTAACAAATAATATTAAAGTGTCATTAATTTTCAAAAATTTTATTATCTTGCCCCATTTAATTTTCTATGAGATATGATAATAACAAGATGATACTAATAAAAATATTTTATTTATTTTAAATGAACTTAAATAAAATAAGTAAAATATAAAAAATAATTAAAAATATAATACACGATAATTTATGTTGTGATAATTTAATAAGAAAAAAAAAAAAAAAACATTATGTTAAAATTATACATATTAGATTATAATATAAATCGTATGAGATAATATTAAAATGAGATTGAATAATATTGTACCATAAATTTATTATGATATAAATGAGATATGAGATTAATTAAAAAAAAAATTATTTTATATCTATACGAATAAACGTAAATTTTATAAATATATTTTTGTTGTTAAATATTATAGTATTATTTAAAAAAAAAAAAAAAAAAGTAATTTTGTTACATATTAAAAAATATGATTATAAAAATAGTGTAAATTTATACTAAAATAGCAATTTTCAAAGTTAAGAACAGAATATTTTCCGAATAGCATAAACGAAACAGTACGGAGAGGAATGGTAATGGTACCATTGTAGGCATACGGTTGACGATAGCGGGAATCATGGGATATGATAGTGTATAATCCACTTAACGAATCCCCAAACAAACCTCTCCAATATAAACTAACTGAAAACAAGATGCTGTCGTTTTCGGACAACTCAAATTATTCTCGAAAAAGAAAACTTACTAAAGAATACGCAAAAACAAATGCGTTATAGCTGGCAAGTCCCTTGACGTGTACATCCTAACCTTATCTTCTTCACTTGACGGTCCAAAAGAAATAGACAGCAAATATATAATAATAGAGTAATACTACGTATAATATATTAATATACAGCAACTAAATTAATGAAATAAGATAATGAGATAATTGTAAATTATTTACTAATAAAATTATATAATATTTATATGTAGATTTGTGTATTAAATCGTAATGAAAAATATTTATAAAATTAAGAAAAATATTTTTTTTTTGTAGATAATAATTGTATATTAAATTTTTTAAAGTATATTTTAAATAAAAGTTAATTAAAACACATAAAAATATGTAAGTTTAAAATCGACTATTGATATATATATAAAAATCATGCCAAATTTTTTTTAATAAATTTATTCATATATTTTAAATTATTAATATTAATTATCTTTTAAGATAATAAAGACACTAAACATAATAATAAAATAAGAATTATATCTAATAAAAACTCTAATCATATAATAATTATTGTATTCAATAATAACTATAATTAATTAAATAAAAATTATATCATCTAATAAAAATTATAATTATATCATGATTGTAACATTAAATAAAAACTCTAAATATTATTTTAGTTTCACAATTAATTTTAAAATATAAGAAAACTAATTTTGTATTTATTTAACATATTGTAAAAATTAATTAAAAATAAAAATTAACATAAATAAAATAATTTATGTACAAGATACATATTTTTAACTAATACTACTAAATTGTTAAATACTTTTATAAAATTTTAATTAAATACTAAAACTTTTTTTGTGTTTAAAATTCTTTATTTAATTAATATCCATCAATTTAAAATTCCATTAAAATCAAATATCATTGTATACAATTCATATAAAATGGGAATTTTGAAGTTTAGATTAGAAAGTAACTACTCTATAATATAATTATTATTGTGGTTGAAAGAAAAATTGATTGAATCAACAAATTCTAATTATTTTTCTCACAACAAATTTTTTTAAAAAAATTATAATAATAAAAATAATATCTCATTAATATTAAAAGATCTTAAATATATTTTAATATTAAACGAATTTAAATAATTATAAATTAATTTAAATAATATTTAATATAAAATGATGAATCGAACCATTCTACAAATTATTTCAAATAAATAATGTTGCTGCTTATCTCTCAATATTTATACTATAGAATATGTTTATTTAACTTATTATTAATATTCTAAAAAATATATATTTTACTATAAAACTAATATTTATATATTATTTTAAATTAAGAAGGTATTGACAAAGGAAAACTAATATTACTCTACTATAAAATAAAGTATTAATAACTTTGCTAGCAAAGTAGAAAAATATTTATAGAATCCTAATAAATTTGTTTAGGTAAATTTACATGAGTGTATTTAATTGTGACTTTCTCTAATTTTATAGAGTTTTAAAATTTAGTATATTCAATTAATTTTTTTTAATTTTGTGTATTTAATTAAGATTTTATACATATCTTTAAATATTCATGAAAATTTAAGTATATTCCATCAAAATGTTGTATAAGTTTTAAAAAATCTTTGTATTAAAAAAATTATTGTTTTTAATTTTTTTTAATACACAGATTTTTAAAACTTATGAAATTTAAGAATTTTAATTGACTTTTTGCTGAAAAATATATGTAAGAAACTTCTTACTCATTTTTCTCACAACTCCAAATGTTTATAAGGATTTGGAAGGGTTTTTATTTTTATATTTTATTTTCAACACTATCTCTATTTCTTTATTATTATTTCAACTATAATTAGTATAAATTTCGCTACAATCTATAAAATTCCTTAAAAATATCTCAAATTTACAACTCTTTAAGAATTTATAATTTTTTTTTAACTAAATACACTCTCCTTCAAATATTACTTAAATGTCAAATTTTAAAAAGCATATATAGTTCTATAAAACATATATTTAAGAAAAAAACAGTCTTAGTAGATAGCTTATAATGTTTGAAAATATTTTATTTTCTCAAGTGAAATATATCACACACATGCATTATTTACCTAATATATTTATAAAAAGTGAATAATGAAAGATGCATAATTGAACCATAGGGGTGAACATATATGGATTAGTTTGAGTTTATATTAAAATTGGAACCAATTCAATATGATCAGTCTTTTAAAAATGAAAATCGAACCAAACCAAAAATTTTGAAAAATCAATCCAACCCGAACTAATTTTTTTGGTTTGGTTTGGTTTGTTTAAAGAAAATTTCTTCATCTTTTTTCGGTAATGAATTTTATTTATTAATTTTTTTAAACTCTTGTATTATATATAATTTCTAACGTTTTTAATGTTACTTTTATTATAATACCTAAATTTAAAAAATATTGGTTTCAATATTCATCAGGATAACAGTCATCCATAATATTCTTTATCAAGAAAAATATTACTCAACATCAGTATAATAAACAACACAATAATTTAAGACAAATCACAAAATTTATCTATTTTTCCTAATAATAATAATAATAGGTAATAAAGAAATTGAATGTATTGAATAAACTTGAAATTGAAAATGGGTTCTTAGAACTTAGATATGAATGATAATAAATTAATAACTATACTAACGATCCAGTAGTGAAAAATTATTTTTTTTTCCTCATTTTAAATATTTTCTTTTCATTATGTTAATTTGTTCCAACAGTGACTATGATTTACAGAATAAGCCAGCACATAAACAAGCTTTTGAACTCTGATAATTCTTTTAATGGCTATTGGTTCTTTTCAAATGTTTATATTAAAAACAACAACGATCAGTTTGCTACTTTAATGATCCAAACAATAGATAGAAGTTTACTTCTCTCAGAGAATCATACTAGATGGCTCGTGAGAGAACCTGTTTTAGAGTTTTGAAAAAAAAGTGAGAAAATTGATTCAAAGATCGAAGAGGTATAAACTATAAAGTGTAAAGTATAAAATAAATTGTGAACACTGAACAAATTTTTTTAAATAAATAATTATATAAAATATAAATATAAATATAAAAATAATAAGAAAAAATTAAATAGGTTGGTTCAATTTTTTTAAAATTTTAATAAATAAAAACCAAACCAAACCAACCCAATATTAATCAATTTTTTATTATGAAAAATCAAACCAAACCAATAAAACTTAAAAACAATTTTTTTTGGGTTAAGTTGGGTTGAATTTAATAGATTGAATTGGTTCTATGTTTTTTGTTCACCCCTAACCACATGCAATTTTTGAGAAATTATTCATTTATTTTATTTTTGATTAAATAATAACATAATATTTTAAATTAAAAAAATATAATATTAGTGCACATCTAAAAAAATATATAATTATCTAATATTTAATCAATAAATATAACTACTGAAAAGTGCATGTAATTTTTAATTTTTTTAAATATTATTTAAATATACCCTCATAACTTGTGATTAAAAATACATTTTTTATAAATCAATTCCCCTGCCGCTATGGGGGAAGCAACCCCCACGTGTGACCCCGATGCAAGATGCTGTAACACGTGATGAAAATCTGCTGTTGCACATGTCCATGTTGGAAATTTTTT
Source organism: Elaeagnus macrophylla (assembly GCA_029378325.1). NCBI lineage: Eukaryota > Viridiplantae > Streptophyta > Magnoliopsida > Rosales > Elaeagnaceae > Elaeagnus > Elaeagnus macrophylla. The sequence continues at coordinate 10,633,164 of CM055641.1, forward strand.
TTGAAAAAATAATAAATATAAAACCTTATAAGAATAAAATTAACATTCATAATATTAATAAATATTAACTAATATTTTTTAATTTAAATTATTAATATTATTTTTATTATTATAAATTTTAGTGTGAATTAAATTAAGTAATTTTAAAATTTTTGTTCTATATTATAATTAAATCCGAGTACATCTTATAATAAAAAGAAAATGAGAAATTACTAAAAATAGTACCCATAAAATTTACAGTAACAAAACTAACACTCTAATAATATTGAACGTTCAATATTTAATTTGAACGTAAAATATTGAACGTTCAATATTAAACGAGTCTAAATTATCGTCGTTTAATTCTAATTAGATGGATGTTCAAAGAAAAATGACATATTAGTCATTTTTTTAATTGTGAATATATAAATTTGAACACAAAGAATGCTAGTTTTATTATTAGAAATTTTGGAGGTGTTAATTTTATTATTCTCCCAAAAAAGAATTTACGTAGAACACTTATATTTTTAATTTTTTACACTTTTTTTCTTTGTTATATTATTCAACGCTTATGTAACTCCCCCTAATATATAGTACAGAAATTATTCTAGCTCATGTTGAAACGGTTTTAGGTATAAAAAAAAGTTTCCAAACAAAGAAATGAAAAAATGTTAGGATAACTGGATAAGAACAAACGTAAGGTTCTAGGTTTTTAGTAAAACAATGTACCAAAACATTATAGTAATTGCTTAAAAGGGAACAATGAGTTAATTTATTATATTCCAATTTTATATGTTAAATGATAATCAACTAATGTTAATTAAAGTGTTTAGAGTTGACTAATTATTGACTAACGTCCTTTGATAAGAAAAAATTATAAATATGTTATGTACTAATATTAATGTGTAGATCAAGAACGATAATGATTTATAAACATAAATGTGTAAATAAAGTATTGTTATTTAAAAATAAATAAAAATCTCATACAATTGTAACATGCTATAAATCTAGCAAAAACTAATGAATATTTTTTCACTTTGACCAACTATCGACCACTGAATAGTGGTTAGATGAAGTAAAATTTATCTTGTAAATATATTTGCAAATTTGATTTATTTGTTTAGATTTGTTTGATAATCACTTTAATTTTGAAATTAGGTACATAATATGTTTGATAATTCATTTTTAATTTTTAGTTTCTAAATTGTAAAATGCAATTTTAAAATTTGATCAAATTTTAAAATTTAAGTTTCTATTTTTTATTTATTGGTAGTAAAAATTAATAACATAATCATTCTCAACCTTAAGATTAAAAAAAAATTAATAAAAAATTATCAAAAATAATTTAGAAATTAAATTTTAGAGTTTAGATAGTTGAAACTTAAAAATTAGGAATTGGTTATTAAATAAAAATATTCAATTTTCAATTTATATTTTAAAAAATTAAAAAGAAAATTGTTCTCAAATAACTTTATTTTTTTCGCAAAAAATTTGGAAATTGAAATTTCAATTCTAAAACTAAGAAAATAAAAAATAAAAATAAAAGTAGTTATCAAACATGTCATTTAATTCAAATTATATATTAAATATACATTAGGAAATATAGATTATTGTTTTACATTGTTTAAATTTTTAAATTTTTTAACAAGCTATCACACAATTCACTTATTATAATGGATGAGACTTAAACTCATATTTCTTTAGTGTCAATTAGAACATATATCATTGTATTGTATTAGTTAAAAATACGTATTTTTTATTAAATTATTTTATTTATTTAAAATTTTCTTTTAAGTTAATTTCTACAATATTTTGAATTAAATATAAAATTAATTTTCTTATGCTTTTAAATTAATTTTAACATAAAATAATATTTAGAGTCTTTATTGGATGTGATAATCATCATATGATTAGAGTCATTACTAGATATAATAATTCTTCTATTATCATATTTAGAGTATTTATTTAATATTGTTTAATGTATTAATAAATAATAAAATAACAACTAATATTAATAACTTAAAATATAAAAATAATTTTATCCAAAAAATATTATACTTAATTCATTTATTTTAATATATAATATAGATTATTTATGAAAAATTTCAAATAAAAAAAAAGCAATTAATTTATATTTGAGAATTTTTTGGGTAGCTGTATATTTAAATTACATACACCCACAATTCAACATGTGTTGATTAATAGATATTGATTTTAATTAGTAAAAATCAAATTTTTATAGCTGTAATTAATTTAAAATATATATAACTCAATGTATGTTAAAACTTATAGATATTATGTCAAAATCCTTCCCATTGAAAGAATTTGGATTATTTTATTGTTCCTTTTTTTTTCATCCTTATTTTTCCTTAATTTTTTATCTCAATTATTTATTTCATATTCTATACACCTAATAAATTCATAATTATAAATATATTATATTTATATAATGTTATTTGAATCACCTAATATCTAAGATTGTATATATAAAGGTTAGATTATATAAGAAAAAACAAGGAAATAGTCCTAACTCTTCCCATGACCTTTTTATTTAAAAGGTCAATTTAACAATGTAAACAATATATATGTTTAAAATGATTTAATTAACATATGTTTCAAAATATCTCAATCAGAAAACATATGTTAATTAATATTTGTAAAATATATGTTTCTCGTGTAGAAAATTATTTATTTTTTTTGGAAAAAAATTGGAAAAATAAACCCTAAAAACCGTGGGTGAGATGAGAATTTAGGATTAAAAACAATAGATAAAGAACGCCAGTAGTAATAATAATATATAAATTTATATTTATTTTTATACACATCAGTTATAACTCTTATATATCATTAAAAAAAAGAAAAAGTAGTTTTGGACTTAAGAGATGACGTGATATTATTAAACATCATAGGTCAAAAATGACAATTTAAAAGAATAATGATAACGTCATAACTCAAATTATTATTAATATAATTAATTAAATTAATAAAAAAATTATTTAATAATAATGTCATCAAAATTTAATTAGTTAAGTCTAAAATCACCTTATACACGTTTGATATGATATTACAAATATAAGAATAAAAATATTATTATTTCTTTAAAATATACAATAAATTTATTAACACAAAATTAGAAGATAAAAGCAATAACAAAGAGCCCTTCGCGAACATGCACATCAAAACAAAGGCCGGCATAAGGTAGTACTTAGTAGGTACAATACAATGTACGAATAACCGAAAAGATACGGACCTCTTCTTCGTATATTTCTATATTTCTCCATACCACACAATAATTTTGCAATTTTTTTAAAATATTAACTTTATATTTCTTCCTAATTATTTTAATTTACTATTCAGTTCATATGTAATTTAATTAATTTTATTTTAAACTTTCAAAAACATATATTTTGGTATAAATATATATATTTTTTACATCGTAAAAAAAATTATGTGCACCGAATAATGAGTGTTGAAAATAAAATTTATTGTAAAAATGAAACTATATTATGTAATTAAATATTTTATTTATTAATTTTTTTTTAAAAAAATTTGGTATTCATTTAATTTTTATATCAAATAGATGTTTTTGTTAATATTTATGTTAAATTTGAATAAAATAAGTTATAAAACTTGTCGCATAAGACCATTTTTTTTATTATATATAATTTGATAAAAAATTAGTAAAATTTGTCGCATAAAACCTTTTTTTTTATTATTATAAAGATTCAATGTACATATTAATTAGAAGTATCTTATGAGAGAGAGATGATAATATAAAATAGAAAAAAATGAAAGTAAGTTAAAATGAAATATAACATTTACCATTTTATATAACATTAATTAGTTTTGTAATCTTCGTTAACCATATAATTATGCATAACTAAAAATTAAGCGTGAGGGTTGGATAGGAAGGAAGCTGGGAACAAATCATAAAAAAAAATTATTCATTATTTTTAAAATAAGTAATAATATAATACCCTAAATTAATAAAAATTAAAATTATTGTAAATATTTTCTTAAAACACAACTATTATAGAGAAAAAAATATAATTGACATAATATTTATTTAAAAATAAATAAATAATATTTAGATGTTTTAATAAAATAACTTATACTGTACAAATGAAGTGACAAAAAAAAAAAAAAAAAAAAAAAAAGAATAGTCGGTGAAGTTTTTAAACAAAAAGGGAGAAAAGCCAAAAGATACGGCACGCATTGGTAGATGAGTAGAGAGCTCGTCGTAAGAATTGTGATGTTACTCATTACTCTTCATTAATTTTATTTATTTATTTTTATTAAATATTTAACAGTTATATTTTTTTAAAAAATAATTATATTAATATTATATTTTATTAAATTTAAAAACTATACTATTATTTATTTAAAAAATAATGAATAATTTTTTATAAGAAATAAGAGGAAAAATTATACATTAGTTTAGGTATTCAGTCCAGTATTTTTTTAATTAATTTTACCGGTTGTATTTAATGAAATAATAGAACAATTATATTCTTTAATAAAATTATTTTGTTTTAATATAAACAATGGTACAATAAATAATTTCACAAGTAAATATGCAATTTTTTTTTTTTTGAGAAATAAGTTGGGAGCTTTTTTTTTTTTTTTATAATGTATTTATGTTTTTTCAAACAAAATAGTTGCATAGTAAATATTTTATTTTATTATATTGAAGTATTAAATTTTAATTTTTAGTAATATTTTTAAGTAATAATATTAATATAAGTAAAATTATTATTATTATATTATTTTTTGTTGATGATAATTATGCGAACAAAAGTAATAATTATATATAATTAATTATGAAAATATAATAATAAATTTGTATAATTTTATTGTTAAAAAATAAAGTAATTATATAAAAAACTATTAGTAAAATGGTGGTGATGGTAGCAGGTTTACAGGCTGGACTGACAGAAAGCAGTAATGACTCGCCCTTGGATTAAGCGACCACTTTTGTCGTTTTGTACCACCTTAGCATTTCTCTGCTACCATTAGATATTTTGAAATTAATTAAAATAAAATTCAAACGTGAAAAATGCTATACAGCCTGGCTGCATCAGTCAAACTCAGACTAAAATAAAAGCTTTACCCAACCTAACCGTTATCGTCGTTATCTCTATCCCTTTTCTTAGTTCATTATTATTTTTCAATTCATTTTATAAATATACTTATGTTTCTCCAAAAACTTATATATATATATATATTTTGTATTTTTTTTTTCCTTTTCTAACGCTCATTTCTTCTTGGTCATGTTCTTTGCTGTGCATCAACATTTAGAATACCTCACACCACCAAATATACAATAAATATCTACATCTAACTGTATAATTCTCACACCTGAAGTCAAAAGAATTTTGATATAATGCCCACGAGTAAAAATTGCTAGACATGCATGTTATGAATATTTTAATTCATAGCAATTGAATATTTTAACTTATCAATTTTATAATTCAGTTTTCTTTAAAATAAGTAATTTTACTTTACAAAAATTATCTTAATAAATATATAAATTTATATTTATTTTATATTAATATTATATATATGATGTTAATTTATAAAATTATCTAAAAAAATTAAATAATTTTTTATTTTTAAAATAATTTTAACATATATCACAATATAATTAAAATAAATATAAATTTATATATTTTTAACATTAATTTTATTAATAATAATCTTACTTTTATTTACTTTTTTATTTATTTTATAAATCAACACAATTATTTAAAAAAGAAAAGAAGAAAAGAACGAAGAGAGAGTAACTAATGTAAATCAGTGAAGCTGACTTGTGACGCGTGTTCCATAGCCAGCTGTATTCCAAAGCCTCCAAACCGATTGCCTGGAACAGGCGGTGTCCAATCCTCATAACGCTCTCCTCATATTTCTCAACTATCCGTCTCTCTCCAACCTGTTCTAAAGGTTACCCTTCTGTTCGCTCCCTATATTAACCCGCTACTTTCAACTTCATCTCTGTCTGTTTTTAAACGAAGAAGAGAAGCTGAACCATCAAATCCCGAAAAAAAAAAAACATAAACCGTTCAGAGTTTCAAAAATATCGTCATTTCAATTTGAACAAAGCTCTATAGTTTATCCTGTACGATCAGTATTCATGGCAGTAACCAAAAAAGACATGGATCGGATCAAAGGTCCATGGAGTCCCGAAGAGGACGATATGCTCCAATCACTAGTTCAAAAACACGGCCCAAGGAACTGGTCGTTGATAAGCAAAGCGATCCCAGGTCGCTCCGGGAAGTCTTGCCGGTTGAGATGGTGTAACCAGCTCTCTCCACAGGTAGAACACCGTGCCTTCACACCTGAAGAAGACGAAGCGATAATCAGAGCTCATGCTCGATTCGGTAACAAGTGGGCCACCATCGCTCGCCTTCTTAACGGTCGCACCGACAACGCCATTAAGAATCACTGGAACTCAACGCTTAAGAGAAAATGTTCTATATACGAAGAGCATAGCGGTGGAATAAACGGCGTTGTTTGTGATTTGAATCCCCAACCATTAAAGAGATCAGTTAGTGCCGGTTCGGGTAGTGTGCAGGTTTCCACAGGGCTTTACATGACTCCGAGTAGCCCATCCGGTTCTGATGTGAGTGATTCAAGCGTTCCGATCATGTCATCATCGAATCTATATCGACCGGTGGCGAGAACAGGCGGGGTTCTACCTCCTGTAGAAACGACGTCGTCTTCCAACGATCCGCCGACCTCATTGTCTTTATCTTTACCAGGGGCTGATTCGTGCGAAGTATCTAATAATAATAATAATAATCATGTTGCTGAGTCGAATCAGATCGTGTCGAGTACGATGACACTTATTCCGTCGCCGGCGAATTTGCCACAAACGGCACCGGCGAGCTCCGAAGATAAGTATGGGGGTTTTGTGCCATTTAATGCAGAATTTTTGTCGGTTATGCAAGAGATGATAAGGACAGAGGTGAGGAATTACATGGCAGGGCTGGAGCAGAGTGGGGTTTGTTTTAAGCAACAGACTGTGGCTGATGGGTTTAGAAATATGGTGATCAAGGGAATTGGGATTAGTAGAATGGAGTAGAGTTGTGAGAAAATGGATCGAGTTCTCCAAGAAAGTTTGGGGCTTTGAACATACTAGTTACTCTAGGATAAGAAGCTGGTGTTTTTAATTTTTTGTTTGTTATTTTTTGGTTAAGTTTATGGTAATATTTGGGAAATAATTTTGAAGAATGTACAGAGCTAGAGAGAGGAATGGCAAAACAGGAACAAGGTTTACTGGACAGGATTAAAAATCCTACTAGGATAATGGAAGAAGGCTGCATAAATATGAGTAAAAAAAACATTGTAAAAATTTAGTTTAGTCCTTTTATCGAATCTTTTACCTTGTTCTTCTGTTCAAGAAGTTGATTATGTTATATTTGGAAAATAGCCAGAAAATTTCTTTTTCGACACATCGATTATACTTTCCCCATTAATTTTTTTTTTCTTCCCCTATTATAAAAACTGTAGTCTAAGCTTTGAAATGTTTTTCTGTAATCCTTATATTGTTTGGTTTTTCCATAAAAAACTATTTGTAACGGAAATCAATATTGAAAACAAAGGTGTAGATGGCAGTGATTAAAAGATAGAGACTGATTTTCTCAAGAGCTATGTAACGTTCACTTATAAACAGTAAAAGGTTTAGTTAATGGGTATGTAAAGTCTGACCTATTTATTTAAAAATATGTTACTCTACAAACTAATTTTTGGATATTTTTACATTGAAAAAACTCCATTTAATCCCAAATTTTTTATAACCAGTTAGTGGCGAGATATGACGAGTTAATTAAAAAAAAAAAACATATAAGCCTGTGTATGTGGATCGCTATAGTGCTTTGGATACTCTGCTATTCATTGTTACAGAGCGTGGGGCTAAGCGTAGTTCAAGATTAAATGAAATTGATTCTTTTTAAATATTAAAATAGAAATCGAATATAATAGATGGATGAATTTGTCTTTCTATTCATATATTACTAAAAAAATGGATTATTATTATTATTATCAAGTAGTGTTAAAGAAGCATCAAATTCTTGATTTGGCCACTGCACTGCACTGCACTGCACTGCACTGCATTCGGTCTCTCCCACACCTTTTTTTTATCGGTGCCCATTTTGTTTCGCGTGTGCTATTGGCGTTTTACTATCATCTTATTCTTCATTGGACGGTTAGGATGGACTTTGCCGTTTTCACGTCTCATATCTCAGAATGTCATATGTATCGTGATGGTTTGAATGAATGAAAATTAAGAATGAAATTATTTTTATATATTTTTATCTTTAATTATGTTAAAGATATGGAATGAAATGAAAAAAATTACAAAAATATATAAAAATTTCATTCCATTAAAAAAAAACTTATTTTATTTACTTTCTATTATAAAAATTTTTTATTTTAATTTTTTAGATGTAATATTTTTAAGTAATAATTATTTAAAAAAATATTTTATTTTAATTTTATATTTGGTCTGAAAAAAAATGGCAATTAAATAATATTAATTTTAATAATTAAATTAAATATTATAATAATAATATTATTATTTTTTTCATTCAATTTCATTTCTATTATTTTTTTTATTCGTACAATAAGTGGAGTCCTTCAGATAAGTAAATAGTCGTTGTCGTACTCAAGCAAAACCTGAAGAATATCGTCTTATTTGCTATACAGAATTTTTGTGTATGGACGACTTAGGACCCAAGGTTCTGAATTGTGAAATATAATTGATTGTCCCTAAGACGTAGGCAAGTATCATCTTTACCCTTCTGACAGATGGGCCTTGTACGGCTAGTACTTGTTTGGGTAGATCGTGTAGGAAAAGATATTTTGACGCTTTTGCCAGCTCGTCATAAAATCATAATTTTTATTTTTTAAGTTCTGTTTGTCTTTTTATCTTTTGGAAAGTTGGAAATTCTAGTTGAGATTGGTGATTCCGTAACCAAGAAGGCGAGTTCTTCTCTCTCTCTCTCTCTCTCTCAATTATTATTATTATTATTTTATTTTATATAGTAGTAAGAAGGCGAGTTCTTAAACGTGAAGGTTGGTTGAAAAGTTGAAGAGAGGCGTAAAGACTGATGCGGAACCCAATTCCCACCTCCAACAAAAAGCTAACATGGAAATTGGTAAAAGTCGGATAAACATGCAACTCTTGTTGTATATTGCAAGGATCTAATGAATTTGGGAAGTTTTACATTATTCTATTAGTATTATTTATGTGTTAATATATGCCAATGAGACACAAGATAAATCCAATGAATAATCTTCAAAATCACAAATGGCTACTAACTCGTTTCAAAAACACAATTTTATTGGAGAATAAAATACGACATTACTTGCTATCAATTATGAGAGAAGGAGAACTGAACAATTCATCATTTTGAGTGTTATTCAGGTTAAGTTTTAGAAGTTTAGTCAAATTCAACAATCAACATGTACTGACAGTTGTATATACTTGTTACCCTTTAATTTCAATGATATTAATGATTGTGCCTTTTTCTAAGATACACCTAATTACCAATGCTTAGTAATTACTATGGTCACCTACGATAAACATTTATATTGAGCCTAGCTTACAATTATTTGGCATAAAAAGACCAAGAGCCAACAGGTTTAGTGCTTTTATTACGGTTACGATAAAAATTCTTCCAACGAATATTTTATGTAAGAGGAATCAGGAGCTTTCTCCTGTGACACCCACCTAATTTGGACTAGACAGAACTATTATTTACGCAGACAAGAGAAATTATAAATCATAAAAAATATCATAGAAAAAGGGGGTTACAGCTCATACAGATGAAGCTTGGATGGTGCTTGAGCTGGTGTCATGTTTCGTCAATAACAAGAATCTAGATTTGATTTCATTAAGCAAATGGCACATATCTTGCCTCCAGGACCACGTGGGGTTATTAAGAGCACGTATGGAGTTGAGGCAAACAAGAAGAGTGCCACCTTCATGCAACAGTACCTGTTGAATCCAATCGTGAGCTTTTGTGTAAAAACGAACAGGAGAAGTGACCTTTGTTTTTCAATGAACAAGTGAGATGTGTTTATGTAATCCAAGATTCAAGCAAGAAAAACAGAAGCAACAAATGTAAAAGCGTCAATCCTAGTATACAAGAAGATAACTAGATAAAACTTTCAGCTATAAATACTATTATTCTCTCAAATTCTCGAGTAAGCTTCTGAGCTCCATGCAAACTTGCTGATGTTAATGAAATTATAGCTAAGGATCTAATCCGTACATGGCTTTAGCCAGTAAGCAACTAATTATCCTTTATCATAAGAATTTTTGAAGTTCAGGCTGATAGTCTTTCTATGGAACTCCCTAACAATCTAAATAAATGGACCTTCTACCTATTGTACATTATTACTTTGATAAAAAACATAATATAACAAGGTGAAAATTACAAAACACAACCATACCGTTAACCACAGCGGTAGAATTCCCAAAACAGATGGAAGAGAGGCCAAAAATATAGAAGATAAAGCAAGGGCTACATTTTGCTTAACCTGCACGCACATATAAGTATTAAATATACTGTGACAACAAAATAACAATGTTGTTCAGCTCAAAAAATAAATACAAAATAACAAAGTTGATTACATAGTTGAGGTAAAAGTACCAATGAAGTAGTTTGACGAGACTTGGCTATACAAAATGGTACACCAGAAATATTATCCCGCAGTAGTAGCACATCTGCAACAGCTATAGCTGTAGCACTAGCACGTTGGGCAAGAACAATTCCTATTGTGGCTGCTGCAAGTGCTGGGGCATCATTAATACCTTCACCAACCATTATCAGACCACCCCCTGTAACACAATCACAAAAGCTGTGCTCAGAATACGTTGATCTGCACTAATTATGAGAGCAAAAAAGTATTCCTGTAAAACCTTTCTCAGACGCTATTTTATAGTAGAGACTTGTCATGCATATATGGTTCCGTTCTTGAGTTTTAAAGGTACAATAGCAAAAGGTGTGCATAAGTAAGTTTTGTTTGCAAATACTTATCTTAAGAACAGAAAACTCTTAACGTAGATGTCTAGATATTGAATAAAACTATGCATAATCAGATAGTATGACTGAAAGGATTAGCTGTTCCTCGTAAGATTCTGCTTCATAGGACAGTTGTTAGGACTGAATCTAAACATAAAGGAAGCCTAAACCTGTTAGGCGTTTCTAATCTGAATAATAAAACGTGGCACTGAGGACAATTGCTATCCCACATAAATTTCTACAACTTATTAAATTATAAGATTGGGAACACCAAATTGGGAAAAAAAGATGTCATAAACAACAATAGTCATAACCTAGTTTACTTGTAGAAGTAAATGCAACATCAGGAGACGATTTAAATTGAGACGTCAAAAGATTATGATCTGGAATCATAGCTGTATAACTCACCTGTCTCTCTTGAAACATCCTTCACATGGCTAAGCTTATCCTCAGGCTTCAGGCTACAATAAACTTCACTGATTCCAACAGCCTTTGCAACTCTCATTGCACTAGACTTATGGTCACCTGTCAACATCATAACACGAAGCTTCCCTTGTTCTCGCAATTCTAAGATAACATCTAATGCCCCAGGTCGAGGCCTATCCTCAAGATGAATTAATGTTACCTGCAGAGTCACAGGGGACTGAACTTAATACCCAGCAATCTTTTATCACCAAAGAAGTTCCAAAAACTACTTGGATAATTATGGTGTATCATGAGCATCGTTAAGTTTCAATCTTCAGAACTTCTTAACCACTGCTCCATGAGTGGTGAAGAAGGTGGGGGACCCAAAAATTAAAAAGGATAGCAAAGATTCCAAATAATTCAAACTTAGACATTGAATAAATTTTTTGAAAATTTATGCAACTTCTATATGTAAGAAACATAAAATATTCATTGTTTTAAACTAATTTGGAATTCAAAACATTTGACGTTTAAACCTTGCCTTCTTATTGACTGAAAGGGCAGCATGAACAAATTCACTTCCATAAGACGATGCATTGACAGCTTCCTTGATCTTCTCTGATTCATCTTCAGATTTGCAAAGTGAAGCAATAAAATCTACAGAGCCGAGTGATGCTTTCAATAGTTTAGAGTCTTTAGACCCTCCGGCATTTGACTATAACAACATAAAAACACATGTCAATATCTTTACATGATATTAACAAAGAAAAAAAAAATTTACAGGCAATAAAATATGTTCTTAGAATGGTGAAGAAAAAGACATGGATATGAATGCTCAGGTCTTAACGATGGGCCTAGAAGTATAAGACTCTGCACAAGTAAAGGAAACAAGAATACAAAAAGCAAGGGTCATCAAGCATTCTGTCACATGGAATTTAACAGACCACCATAGTAGGAAAACATCGTGTATTTGTCTGAGAAAGTCATTTACCAGTTGATCTTGATGTCAAACAATAGAAAATTTCAACCTATGGTCTATGTTAGTTATACCTCTCATCCCCCAACCTAAAAATAAAATAAAAGGAAGAAAGTAACAGAAGAAGGGACACGGTTAGGTAGTTGTGGTAAATAAATGATCATAAAATGAGTGCACAAGTAGAACAAAACAAGAAAGGATTCATCACAAAAGCCAAGCTAAAAAAACATTAATGATATACTTTACTCTTTATTACCTTAATGCTATTAAGAGTAGCAACAAGACCTTTTCCAGGAAAATACTCAAAACTCTCGACAGAAACAGAAGGAAGTTCTTTACCAACACTGTGATCTACAACAGCCCTGAAACGGGCAAGAAAACAACTGGTAAATGCTTCAAACACAGGTATTGAAAAATCCATGTCGGAGAACTCCAAAAAATCCTCTTAAGTGATCAGAATCAAGAGTAAGTTTTAATCACCAAAGTATGGGAATTGGGATGTCAAACTTTTTCATTGTCATTTCAAACCTAAGCCCATATATGTCTTTATATAGTAAAATGCCCAATAAAGTATGGTCTGGAAAATAAATGAGAATAATTAATAAAGGTTGAATATGCTTGAACTTTCAACCTAAAAAAATGCTTAAACAAGTAAATCGCCTTCTCCTCTAAAACATAGTTGATGTGTGATGTACTCCAGTTCAAACTTGAATGCTTTCAGAATCAGTCGAGTGATTACATTAAAGACTAGCTTAACCATTTAACCGCTAATCAGATGGAACTGTTTTCTGCTCAATAATACCACCTTCCAATTGGATGAGTTGTACCCTTCTCCATTGCAGCTGCAACAGCAAGGGCTTCTTTCTCGCAGCTAGGAACACAACAGGGGGGAAAATCTGGCTTAGTGGTACTAATAAAATGTCCATAAATTGGTTCAATTGCTTTGAACATCAGTCCCCCTGTTGTCAACGTCCCAGTTTTATCAAATGCAATTGTGTGACAAGAAGCTAGAGCATCTAGAACATGCCCACCTTTCAGCAATATTCCCTGTAAAAGGAAAAACATACGTGATGAAAAACAAAACCCACAAATTGTCATGAAAACCCTTTAGTTCATATTCTGAATATGAAACCAGATATGAAAACCCATTATATATTGATTAAAGTATCAAACAAATATGATATATACCTTTCTAGCGCATGAACTAATTGCAGTAGCATATGCTAATGGGGCTACAGCTAAAGCACAAGGTGATGCTGCTACCATCAGTCCCAATGCTCTATAAACCGATCCTCTGCAAGCTACGCAACTAAAAAGTCATCAATTAAATAGAAAAAAAGGCATGGTGCAAGAAGATAAAGATATGAGAACATTGGCTTATATTCATTAAATATGAATTCATTTCACACCAGACACCAGACCATATGAAACAAAGTTGTAGTAAATGTACAAACTATTTAAAATAGGTCATCTTGCTAATTGACAGTTATTAGTCTTCTTCAAGCTACATAAAGTTATGTAGGTATGCTGAAACCCATAGCAAAAAACAAGCATCTAAATAAAGAACACTTTCCTGAAAAGCCAAAAATCATTATGTCGCTCCATTTTAGATGTTTACATTTAACAAGAGCTTCAAACGAAATTCCATTTAAAGGAACTTTTGCAATTGGATCTGTAGAATCTTTAAGGCGAAGGCAACTATTTAGTTGAGTAAATAGAAGTCTACCAAAACATAAACATCTGAAAAGAGACTAAATTTAGACTCAGATAAATACAAATAGTTGCTAATGGTGTGATGCAGTAGCAAAAAGTACAAACAGCAGACTACCTGATGTACCAATGAATGGCCACTTGAACAGAAATGGACCAATGAGAGCAAAAGCAACAGACAAGACTACAACCACCTTGCTGTAATTTTCACCAAACTGATCAAGCCACCTTTGAAGCTTTGGTTTATTTAAATGTGTTTCTTCAGTCAATTGGACTATCCTGCTAAGCGTTGATTCATTCCATGTCTTTGTTGCCTATGTTAGAATTGAGCTTATCATCGTGTATATAGCAACAACTAGTATCATGAAATTTAAAATTTTGTCAAACTTTCAGGATAACTTGTCAAATTAGAATACTTTGATAAGCATCAGATTCACGATGACGTGTTACAAATTTAGTTTTGTTTTGTAATGAGCAATTAAAAGAGCTTGGGAGTTCAAGAATGAATTCAGTAAGGAAAAAAGTTCAATTTAAAAGTCTATTATTTTGCATATGTAAGCATCTCAAGACAGCATTTAGAATGGTAGGAAAGAAGCAAATTGTTTCTAAAACTAAATTATTATTAATTTCTTCAACATACCTTCACAATCATCCTACCATCTAAGTTCCTTGCACCACCAGGAATCCTGCCCCCAACTTTTGCCTCCAATGGTTTCACTTCCCCTGTCAAGTGCTCGATGGTGATAGTAGCACTGCCTTGGAAAACTTCACAATCTACAGGCACAGACTAATCACAGTACCAGATTTGTTATAATATATCCACAATATGTTGTATTATTCAACTTATCATAAAACTCATATTCAAAGCTGAAAAGATAATAGTGAATTCTATATGACATACCTCGCCAGCTCCAACCAAGATATAGGATCCCACTTGTATATCCTGTACAGGAACCCTTTTGTATCCCAAATCAAGAGTTTTAGGAAGTTTGTCTTCATTTAAATCAAGCACAAGGGCAAAATCTGGATGATTTTCCTTCAACTCCTTAACATCAATCACAGAGCGACTGGTGAAATATTCTTCAGCTGCAGTCACCAACATATAATCAATGCACAACTTTTGCTCAACAAAAAAAATTCAAGGGGACAAAAGATATGAAAGAAAAACAACTATTCTATTAATTTCTTGTTAGAGGCCTACCAATATGAGCCAGGTTAAACATGGCAAGAAGTAAGCCTCCTTCTAAGGCATTCCCCATAAATACTGAAGCAAAGGCTGCTAAAGTCATTAATACATGAATGTTAACTTTTCCACCACCGATATCAATAATAGCATCAAGTGATGCAGATACCTGAAAAACAAAGAGGCATATACTTTAAATCAACTGCTACAGAATGAATTTGAAATTACAAACGAAAATAACACATAAAGCAAATATTCAGCCCTGATTTAAAATATTAGACAGAAAAGTGACTGTTTCCTCCCTATATGTCGAACAATCCAAAGACAAACCAGCTAAGAGTGGCAATCATGTTATAGTGGTGCTATTATCGTGCAAATTTTTGTGGGTTCTGACACATTTTTAAAAAATTGGGCACTTTTTTGTCCTGTTATTACATTTTATTTATAATAGTAATAAATGGTATGAGATTGGAACGTACAAAAGAATAAGTGGTAAAATATCGGTCAAATGTTTGTTTAGAAATTGCCACCTTAAACCGGCTAGAGTATTATGCAGTTTATCAATTACGAGAAAAAAAAAAGAGAGAGACTCTAATGGAAACTCCTAGTAAATGTAATTCTTGAACTATAATGATAAGATAATGACTACATCAAGACATCAATTGCCTGAATAAGCATAGCAAAAACTACAAGGTAAATCATCTAATAGTTTTGAGTAAAAACTTACCCCAACAAGAGGGAAAGCAATGAGCATGAAAGCGTTTTGCAGAGGCTTGACGAATGGCTTTGGCATAAAGTAAGGGCACACAGCAGCTGAGAGAAACAAAGCAGCAGAACAGCAACACAAATACAAGTGCTCCCTCAAGAAATTTGCGAGATTGATCCATTTCACAGCCTTAGCAAATTGAATTATCGATTTTTGAAGTCCACTGAGCTCCGCAGCAGAATCGCAACAATGGTGATGGTGATGGTGATGCTCTACATGGTCGTGATGTTGGTGACCGTGATCTCCGTGGCTGTGATCCACGGACTGGGAAGAGAATTGAAGACTGGAAAAATTTCTCGGAGGAAAAGGGAACGATTTGAAGAAGCGCAGAGATTGAGATTGAAATGGTTGGTGGAAAAGGATGGGCTTGAGCGAGTTGAATCGGGTTATGGTTTTGCGAGTCGGAAGGAGCGATTTGAAGTTGCTGCAGCTGATAGGATACGGGCGAGTTTCCATTGGCGCAAAAGGGGAAATTTCAGGCCATCGTCGCCGTCGATTGGTGGTTGAAGTTGAAGCTGAACCAGAGAATGAGAGGGTCTGAGCTGAGAGAAAGAGTTAGAAGCTCTGTGGGCTGTTGGCGTTAGCGGTTCCGGGCTTCCTGCTTTATTTTATAATTGACTATAAGTCACATAATTCCCAATAATTCAATTTGGTTTTCCTGGTCCTCCTGGATGATAACACGACTTCCACATTGTGTGCTCATTCTTGGGAAATATATTTTTTTTTTTTAAACAAAAAATAAAAAATAACACCCCTGATTTTTTATCAGCTATTTTTTTTTAAGGTTTAATATTTTTATTTATTTTTTTACATTTAATATCTAATTTATATCTATTTTTTTATTATATCCACAATTTTTATACATTATATTCCTTTTTAAAGGCTAAAATTAGAACTATCTTTTTTCAATAAAATAACATTTTTAAGGTTGTAACATTATTACAAAAATTTTGGTTAATCATAACTTTATTTAAGACTGTTGATATTTTTATTATAATAATAACAAAAAAATAATTATAATAATATCATTATATTTTTTTTAAATAATTAACTTGTGTTCATTTTATATAGGATGATCTGTCTTGACTAACTTATTTATATCGTTTTATTCTTTAAATTATAAATAATGTCATTTAAGTCTCTTAATTTTGTAAAAAGAGTAGATTAAAAATAAATTATATTATTTTAATAATTTTTTTATTTCTAGTTTTTATTTTTTTTCAATTGATTAAAATATGAGTTGTTAATAATGATAAAAATACAAATTAATATAAAAAAAATTTAAGAAAAAATTAGCAATAATAATATTAAAACAAAAATTTATTATATTATATATTTAAATTTCTAATAAAAATTAATAAATTATTAAATAAAATGGGATAATTAACAAATATTAAAAATGATTTTTTTTGTGAATTTTTTTTATATTAATTGTAACTTTATCATTATTAAATATTTGTGTTCTAATTGTATTTAATAATTTTATAGAAAAATATTAAAATAATATAATTTATTTTTAATTAATATTTTTTATAAAATTAAAAAACTATGATAATATTTTTAATCTAAGAAATTAAATAACTTATTTAAAAAAATTTATGTAGCATTTTTCTTTTTTTCTATTATATGTAAATAAGGCTTTGCTTGGCGCCACTTTTTTCATTATATTTGTATAAAAATATTTTTTAAAAATTCTAATGTATTTGTATTTTTTCGTAAAAATGTGATGTGAGTAATGTATTTTGAAATACTATCCAAATATAGATAGTTGATATTAGTTGACAGTGTTATAAAATGACATACCTAATAAATAGATTATACACGGGCGGAGTGGGGGCTAAATTTTTTATTTTATGTAAAGGAGAAAATTAGTAAAAATTATAATAAATTGTATTTAATTTAATATTAAATTTTTTATATTATATTATAAAAGAGATATACAGCTAACACTCAAAAATTATAAAGTTAATACATTATATTCTTAATACATTAAAATATAGAGTTAATATATTAAAATATGATAAATATAAACTTAAAAGCTTTAATTTGAAGCTTATCTTATACTTATTTTTTTAATTTTATTTTTATAATGTTGAATATAAAGTTAAATATTTAATTTTTTTTTGGATTATCACGTTTAAGAAGAAGTTTTACATAGTATACGACTATAATTTTTTTTTTGTTACTAATAGTTATCAAATATATGAAAAATATATATATATTTAACCACTTTATTTATAATTTATGTCATTTTTATTTACGTATTTGTTAAATATTATTAATATATATCAAAATAAGTATATAAAAATTAGACATAATATATTATTATAAATAAAATATTTATTTAATATTAAAAGTATATATATATAATTAATTTTTTATAAAAAAAATTGGTCGGTCCCTGATTATACATGATATGATATTATAGCAAAATATGATACAATTCATATTAATTAATACATTATAAAATGACGTGTACAATTTGTTTAATAAAAAGATATATGATAATATAAACAAATTTATTAAAATATTATTTATTGTTTTTTTATTTACTTAATTTAAAAATAACACAATATAACAAGATATGTATAAACTTTACCGGCCACTTTCTTTGAGGAATGCTATGTATAACCCATTGCACACCTCTAACTTAATACGTTAACATGAGTCATGATAGAGTGAACTTTTAGTTCAACTAAAATTGATCTAGTAATATTATTTTTCATATATAATTATTAAATGATTATTATGAAATAATTATATAATTATAAAAGATTTTTTTGAATTAATAGCTATAATTATGAAATTGAGTTATTATGTTAATAATCATAAAATTAATTATATTATATGTATTATTATTTTAGTATAATATAATATAACTTTGTAAGGAAGAAAAAAACTGGTCCGTTATTTTTAGAATCTTATAAAAACACATGTGAGCAAATTAAGTATAGAAGTGTATAAAATAGTGTTGTTAGCACTTCTCTTTAAGTAATATATTTTTGTTACTAGTTTTGGTTGACAATCCACATAAATCAATAACAAATATAACGTTAAATGAATTAGCAACATGCACTAATTTTCACAAACTAAATGATAAAAATAGACTTTTTTGGTTTTACATACGAAGAAGTGAAATGCTTTTCACATAAAGAAGTTGATCGATTGACTCTTTTCCTTGTCAATAATAAAAAATGGAGCAATAAGTTAAACATATAAACTTTGCAGTATATCTCAAGTTGTATTTGTAATTTTGTATTGATTACTAGTGCAAGTAAGCGACTAGCATTATATTTTGTTACAAAGGCTATCGTTTATTGGGGAATAAACTCAAACACATGGAATGCATATAATTGAGTTGTTGATGTTAAGCTCAAGAAATAGTAATATTAATCCAAAAGGGTACCTGTAAAAACTTGATGATATTACTAGCACCAAAAACCCTATGAGCAATGATAAACTTGGAAGGCTCAGTGGGTGGGAAATCAGGGGCCAAGACACATTTATCTAAGCATTTTCTCTTCAAAATCTTACAAGCAGCACAAGGGCTGATCACTATTGGTGTAGTTAGATTCTCATTCTGGGTTTGAATTTGATTCTGATTTTGAGTTGGAGTTTGAGGAGACAAAAATGGAGGAGAGTGAGAGATCATTTGGGTTGATGAAGTAATAGTAGTAGTAGCAGTAGTGATTGTGTCACTGTACTTCATAACTTTTAAGGCTTAAAGCCCGAGCTTTAATTAATTCCTTTAAATAACCAAGGAGGAGAAGAAGACTTTAGAGGTGGGGTTTGGATGGACAACAGAGGAAGATTATACGGGGAAAACTCGAAGCACGAGCATAACTTTTTGCGTCACTGTGATGTCAATATTTAGGAAAGAGTATTGTTATATGCGTTGTTGATGGATCCTGGATCAAGTGCAAGCATCATTGCTTAGATCGGATGTTTTTATTTATTTATTTATTTTAAATAGGAAGTTAAATTGATTTTTATTAATTTTTTTTTAAAAGAATATCATGTAACGCTGTTTTCAATAAATTTTAATAATTATTATGTATCTTTTTACTTATTTAATATATAATTTTGTGCATATAATTTAGCTAACAATATAACTAAATTTTTCTACGTCGGTAAATTAATTGTTAAATTAAAAGTGCATAAAATTTAAATAAATTACTAATTATTTTTGAAATATTTGTACTACTCATAACAAATATAAATGGCCTACATCGATAAATTAATTGTTAAATTGAAAGTGCATAAAATTTAAATAAATTACTAATTATTTTTGAAATATTTGTAGTACTCATAACAAATATAAATGGCTTATATATATATATATATATATATATATATATATATATATATTATAGTTTATTAAAATAAATGTATAAGATTTTGGGATAAGTCTCACCAAATATGTAGTTTATAAGTTTTGTAATTTTTTATTTTAATAATTATGTTATTAAATTTATAAATATATTTTTTTAAATAATATTTTTATTTTTTTATAAAAAAATAACATTTTTATTTAAATTATTAGATTCATGTTGTTAGAGTAATGTTATTATTGAATGACAATCTTACCCTACTTTATTAACACAACAACTATATCATTTACTAACATATTGCAGGTGCACTATTTTAATTAATTTATTAAAATAAAAATTAATATAAAATATTTGAGTAATAATTTATATAAGTTATGTTTATTTATTTAATAAATATATTGATTTGTATTTAATTATTTATAAATATATAATATTTATATAATTGTTTAATTCATTTTTGTTTTATTGATAAATTATTCATGTTATGTCAATTTACTTATAAATACATAATATTTTGTTTAATCTGTTCATGAATTTTCAACTCAAAAAATAATAAATTAAAAAACATATTTTAATCTAAAAATACTTATTAATTTTATTAAATATTATAATGTTCGGTTATAGTTGACAAGAATGATTAAATAATAAAATAGATAAAATTTAAGAATAAATATAAACTTAAAAAACACAATTTATCATAAGGTTCACGCTCTATTTTATATAAAATATATTATTATTTATATATACTTTATTTTTACATATGTAAAAATATTACAAAAAATATAGTAACGATATTTATACAATTTTTGTCAATATTACTACAAAAATGTATGAATTATTTATTATAACTTTATATTTAATTACATTATAACTTTATATTATAACTTCATTATCATTAATATTAAATAAAATTATTATAACTTTATTATCACAATTTATATTATAACTTTATTATCATTAATATTAAATAAAATTATTATTAATAAAAATTTACTTTTTGATTGTGGCAATAAAATTTTATTTAGATAGTCAACTAATTTATGTGTGGTTGAATTTGTAAATAAGTTATATATTTTAGAATATTAAAAAAAAAAAAAAAGTTATAATTCTATAGATTATCTTTAAATTTAAGCATTGGTGTTATCATTAGACACTATTTTTACAAAGTGGTATATTTTTATACGTTATATGATATTTATATAAATCATATGATATTCAATATCTATGTGTGAGTTTGGTCTTAATATTTTCATTGTGCACATTTTTAATTAGAAAATAATGCTTTAAAATTCACTTTCTTAATTATAATTTAGCTTTTATAGAGAAAAAAATTAGTTTGTAAATTAGTAAATATATTTTAAAATATATGAAAAATAGTTATGATTCTATAATTTAGCCGTAAGTTTAAATACTGGTATTGTAATTATACACATTTATTTTATAAAGTGATATATTTATATAAGTTAATACAAAATATTCATATATATATATATATATATGATATCAAATATTTAAATGTGTGAGTTCGATTTTGATATCAATATTCTACAATTTTTTTATTATAAAATGATGCTTTAAAAATTATTTTTTAAAATTTTTGTCTACTTTGGCTCTTATGGAGGAAAAAAAATGTAAACAATATCAAAAAGTGAAAGTAAATTATGACAATAAATTTTATTTAAGTAATTAATTAATTTATGTGCAGTTGGATTATAAATGAGATAATATATTTTAAAATATAAAAAAATAAATAGTTATAACTCTATAATCTAGCCATAAGTTTAAGTATTGTTATTATTATACACATTTTTTATAAAATAGTATATTTATATAAGTTATATGATAGCAAATATTCATATTTATATAAGTTATATGATACAAAATATTTAAATATATAAATTTGGTATTAATATTATCATTGTGTAAATTTTTTAATTAAAAAATGCTAATTTAAAAATTATTTTTTAAATTTTTAGAATAATTTTATTTTTATAAGAAAAAAAATATTAATTCGTAAATAAATTAATATATTTTAGAATATAAATAAAGTAGTTATAATTTTATAATATATCTGTAAATTTAAGTATTAATATTATTATATATATTTATTTTTTTATAAAATGATATATTTATATAAATTATATTATAAAATATTTAATATTTAAATGTTTAAATTTGATTTTAAAATTAACATTATTAAAAAATTTTATTGTAAAGTTGTGATTCAAAAATTCATTTTATTTTACTTAAAAAAAAAGTCAACGAAAACGTCATAGAGCCAAAGCCAAAACTTTTTATACAGTTAAATGAAATGATAAAGATGAATCGTATATATTTAATTAAAAGAAGAGCGAGAAAAAAAAAAGTACCGGTATGACGAAATATAAAGCCAAACTATGGCTTTTTATACAGTTAATAGATAAAGATGAAATTATAATACCTTTAAATAAGTGTGAGATAATTTATTAGTGAGAGACTAATAAAATTTTATCATTTTATAGAATTAATTTAAAATATTATTATATTTAATTTTATTATAATTTATAATAAAATATAAATAAATTATAATAGTAGTAGTAATTTTTATTACGTATATAGCCTTCTGTAATGCTCCTTCAATATTTTATATTTTTCTTACAATTTGTATAATTATTTATAATTTTTTTGCTCATTTTATCTCTTTTATTAATAAAAAAAAATTATTTTTAAAAATTATTTTATTTATAATTTTATAATCTTTAATTTAATATTATTATTTATTTTAATTATATTGATTAAATAAATATCATAATAATATTATTATTTTTTTTATATTTAATTTTATTATTTTTACAGTGAATCCAATGTGAGCAAAGCGAAACGTACTATTATTCTCTACTTTTTAATTATTACGCCCACACATTTTACTCGACTTTTATGAAATTAGGATATCTTTTTTAGGATCTTTGGATAATAAGTAACTAATTATTTAAAAAGAAAAAATCATATTTTTTTTTGAATTTTTCCATAAATATGTTCGACAACAATATTTTTAAAAGTCTAAAATATAAATCACAACATTTCAGAATCGATCATGTAATTTACTTTCTGTTTGACTTCTCTTTTGCATATTCTTATGTAAATTACGTAACCGTCTAATTTAACGAATCTAAAAATATTTTTAAGTTTGAAGTTTATTAATATTTTTTTTACTTAAGTCTACCTTCACAGACGTGAGATATGCTACCTGTTTGCTTTTATGTTTACCGTTTATATATGAATAAAAATAAAAATACAAACAAAATGATATGATATGAAATTATGCGCGTGAGTCAACCACATAATTTATTTAAACATTTAAAATATCTAGAATTTAAGTCGCAATAAAAGAAAAGGGTGATACGAAATTAGATAGTTGACCAAAAGATTACACAATACTACAAAAGATTCAGGTAAACAATAGTTTATAAAGAAGGGAATTAATTAAATGAGAATTTTAACAACAACAAAAAAGAATCTCTTCGTATATGTTGCTAATTAACAAGAAATCACTAGTTAATGCCGGAGATATACTTGTGTCCTTCACCACCATGACTAGGACCGGAGTCCTTAATACCCCCAAGAGTATGTGCCTGTGTAAACTTATGTCCCTCACCAGGACTTGGACCCGATTGCTTTATGGACCCAAGTGATAACCCATCAAAGAATCCTCCAATAACTCTATTTGCATCCCTTTCCCATCTATTCGCATCCAAAGGCCTGCATTCTATTTCATAGATTTTGGAGTTGATCAACATAACAATCAACAAAAAGCAAATGGACATTCTGGTAATGGTTGCCATTTTTGCACCAAAATATATTTAAGAGAAACGTGTTCTAATTTGTTTATGATGTGTTGGGAGAAGAGGGAGGTGTTATTTATAAAGCATAATAACGGTGGTGATGGTCAAAGCGATGAGATTAGGTTCCTTTGACTAAAGTAGTTGAAGAATTGGGATACCATTTTACATTTCAAAAACGAAACGTAAGATTTTCAAATTTCCATATTCAAAACAATTTTCTTATCAGTGCCAGTTTATGACCAAAGGAAATGTCTGGGCTGCTTCATTTCTTAAAAATATATTAAAATAGAAAAAAGAATTATTATAAAATTTAATTTATGCCTTGAGGTACAAGTTCTGATGTAGAGAAAATATTATACGTTTAAGAAGAACAGTACATATAAATATATATTCTACTAACAATTGTTTAGCAAAAAAATTTGAAAAGAGGAAAAATTAAACTGTTACTAAATCTGTCCCGCCGGCTGCTAAGAGCCCTAGGGAATTTCCCAACTGCTCAAAAGACCAATTGCCTTATGTTTGAATTCCAGGTGACGGCTTCAACAAAAGAGAAGTATGACTTTTATTTTTTTAGTTAGTTTGGCACTTTTTTAAAATATTTTTTATTTCTACATATAGTCCTTTTTATTTTCTTAATTTTGAGATTCACGTGATTAATTTCAATAATATTAATTTACAGTTATTTTTTTTATTAAATTATATTTGTTAATAATTTCTAATTTAACATATCCTTTAAGTAATTACACACAGAAACGTAGTTACAAATTTTGTTAAGAAAAAATACCATGCAAATTACGAGTAATTTTTTACTAATAATAAAAAGATAATAGCTAGTAATATCACAAGCTCTTTTTGAAGCATATAAATATAATATACAAGTTCGATCAAAGTATGTAATTTTAATGTTATTTCAAAAAAATAATATAAAAACTATTTATGGACATAATTTGTTAAAAAATATATAAACAAAAAATATAAAATAGTAATTATATTGTTTTAACCTTAATTTTTACAATGTATAGTTAATGAAATGATTTCAAGTATGATATTTTTATAAGAAATTAAGAATTTTTGGATTATGTATTTATATATAATAACTCTTATTTTTTTTTTTTAAATGTTGAGGAATTTAAAAATAATCTAAAAATATATAATTTTTTGAGAAATTATCAAAAATAATACCCTTAAAATTAACAAAATTAGCACTCTAATATTGAACGGATCAAAATTATCATTATTTAATTTTAATTAAATAAGTGTTAAAAAACATATTAGTCATTTTTTTAATTATAAAAATATAAGTTTAAAAAGGGTGTTAGTTTTATTAATACAAGTTTTAAAGTGTGTAAGTTTTGTAATTTTCTCTAAATTTTTTTAACAATAATAAAAATGAAAAAAAATATTTAACAATTGTACTAATTATTATATAAAAAAAGTATGTTATATAAAATTAAATTTTGTATAAATGTTTATAATATTATAAGAGATACATTTTAAAAAATTGAGAGGAAGTATATTCAAATTTTACATAAAAAAATGTTAAAAATATATAAAGATTATAAACATAAAATACATTTTAAAAAATTAAGAGAAGACACGTGCACCTCTTAAGATACACATGTTTTCGTCCCATATTACACATAAAATAACTTGTAAATTTTTTTTAAAATTTAATTTAATTTTAATTTTTATCAAATATTTTTTTATATAGTAAATTAAGTCTTAAGAATTCTCGAAAAATAAAAGTATAAAATGATTAAAAAACAAAAATTAAATAGGTATTACATTTTAGAATAACAAAATTGTATGAATTATTATTACATTTCAATAACTACTTAATAATGTCATTTGGTAAAAGTAGTTATGATGTTAATAATTTAGTAGTAACAATATTACTATTTTAAAGTATAACAAAAAAATTTGCAAACTATTTTCAACATATACTATAAATTGTTATAAAATTTATGGGTAATTAATTTTATCAAAATAACCACAAAACTCATAAATAGAATCATCAAACATTACCTATTGTATCAAAGTAGAATAATTAAGGATTAAATTGACCAATTATAAACATAGGGGCCATAGGGCCAATAGATCCAAATTGGGTCGTTTAAAAATATATCTCAAAAGAAATTATAATTTTAAATATCTCAATTTCAATTAATAAAAAAAATGTAACTTTAATGTTTTACACTTATAAATATTTTAATTATTTTTTTAAAATTAATTAATTTATATTAATTATAAAAATGATTTATAAAATAAAATGACCACCAAGATACCTAATATTTACATATAATATTTCAATCCCAAACCATAAAAAAATATGAAATAAATGAATTATTAAATTAATAAGTTAAAAATTAATATAAGATCTCATCACTGTAGGATTTTTGTTTAAAATTGATAATTTTAAAATAAATTATTTTATGTTAAACTTTTAAAAGAAATAATTTTTTCTTTCCTTAATAAATTGTCAATTGTTCTTCTTCTTTTTCCTCTTCCTCTTTTTCGCGTTTTTACTTTTTCTCTATCGATTACATATAACAATAGAAACCTCTTATTAACTAAAATAATCAAATGTGCTTGCATATTTATAACAAATAAAGACATACAAAATAATCATTTGAACATAAATATCCGGTGAAATTTACTCTTTTTTATCATATAAAAAAAAAACTTTAATTCCACTCTTTTAAATTCTCAACACAGTTTCAACATCATAATCAACAAAATCAATACAAAATCTAAATAAACAAAGAGGAATTTTTTCTTGCAACTTAGTTTGGTTCTTCTTCTTACTCTCTTTTAGGATATATCTTAGTATAACTTGATATATTTTGAATATATTTTAATACATTTTAATATATTTTGTTATATTTGAGACATATTTTTATATATTTTAATATATCTTTTTATATTTAAAGTATATTTTGATATGTATACGATATATTTTATTATATTTTAATATATCTCAATATATTTTATTATATTTTAATATATCTAAAATATATCTTGATATTTTTACAACAATTGTGTTCTATGCAAGATTTAGCTGACTTAGCTCGCGCAAAAGAATCAATCTCTTATTAAATAGAAAGTTAAGAGGAACTTCCTATCTAATACAAAGTTAAGACTAATTTTCTATTTAAAATATATCTCAATATATTTTAATATACTTGAGTTATATTTAAATATATCTTGATATATTTAGAATATATTTTAAAATATTTGAATATATTTTGAAATATTTCAGTATATCAAACCAAATATTTAAAAATACGTTTATTATTTTACTAGTGTTTCTTTCTCTGTTTTCTAAATATTTGGAATGAAACTAAATCTCGTATTAAAAAATTGTTTACTTTTAAAATTTTTGTAAAATGATAAATATATTTTTTAGTTAAATTTTTTTGCTGTAGCTACTGCTATAGCTGCTGAAATGAAAACAAGAACTAACTACAAAATTAAAGTTCAAGAATAATCTAAAAAAGTAAATAAGATACTAGCTAGATAATATAGATGTCTGAAAAAATAAATTGTCACAAAGAAATAAAGGAAGAATAATATTTGTAATAAAATGAAATAAATTGTTAAAAAAATTGAAAGAAGATGAGAAAAAAGGAGAGAAGAAAAAGAAAAAATTAAATATAATCTGCTAATTTAAAATAAATTTTAAGTTCAAAGTTAAAAATTGACCATTTTTAAAATAAAACCTAAATGAACTTTTTTTTTTTTTTTAATCTAATATATAAAATTTCTCCGGACAAAAACCCATCACTGAATGCGTAAACTACGTATTAATTGTTCAATGAAGAGAAAAGACTCAGATATGGCGAAATGTCGGCAAGGCATGTTTGCCATTACGACGAGCGAACCATGTATAAATCGTCATTGTCCTTAACTCTAAAAATCGTACCTTTCATGTTAAAACCAGTAAAAATAAATAAATAAGATATATGATTATCATGTTACAAAAAAAGAAAGAAGCACCATAAAAACTAAGAAAAATCATGGATAAATATAGCACAGTAAGAAATAATAGAGATAAAATGGAAGGCTTATAATAAACTATGTATTAAAAAAAAAAACACAAAGACTAATGTTAGTCGGTACAAAACACATTTTCGGAACAATCCGAACCGAACAGATCTTATCAATAAAAACGAAATACCCATTCGCCTAAAGGCGCACCTTAAGGTCCTTAACTATAAACAATTTAATCATGGTAGCTAACTGATTCACTACAGAAGAAAAGGAGAAAGATGAGCATTTGGTGAACTGGAGGCGCAGATGAGTGAAAGAGCAAGTAGGAGTGCTTCGAATTTATATAGGCGCTATTTCATTAGGGTTTCACTTTATGGGTCAGGTGCTTAATGATGACTTAGCTTTTAAAAATATACAAATCAGCTCCTAATTTTTTAAAAAGTGTATTATTAATCTCTCAATTATTTTAAAAATATACAATTATTTAATTTGAGTATTTTATTAATATTTTAGGTATATAAAAATCATATAATATTATAAATAAAAAGTATATATTATCATTAATAAACTAATTAATTTTCTTAAAAAAAAAAAACTCAATTTATTAGTTTCAACGTTTTCTACTATTTTAATTATTATTCTCTTTCCTTTGCCACATGTATATCTATCTCTCACATTATTTATGGCATTTTCTCTAATCATCTGTTTTTTCATGATCATATTATTATATTTCATAAAAATCTATTATTCTAATTTTAATAACAATAAAAAACGGCCATTTGCATTAAAACTTAATACAAATTATCTTAATTGATTGATACAGTAGAGTAAAATCAAGAGTTCATGCTTTAAATATATTAAAAACTATTTGTCGTTGTTATAAAAATTATTTGTCATTATTGTAAAATAATTAATTTATCTTTAATTTTAATTTGATATGAATACTATATTAAAAAATATTGATATTGATTAAATTAAACTTATATGCATCTTTGGACTAATAATGTATATTTTAAAAAATTAAGAATTAAAATGTATATTTTTAAATACCAAGAGACTTATAGAATTATTTTTTCCCTTTATTTTTCAATTGTATTAATTCAAATTTTTGGTTGAAATGGTCTTATAATTTTAAGTAAGTAATACGTTAATTTTGTAATTTTTAGCATGGGCTAACTTAGTCTTATAATTTTAAAAAGTGATCAATTAAATTCAAATTTTAAAAATTTGAATTTTTTAAGAATAAAATAGGAAATCTTAAAAGAACGAAAAAAAAATTAAATACTTTGTATTTTTTCTTTTTCTTGTTTTATCGATACCATTTTTTTTTCTATGTGGTTTTTTTATTTATAGAACAATTTGGACAAACAAAATTTATTTAAGAAAATTAAATATTGTTGACTTTAATATTAAATTGATGTAAAATATGAAAGAGAAATAATAGATTAATTAAAGTTAATAATTTAGAAAAATAAGATAGTAGAGAAATATCATATAATTAGAGTATAAACTAATATTTTATTCAATTATTCTGTTCTGTAAAATAAATAAAATATTTTATTTTATTTATATAATTATAATAGCAAAATTAGATAAATAAATAATTTTTTTATTAAATATTTTATATTTTATACATTAAAAAGATCTCAAATTTTTAAAAAATGAACTTGATTAATCATTTTTTTAAATTATAAAACTAAATTAATTAATCTTACAAATTACATAATTAATGTATAATTTACTTAAAATTATAAAATATTTTCAACCCAAAATCCGTATTAATTATATTGAAAGTTAAACAATTCGGTATGGTGGGTGTAAAATAAGACAAGCCACACAACTAATAAATTTATGTGGTTTATTTTTGAAAAATATTTTAATTTACTTTTTCTTTTTTAAAATACGATCACTTGTAAAAGTCCACCTAACAAAAATAAAAAAAAAAATCACTTATAAGATTATACAAATAAAATATTCACAATAAAACAATATTAGTGAAGATAAATTATATCAATTTATTTGTCTTTATTCTTTAATAATGAAAATATGAAAGAGGTATAGTGAAAGTTATAAAGTAAGAATGAAATGAGTATTCTTCCTGCTTTTAATTAATCCTACAATATCTAACTAATTTATGTGTCAATGTGATATAATATTGACAAATAATTTATCCTAAGATGCAACAAATAATTTATTAACTAATAAAATTATTATATGTATTAAATTATTATATAAGTAATATTTTAATTATTCATTAAATATAAAATTGATAATTTATAATAATTAAATATTTATACAACTATTTATGAACAACAACTAATTAAATATATATAAATTAAATTGTGATAAAAAAATATTTTTATTCATTGCAACAATACCAAGATTATTTAAGTTATAAGTTATGTAATTTTAGTTTTAGGCTTAACTATATATTAGTTCTTAAACTTTAAGCAATTTATAACATAAGTTTTTAAAATTTTAAATTATATAATTATTTTTTAAAATTTTAAAATTCACGTATAAAATTTTAATCTTTTAAATTCTATAATTTATAAAGAAAAATATATATGTGAGTTTTTAAAAAATTTAAAACTAAATTAAAACATTTAAAAGTTTATGAATATATTTGTGGAATTTTAAATTTTTGAGAATTAAATTATAAAATTTTTAATTTTTTTTTTTTTATAAATTTAGTTAAAATTTGAGAATGAATGATATAATTTTGTTTTAGTTTCGAGAAAAATATTAGAAAGGAAAATTTGATGAAATCAAAATATTTAATGAAATATATTGCAATGACTTAGGGATGTAAAAGGTTTTTTTGTTTTGTTTTGTTTTAATAAGAGTGTAATTTTCTCCTAAAATCAAGAAAGAGAAAATAAGAAAAAAAGAGGGCAAGAAAATAGATGCGAAAAAGATTCTGCTTTCAACTCTCACTTGTAACGACTGTTAAAAAGCTCTGAAAACTTCACGAATTCTGGTGGCTAACTTGTTCACATTCTTCCAGCATTCTCTCACATTCGAGATTGTCAAAACTGCAGAAGCGTTCACTATCCACAACACAGCCATTGAAGCCGGCGACTATGCAACGATGACTTCCCTTAGTTCGGTCGAATTGAATTATCTTGTCTTTCGTTACCTTCAAGAGTCAGGTCACTTTCGCTCTCTAACCCTTCAATTCCCAATATTTTCCCTTTCTTTTTATCGCACCCAGTTTTTGGAAGTTAGGAACTTCGGTAGTTAGGGTTTATGAACTACTGTGCGTCTCTTATTAGTTATTGCCGCGGATTAGGTTATTTACTCCTGTAGAACTACAATTTTTTGTTATTATGTTGTTTCTGTTATCTGCATGATAATTACTCTACATGTTAACGTTATTTGTGATCAAGAAATCCCATTGTCGTGAAAGAACAACATTAAAGTCATAAACAGGAAGGATCTTGGAGATTGGTTTGTCAAAGAGTAGAAAAGAAGTTGAAAACTGTGAATGAAGCTTGTGAAAAGTGTTTTATATTTTTTTAATAGGATTTTTGAGTATGGAACGTGCAAAGCATTGCTTTGGATATAAAGACATGTTTGTACTTATTTTTCATGAATAAATTATGTATAATAATTTTACATTTTAATGAATTACTAACATGATAATCTCTTATTTGGATACGTATGTTCTGTTAATTATCATTCTGATGTAATATTTTGTTCCATAATTCAAGTTTCTTAAGAATATTGGTTCGAGAAAGTTACCATTTAAGTTGAAGTACCCTTTTTCCATATTTTGTTCCATAAGCCAAGTTTCTTAAGAAAATTGCTCCGAAAAAGTTACCATTTATAGTTGAAGTACCCTTTTTCCATGTTTTTTTCCCCAGGCCTCCTGAAGCTTTAAGTATTCATTTTATTATGTCATTTTTTCAGGTTTCTTACATTCAGCCTTTTCGTTTGGATATGAGGCTGCTATCAACAAATCCCCCCTTGATGGAAATATGGTTCCACCTGGTGCGCTCATAACATTTGTACAAAAGGGGCTTCAGTACTTTGAAATGGAAGCAAACCTGAGTACTGTTAGTAAGCTTTTAGTTGTATTACCGTTTTTTTTTTTTTTGGCTTCCTCTTTTCCAGTGGGGTGGGGGTGTGGGGTTTTTACCTCTTGTATACATTATACTGTGTAAGAGTTTGAATTTATGTTGATCAATGTTTGTTAATGGCTTGCCAGAGTGACACAGATGTAGATGAAGACTTTTCTTTCTTACAACCGATAGATCTAATAACAAAGGATGTCAATCAACTACGAGAAATAATCAAAGAGAAAAAGAAACCTTTAAAAAAGTATGCAGATAAAGGCAAAGGAATTGCAAAAGAACATGATGCAGAACATGGACGAATTACAAAGAAAGATAGAGTTAAAAAGGACAGAGGGAGGGTGGAACAGGATAAGGAGTGCAGACCAAAGCACGGAGAATGGATGGAAAGAGGTATGCTTTCTGATCAAGATGATAATAAAGCTGTTTTTAAGACCGAAGAAAATGGAGAGTCTGGACTTAACAAGGAGGTGAGGTAATCAGCTGAAGTTCTGTGATTTTCAATCCTCAAAGTAGCCTGAATATCCTTATTATGGATATGGTTGACTTTTAACGATACTTGGAACTTAAGTTGTTGCTAATTTATCCAAAGTTTCTTCCCACAAAATTATAAAGTGAATGATAGATGGTAACATGAGATCAACTTTACTGTTTAACCTGCTAGGTGGCCTCAAAATGGGAGGTATATGATTACATGATGCATACTTTTTGGAAGCTTTTACAGGACTCTAGGATTCTTAAAAGTTGCAGAACTTTTATATCACTACTTCTGTTTGAATTATATTAGTAGGATTTTCAATTCAAAAAGCCTAAGGGCTGCAGCATTGCAATCAAGGTTTTTCCAGCAGTTAAAGCAAAAAAATGAACATTTCACTCACACAAAGGTTCAGTTTTCTTTAGAATTTATTTCCCTGTTGCTGGCTGCAACATTACGTCTTATAGATATAGGGTAATTTTAGGGGTCATGAAATTTATACTGATTTCATGTGTTTGTATTTACCAAAGATAATTTAAATAATAACATGAAAATCTACTTAAAGAATGGTTTATGATTGTGGTCATCAAGGGACAGTGATTTGTGGTGAAAGCTGCCCTGTAGGTCTGCTAATTGATGTTCTCAGGGTTGTTACTTGACATATTTTCCTTTATCCTCCCTCTTTCTGTAGTGTGTGACATTTTCTTTCTTGAAGGCAAGAATGTTAATTTATTGGACTTCTTTAATAGGACTGAAACCGATGGATATCTCTACAACTTCAACATCACAATCATGCGAAATCCCTAGTTCTGATGTAATAATCTTGGAAGGTCATACATCTGAGGTTTGATTATGTTGACATTCTCATGAGCTTTTCCACAATTTTGTTTCTTTCACTGCTTTCTTGATATATTTTAATTATGGTATTGTGTTATATTTCCTAAATTAGGTTTGTGCTTGTGCTTGGAGTCCGACAGGTTCTCTTCTTGCATCAGGGTAGGTCCTACATTTGGAGTAATTTCTCAATC
The DNA here is from genome assembly GCA_029378325.1 of Elaeagnus macrophylla. NCBI lineage: Eukaryota > Viridiplantae > Streptophyta > Magnoliopsida > Rosales > Elaeagnaceae > Elaeagnus > Elaeagnus macrophylla. The sequence continues at coordinate 10,666,931 of CM055641.1, forward strand.
TGGCATGCAATTGTGCAATTGTGCCTAGAATAAGCTTTGAGTGTTATGTTATATATTTAACTATTGTTGGTTGCATTTTGCAGGGAGAATCTTATACTAAAAGAATCTATACATTTTGGGCACTCCATTAGTTTCTTTTCTAGGAATTGCATATTGCAGTAGATAGAGATTTATTCTAGCCCAGCATTTTTAAGGTTTCTTTTGTTCAGGTTGTTTCTTCAATGGCATTAACTGTTTGTATCTTCTAGACGATGTATTTTTCTAACATGTGCAGCCAGAAAATTCATATAAGCTGTTTGAGAAAAAAATCCCCATAAAAGCTGGCATTTTCTTTTTAATTATGCTTGGATTTATTTTGCTGATCAGCGCTATATCCTTGACTCGGTATATAATTTCATAATTATTATTATTATCCACTTGTATGGTTATTTAATTTTTCTGTATATATGATTTCCCTATTTATGTTCCATCAATTACAAGATTCTTATGATTGAAATATTTATTTCTATTTATTGGACCTAGTGATAATGAATTACTACATTATGCATGGATCACGATTAGTGCCAGAAGAAAAACAGTTTTTGACATGACATAGTAATACCATCATAAACAGGATAAACAAAGCCTACCATGAATCATTTTGTCATACTATCTGAAGAAAACTGATTCAGTTACTCTTAGGTCTGGAGATTCAACAGTTCGTATTTGGACCATAGCAAAAGGAAGCTGTAGATCTAGTAATGTTGAAGGTAGGACAAATGTTATGGTGCTAAAGCATGTTAAAGCTGGAACAAATGAGAAGAGTAAAGATGTCACAACTCTTGATTGGAATGTGAGTTTTGTTATTAGTTTCATGATGTAGTTTTTGTTATTCCTTGATTTTTACCTTCATGGCTTCATTGCCCCCCCCCCTAATTATGTGTTTTTGTGCAGGGGGAGGGAACTCTTGTTGCAACTGGATCATATGATGGGCAAGCTAGAATTTGGAGTACAAATGGTGAGCTATTTTTCTTATAAGGTCTCATGGTATTGGAGTTTGGATGCTTCACCTTTCCTTGTATCACCAATTTTTTATTTATATTGTCTTGATTACCAACTAACTCTCGGCAAACTGAACTGGTTCTGCTACTTAATATTTGGTGGCTATCACTATATTTGGAGTAGCTGGTATGTTCATAAACATGATTTTCTGTGGGACGTAGTGCATTTCTTCTGCTGAACTCAACAAGCAGGTTAAGAGAGAAAAGCGAGGATGGAAATATGGCTCTACTCACACAGATCAGGATATCTATCTATGATATTCAATTGCCAAACCGATTTTGTTATCTATTGTCTGATGTGATGATTGCTTTATTCATTTTCATTTTTTTTAATATAACTAGTTTTGAAGCTGAATATAATTACGTTTTCTGTTTTTTATTTTTCTTGGTTGAACTTTTTTCCCAGGAGAACTGAGGAGTACTTTGAGCAGGCATAAAGGACCTATATTTTCTCTAAAGTGGAACAAGAAGGGTGATTATATTGTTACTGGTAGCTGTGATAAAACTGCAATAGTGTGGGATGTCAAAGCAGGGCAGTGGAAACAACAATTTGAATTCCATACAGGTACTGACTTCAATAATTGTCAGAATACATATTTTTTGCTTTGCTTTGATTTTGAACATTCATATTTGTGATGCATTCAGGTCCAATACTTGATGTAGACTGGCGTAACAATGTTTCTTTTGCAACAAGCTCTACTGATAACATGATATGCTTGTGGAAGGTTGGTGATAATCGCCCTACCAAATCTTTTAGTGGACATCAGGTACGCGCATAAACCATGTTTGTCAACTAAGTTGGTTCAGTGTGTGTAGTGTAATTAGTTAATCCATACGCGGAGTAGCGCAGTGCAACACGTGGGAATCGAAAGTGCGTTGCTATTTACAAAACATAACCTAAGCTTATATTTTCTGCTATTAGATAAACCTCGGTTACACATTGCTACTCTCCAAAACCCCTGGTTTATTGGTGGGTTTTTGAAGTACAGAAATTTCATTTAAATTTGAGTAATGTCTTTTTTTTGGGGGTAGAAATAGCTTTACGTAATAAACTCTACTTTGTATTTTTGAGGTTATTTGACGACAGACAACTGTAGTTTTTAGCATAAAATCAACTCGAGATAATAGCTATGTCAGTGTTTGTTGGTCTGTCTAGCTGGTTACATGCTGAGTGGGCGAGAGGCTTGTTTAAATTTGGGATTTCAGACGTGCTTGACATTTCAAATTGAAGGCTCTGTATTCGTTATTTTTCCATTTCATTCATTGGCATTAGCTACCCATATTGGTTCAGATAACAAATTAAAGAAGGAAACAAGAAAATCAGGGGTGTGATATTTTATTAGCGTTGTATTCCATAGAGCAGGTTTTCAAGACTAAATACAGAAAATTTGTTTTTACAGGGTGAAGTTAACTGTGTCAAGTGGGATCGAACTGGTTCCTTGTTAGCCTCATGTTCAGATGATACCACTGCAAAGGTTGTTTGAATTATATTCGATTTCTTGCTCGATGCTTTTTAAATCTTATGATCCTTGACACCATGCTGTTTTAGTAATAAGCTTACTTTTAAATTATTCATTTAACTATCCTTCTTAATATAGTTTGTCTGTTTATGTCAACTTATTTGACGTTTAGTAGTTTGTATCTTGGCAAGTGGAAGTTTATCTTTCATCGTTTTGAATCTCACTTGTTGTGAAATGAAAATAAGAGGAGAGAATGGTAACAAAATTGAAAATAGCCGTTTGTTTCATTGATACAGTAGTAAGGAGTACTTTGGTAGTTAAAGAGTGGTGCAACACTCCAACCCTAATAGACTCTTACCCCTTAATAAGGAAAATTTAATTGGTAAATATTTTATTCTCCAACATCATTCCTCCCTCCCTAAGTTTAAATTTCACTTGATATTTTGTAGATATGGAGCATGAAGCATGACATATATGTTCATGATTTTAGAGAGCATACAAAGGTACTATAGATAATAAATATTTCTCAACGTTTATCTGTTCTTTTTTGTATGTTTGAAATAATAAATATTTTGCAGGAGATATACACCATCAGATGGAGTCCCACTGGTCCTGGCACAAACAATCCTCATCAAAAGTTGGTGCTTGCAAGGTAAGCAAAGCTTCCTTCCCAAGCGAAAATGAATATTGTTCGGTTCTGTAGCCTTTGGTAACATTTACTCAGATGCTATCTGCTGGTTAGTAACCAGTTCTTAACAATTACTCTACTGCTGCTTTTCAACACACGGTTTTAGATATCTACTTTAGAAGAATACCTTTTAAAGTCTACAACCGTTTTGTGAGAGCCATGAATAAGTAACTGCCTTTGGCAGGTGGTTTAAAAGTTAGAGTACATAGTTTCCTAACTGATCATTTTTGTATCCTCTGTTTTTTGGGGGATGTTAAAGATTTAGTTTGTTTCCATATTACAAGATTGTGAAATATGAAATCAGTAACATGTCAATGATTCCTTGGGGAAAAATTAGGGACAATTTTTCCTCATGTCTGACTCTGTTAAAACTTTTAATAACAGTGCATCTTTTGACTCAACCGTGAAGCTATGGGATGTGGAACTTGGAAAATGTCTCAACAGCTTGAATGGACACAGGTACAGAATGAGACACGGAGAGCTTTTCAGTAGTTTTACCTGTTATCTCTGCTTGGAAATTTTATACTGATCACTCGGGAACAAGTTAATCATATTCATAACAATAATGGACACAGGTGCAGACCTAGGCACAGAGCGCTTTTTGATTAGTTTTTTCAGTTATATCTGAATGGATATTTTAAACTGAACCATGCATGGCTTGATCATATTCATAACAATATGTCTAGGATAGATTCTGGGCTTTCTGAAAGACTGAGAACAAGCAATATTTTCGTTTTCCTTATTTTTCATGGCCTTTGTTTAGATCATAGAAAATTCAAAATACTTGATAGTTGATAGCAAAGGTTAAATAGGGTTATGTGCTGTTCCATTTTAAATCTAAGAATATATTGACTAACTTGCATTCTTATGGAGACTTCGTAATAAGAAATCTTTATATTCTCCGTAATTCTTTTTTCTTTTTTGGCTGTGAAAAATTTGGTCAGTTTTAAATTGAGAATAATTTGACTTTAAGGGGAAATATGATAATAATTAGGGTAAAGGGCAGTATTAGTCCCATAGCTTTGGGCAGATGAGCAGTTTAGTCTGATAGTTTCCATTTGGAGCAATTTAGTTTCATATACTGTAATAAGCACTTCAGCTCAAAAAAATTTAAAAGAAAAAGAGAGGATGAAACTGCACTTTTTATACTAAAGTTATGAGATTAAAGTGCATATTTGTAAAAGGTATGAGACTAACTTGTTTCAGTTGAAAGCTTATAGACTAAATTGGTTATTTGCCCAAAGCTATGTGCAACTATTGTCCTTCACCCCCTAATAATTAGTGGTTACTGATACCTTTTCTTTTAATCTCCAGGGGTCCTGTATATTCTGTTGCCTTTAGCCCAAATGGTCAGTTTTTGGCAAGTGGATCTCTTGATAAGTCCATGCACGTCTGGTCGCTAAATGAAGGCAAGATCATCAAAACATACAACGGGAATGGGGGCATATTTGAAGTATGTTGGAATAAGGACGGTGACAAGATTGCTGCTTGTTTTGCCAACGGTTCAGTTTGTGTAATGGACTTTAGAATGTAGTCTTGCGAAGTTGAATCTGATTTCTAACTGAATTAGTCAGCCTTCGAATACTTATTGTAATGACGTTTTTCCGTTTGGGGAGGAAAGTTTTGTGGGTGGGCATCATTTAACCATAGATCATAGAACTAGTCACCGATTTTTTATTTTTTACCGACTAAGATTAGTGTTCATATTAGATTTTTAGACGGTTTTTGTTCTGTAGGAAAAATGTAAGTCAGCAATTCAAATAATGTACAGAAGTATTTGGACTAAATTTCATTTACAACATATGGGAAATCATAATTGCTCATTGAATGGCGTTATTTCTCATAATGTGTTGCCCTGTATTGTACTTAATTTGTCCATCCATATCAATAGAATATAACTCTGGTCTGAAGAACTACTTACAATATTACCAATGATCACCACAAGAGCACGTACCATCCACAAAATGGTGGAAACGGTTTCGGTCTCTCATCACAATCTTCCGGCCAGTGATCTTCGAGATTAATTTGGAAACAGCATGACAATCTGAACATACTCTAAGATTCTTTACAATTATCAGGGTTGTTCTGGGTTGAGTACTGATCAACCCAAAAGCCATAGCAAGCTTCTCACTATGAACTTGAAGAGACTGTTCCTTTTGGTTTTCCCCCAAATCATGTAATACAATATCTGTTTGTGGAGTATAGCCGTGGGCTTTGAGCCACTTATTAATCTCCTCCAACATTTCGTATATTTCCTGGCTCCTTGGGTGTCTTTTATCGCCAGCAAGAAACTCATGTACATTGTTACCTACTTCAATTGAGCTACAACCAGGCTCCTTCTGAATCCCACTATCTTTCATCAAGGTTCTTACCCTTGCCACACCATCCCAATTGCCAGCTGCTGCATAGATGTTAGAAAGAAGAACATACGTTCCCGAATTCGCAAGACCACGACCAACAAGAAATTCAGCAATTTCCTCTCCCAAAGCAATGTTGCCATGGAGCCTACAAGCCCCAAGTAAGGTTCCCCATAACACAGGATCAGGTTTAATCTTCATATTCTTGACAAGCTTGTATGCTACTTCTAGATAACCAGCTCGGCTAAGAAGGTTTATCATACATCCATAATGTTCAATCTTTGGTTTGATACCATATTCATCTTCCATCAAGCGGAAAAAACTCCGTCCTTCCCTGACCAATCCAGCATGAACACATGCATTCAAAACCCCAATGAATGTTATATCTGTAGGTTGGTGTCCAACCCCACGCAATTCATGGAACAACTGCAAAGCATCATGGCTAAAACCGTGCATTGCATACCCAACAATCATCGAATTCCAAGCAACAACATCCCTCTCTTTTATCATATCGAAAACAAAACGGGCATCCTCCAAACTACCACATTTGCAATACATATCAACCAATGCTGTACCAACTTGAACATTTACTCGAATACCATTGTTCTTTATGAAAGTATGAATCCATCTACCAGATTCTAAAACCCCGAGCTGCCCACAAGCAGAAAGAATAGCCACTATTGTCACTTCATTAGGCTTAACCTTCGCGGCCAGCATTTTTCTAAACAGCAATACAGCCTCATTTGGCATCCCATTCTGACTATACCCATCAATCATCACATTCCAACACACCACATCTTTATCCTCCAATTCATCAAACAACAACCGAGCCTTGTCAAGCTCCCCGTGCTTCGCATAGCAAGTGATCATTGCCGTCAAAGAAACCAAACTCTTCTTTGGCATTGTGTCGAACAACTGTTGTGCAGACCCAACATCTCCAGCTCTTGCATATACATCAACTAAAGCGGTCCTCACATACAAATCCGAATCAAACCCAAATTTTATTGCTTGGGAATGGAGGGATTTTCCAGGATCAATGAGGCAAGTTTTCAAAACTGCGGAGAAAGTAAAACAATTGGGTTCTATACCTTGATTAAGCATTTGGGTATAGTACAGGAGTGCCTGTTGATGATGGCCTGATTGGGCGTGTCCATGGATGATGGCGGTCCAGAGGAAGACGTTGGGGTTGTGGGTTTGCTCAAAGAGAGCAACGGAGTAATTGAGGCGGCCAAGAGAGGCATAAGAGCGTTGAAGCTTGAAAGACAAAATGGGGTGGTTGTGGAGACTATGGCGGAGAAGAGCAGCATGGGTTTGGAGAAGATGGTGGATAGATTTAGATTTGTCAATAAGGTGAGCATACCTGTCGACTGAAGGAGGAGGAGGAGTTTGGGAAGAAGTTGTGGTGGGAAGAGAAGGTGGAGAAAGAGGAGTAGTGAAAAGAGTGCTTGAAGTCATGGTTCTGTTTTAACTGTTTTTCATCAATTTTGGTGCTTGGACAACTGAAGCATCGAAGTCACAATATTTGTCAATGGGGGATATTAGATGGATTTTGTGGTCGTAATTGATGTTAAGACTTGAGAAGTTCGGATCAGTATTTGTCACTTTTCTCTCACACTACTGATTCAGCTTCACATTTATGCTTCAATTGGGAAAAATGAGAGACTTTGACTTCCATAGTGTAACGGTACGCGAGTTTGCCATGCGAAAATTCGACAATTGGGCTCCAAGACTCTCCAAATCAAGGCTAGCCTATCACCTTTCTAGTCCAAAACATGACCTTTTTGTCCAAAAACTTCAGTGCTCTTTAATAAAATACCAACAAGAACTACTCTTAACGAGTCTCGCACGCATGCGATTTATTGATTGCTTCCCTACATCAAAGTTACATTTACCAAGACGCTCGCCCTATCGTAAGGTTTCACACAATTAAGGCATTATGCTGCACAACTGCTCATCCATCTGTGCAAGTCACGCATGTTGATAGCAAGTAATATAACATTGTACCAAGACTTAGTCGTCTTTTTATACCTCTTATCGAGTCTTTTCATGCACATCCTCGAATATGCAATTTTAACACTAAGGGCCATCTCCATGCCCAAAGGTCTACTTCATCCTACACCTCATGTGCATATATGCTTAATCCTCTTCAGCATACATAACTCAAGCAAACACCCATGCCAACCCATCCTTACGTCATCCAAGCAAATGTGTCTTCCATGCAAGTAAGTTTTATTTATACAAACTCACATGTTGCCTAAGTGAGCAACTCTTTCATCTGAAGCCCCACAATTAATGCCTTCATCCTAGCACGTTGTCACTCACTTCCATGCCATTAAGCCTACAAATCCTTAGTGCTTGGCAGAACCCATGACTAATGCACCGTCCCACTCGACATCACCATCATAAGTGTTGTCATATTCATAATGTGCCTTACTTAGAGTAACGCTGCTTCACTAGCATGCCACTACCCATTGATGCACCATCACTTTTGCAACGCTGTCCACAAGGCATACCGCATTCCCACAAAGCTACTTTAACTTGTCCACATCAAATAAATCGTCGGACATACCTATCCATCACATATAGCCTCTAATGTAGGAATCATGCACAATATCGACCCTTCTGCATCATCGATACTATCCCTAAGACTCCCAGTCTTAAGGAGACATTAACGTGCTCACTTAGCATAATCAATGTCCGTCCCATGGCATTCTCTAGCCCACAAGTAGCTCCCTTAGCACACCGTGCCTACGGGTGTCGGGGCTGGTGGAGAGCTTGACACCATGCCTCCCCTTAAAGAGCGCTTAGAGCATTTTTACTAGTTTCAGGAATAAACATCACTTTACTTGAGGAGACATAAGCTCAAAATAATTCAATAATTATTATTTTGTCAATTACAAAAGTGCCCCTCACGCAGACTGTGACATCCTCCCCCACTTTATTCCTTCGACGTCCTAGTCGAAGTGCTCTCAAGAGTCTTTAGGTTCCGCATCTTCAAATTTGGCTTCTAGCATGTAATTGTCCCTCTACTTCATGTAGAATCACCCCTGATGATGCCCTTCGCGCGCCCCTTGGGACTTGGCTTGAGACTTCACTGCATCTATTCACCCAAACTTAGCTATACTTGAGCAAGTGTCATACCTAATAACACCAGTGATCTCCACTCACCATTGGCCATCCAAAATGACTAGCTCCTCTAATGAGCCTAGTCAGGTCCACTCAATGGACTAGCTCTCTTTGATGCATCTCGCAAGATGTGGCTTGCAAGCCAACTGCTCCTCTGTTGCGGCATCTTTACGGCAAAGTCATACACAAAGACTTGCCTTAGTCCCTCCGTAATGAAATTAGCAATCGAAGTTCCTTGGCCCTTTCGACTTGCAAAACTTCAAACATTCAATACGTACATCGGCCCCTCTAGGTCCTTCCATAAATGTACCGTATTTACATAATTGTTTACACTTGATGCTCCTTGGCCCTTCAAAGTGCAACCCTTAAACATATGCACCTGACACTCCCTGGCCCTTCCATAATGCTACACTTAACCATATGCATCTGGTGTTCCCTAGCCCTTCCATGATGCTATCAATCAAACTTGTTGCTCATGCACTCGGTGCTCCCAAGCTCTTCCAACGTGCACTCTCTACACAATGGTGTGCCCTTTTCTTGAGCGTGGCACTCGTGCCCACCGTATCCCCTATATGGCATCATATGCCCATCCAAAGCGCGAGACGAATTCAACTCTAACAATTGAGATGTACCTTGCAAGGTAGATGTAAGGTTTATGAGTATTGGTAATTTTTGTGGACAAAATGTTTGATTATAATCTAGCATAAGCGTTCACCGTTTAATCAGATGATACATGATGATGGAGTCACCGAGCTTGCAATGCCTATATGACAGGTAAAATATTCTCTCATGCATACACCCTCACACAATTAAGCACTACACTTAGGGTGCGTTTGGTTCAACGTAATAACACATGTAATGTAATGAGTTTTCCTCATTACATTGTTTGTTTTTCAAAAAAGTGGTAATGTAATGTAATGACATTACATCTCCTTAAGTAAAAGTCATTACATACTCAAAATGAAGGAATTACAATTACATTACTGAACAGTGATTTTTTTCCCAACCAACGCGTAAAAATGAACAGTGCCAAGTGAATTAATCGATTCAACCTCCCCTCCGCGTAACGCCAGCTCTGGTGAATGCCGTCCGCCCGGCCAGTTCCTGCCAGCGCAGCCTCGTCCAGCCGTCGTCGTCCACCACAGAATCGCCCAGCCCAGCCCAGCCCTTGCGAATCGCACACCCCAGCCGTCGCACCTCGCGACGCCCACCCAGCCCACCTAGCCCTCGCGACCCCCACCCCAGCCCACCCCATCCCTTGCGACGCCCACCCCAGCCCCGCGACGCCTCAGTGCGATTTTATTTGTTTTTTTTTTTTTTTATGAAATTGTATTTTTTTTTGCGATTTTATTTGTTTTTTTTTTTTTTATGAAATTGTATTTTTTTTTAAATTGTATTATTTTTTATTAATTATTGATATAAAATTATATTTTTTCTGAATGTAATTTTTTTTAAATTATATTTTTTATTAATTATTGTTAAAAAATTGTATTTTTTCTGAATGTAATAGCACATTAATGTAATTTTTTTTAAATTGTATTTTTTATTAATTGTATTTTTTTTCTAAAATTGTATTTTTTTATTAATTGTTGTTATGAAATTGTATTATTTCTGAAATTTTATTTTTTAAAATTGTATTTTTAAAATAATTATATAATTTTTTTTTCTATTCCATTACATTACAGTTGTCAAACCAAACACTGTAATACTGATTCCTCTTTTTATTACAGTGACTAAACCAAACACTGTAATCGTAATACTGATTCCTTTACATTACATTCCATTACGATTACGATTACTATTACGATTACATTCAGTGAACCAAACGCCACCTTAGTATGAATCGTAACGAAAAGAAACTGTGCACATGTTTGTCGATCGATTGAGAGGATAGTTCGATCGATCGAGTCATCGATTGATTGAGTGTAGATCGTCTTCTATCTAGGTGCTCTCGAGTTTGAAAATACATGGTTAGATCGATCGATTGAGCATTGGCTAGATCGATCGAGCCTGTTTTTCAGTTCTACTACAACTCTTTTTTTTTAATTCGACCCATATGTTACTTTTACCAATTGGACCCTATTTAATGTTAAAAGTAAAATTTTTATATGAGTTGAATTGTTGTGAAAGTAGAGTCATTGTTTGAGTAGAATTGTTGTGAAAGTAGAATCCTTGTTTGATTAGAATTGTTGTGAAAACTAAATCCTGATATGAGTAGAGTTGTACTCTTTTATTAATCCTCTTTCAAGTCAAATTAGACTCTATTTAAGCAATGTTTGTTTGTGCAAAATATTCACCACACTGAAATAATATTTCCTACATCCGATTGAGTTTTATTTTAAAGAAAAATCTTATTCTCTTCATCTATCAATCTTAGGCACTTTCTTGTTTTTAATTGTTCAAACATATTGTGTGGTTATGTTTGAATAATTCATGTGCCTAAATGCTTTTCATGATATTGAGCTTTACATAATTATTTTAGAGTTTGCTAGCTGATTTAGCTTTTACGTTATATGCTATTGAATCTGCTAGTTAAGGTTTTTCATTGTTGAATTTGCTCTAGGATACACTTTGCACTTGTGTTATTTGTGCTAACGTTTCAGGTACTGAGGTGACGTGTTCGGTATTTCGTGTGACTCAAAATTACCGAAGTTGACAGATTCGATTGATCTTGTGGGACTCAAGTAGATTGGAACGTTGGTCCAGATTCAGACACCTAGCTTGTGGAGGCTATGAAAGGAGCGACGGCTCGTAAGTAAATTACATGAGGGGGATCTATCTGTGAAGGGTAGTCTAAGACCTGTGGTTGTAATTGAACATTGATTTTCATAGTGGATAGTTAGGTGGTACGGTAGACCGGTGGTTTTCCTCTTAGGTCATTGGTGTGACCTAAGTTGTTTTCACCTAAAAATCTCGTGTATTATTCTTTAATTCTGCATTTTATTTTTACACGCGATTGCATGTCTGGCCGTTGTATTTAGGTTATATAATTAATATCTGTTAAAATTGAAAATAACCTATTTACCCCCTCTAGGTATATTTGATCTGTAACTAAAAACTTTCAATAGAGTTCACAAACTCATTGCTCTTCAACAACAACACCTCTATTCTAAAGCTCTGATGTGCTACCCTTGTACTTCAGTCCCCTATATGACCTTCACTCTAATTAACAACTCGTGTCTTGCTTTTAACTATGCCACATTACCATAGTGGCTTGAGGTCCTCCTCTACTTCATTCTTCGACATCCCCGTTGAAGTAATCTCAAACTCGACGAGCAACGATGAAGTTTTAACCCATGTAGGTGCTATATGGCCCCTTCCTACAATGGAACAATCTCTTCACATCATGAGCATTCTATGCTCTCCCAACATATAGCTTCTCTGTGACTTGAGCGCTCCATGGCCCTTTTCAAAACCAATTGACACACACAGGATACTCTAACCCTCATCATTGCCACTTCATAACAAGTCACTTTGGCGTTCCTTAGCCCCTTCAAATGCAAATTTACTTGACCCATATGGCCTTCAAACCTTTCATGGTTGAAATTGAAGCTGACTCTACTACAACGATGACCCTTTTTGGTCCCTCACTGGCAAATCGTGCCCTTTGACAAAACCAATAGTCTTTGTCTCCCCTCGGATACACTGATTGATCCACCTTAGTCTTCAATGGCACTCTTGCCTTGGCCCACTTGGCCTTCATAACTCAAATTTGGAGTTAGTTGCTATAGCCCCTTTGGTTGGTCCACGTGACCTCCCACCTCACATTATGTTACTGGTGCCCTCCTTGACACTTCATGAGCAAACTCTTTGTGAACGTCTTGAACACATTTCAACCCCCAATAAGGTTTCCTTTTCAAGGCACCCAGACGCATCTGGCTTGTTCTTCCTAGTGCCACCCAAAGCATAAGGGTTGTCAAGACTTCTTTCTAGCAACTGATAAACATATCCATGAAGTACAACTATGTTGGCAACCACACACCAAACCCACAACTTACAAGTTCTTAAATCTTAAGAGAAATGCACCTTCACAACTAACAACCTGAAGAAGATGCGCTACCTGCAGCTTATAACTTCCCATGGATGCAACTGTTACAACAGCTTAGAGTCTCTTGCAACCTTTCATGAACAAAGCACAAGCAAACCACACGGCCATGAACTTTACCCTATCACAGCCTTAAACCAAAGAGCTATGCATACGGGAACTTCCTACAAACAATGCCTTAACGCCCATAGCTTGTAGGTTTCTTCACCTACACACCTAAGTCTATACCAACTCAAACATGTAGGGTTTTGAGACCTTGAGTATTTTGGATAATGCAACCTTTTTCCACTAATACCCGCTTGCTAGACATCAAGCATTACACAAATTGTTGAACTCCTCGAGTTAATCGATTAAAACCAAGCAAGTGCCCTTAACTAGTAGTAAGGAGTTCATGGAAACTCATCATCCAACATTGAGCACCATTCCGCACCAACACACATCTGCCATGAGTGTGAGTCGGCTTTGATATAAAATGTAGCAGTCTGCGAGTACTACCCTCAACGAGTCCAAAACATGACCTTTTTTCCAAAGACTTCAATGCTCCTTAAGAAAATACCAACGAGAACTACTTTCAACGAGTCTCACACGTATGCAACTTACTGATTGCTTCCCAGCATCAAGGTTCCCTTTACTAAGAAGCTCGCCCCCAAGTAAGGTTTCACATCATCAAGGCATTATGCCACACAACTGCCCACCCAACTATGCAAGTCACACATGTTGATAGTAAGTAGTATAACATTGTACCAAGACTTAGTCAGCTTTCTATACCTCTTGTCGGGTCTCTTCATGCACACCCTCGAATAAGCAACTTTGACACTAAAGGTCATCTCCATGCCCAAAGGTTTACTTCATCTTGCACCTCATGTGCATATATGCTTAATCCTCCTCAGCATACATAACTCAAGCAAACACTCATGCCAACTTATCCTCAAATCATCCAAGCAAGTGTGTCTTCCACGCAAGTAAGTTTTATTCATACAAACTCACATATTGCCTGAGTGAGCAACTCTTTGATCTGAAGTCACACAATTGATGCCTTTATCCTAGCACGTTGTTGCCCACTTTCGTGCCATCAAGTATAGGGATTCTTAGTGCTTGGCCGAACTCATGACCAATGCACCGTCCCACTCAACATCATCATCATAAGTGTTGTCACATTCGTAATGTGCCTTACTTAGAGCAACGCTACTTCACTAGCATGCCACTACCCATTAATGCACCATCACTTTTGCAACGTTGCCCACAAGGCATTCCGTATTCCCATGAAGTTACTTTAACTTGCCCATATAGAATAAACCGTCGAGCATACTCATCCATCATATGTAGCCTCTCATGTGGGAATCATGCGCAGTATTGATCCTTCCGCATCACCGATATTGTCCCTAAGACTCCCAATCTTAAGGAGACATTAGCGTGCCTGCTTAACACAATCAATATCCGCCCTATGGGCATTCTCTAGCCCATAGGTAGCTCACTTAGCACACTATACCCATGGGTACCCGAAGTAGTAGAGAGCTAGACACCATGCCTTATCCTAAAGAGCTCTTAGAGCATTTTTACTAGTTTCGGGAACAAACATTACTTTGCTTGAAGAGACATAAGCTCAAAATAATTTAATAATAATTATTTTGTTAATTATCAAAGTATGCCTCATGCTGACCTTGACACATTGCAATATTCTCAACTTTGGGTTGGGCCTTGAAGATTTGGCAATTGGGCTGCAAGTCCAAATTGTTATCCTAACGGCACCGTATGATTACTGAGGTTTAAAGTTTCAAAAACCCTACTACGCACATAAAGGCAGTGGTAACTGTCAATTGACTTTGATACAGAGAAGCAGAGCAATGGCTTGGCGATGTGGTGGATCGCTATCGAGGTCTTTGATGGTCTCCGCCACAAGAGCTTCTTCTTCTACAATCAGATCATCTCCATCAATATCTTCGATTCCTCGCTCCTTACGGCCCAGTTCTCGACGCTCCATATTTTCAATTTCTAGGTTTCTCCTTTTTCACCATTTCATCTTCTATTTATTTGGATCTCCATTTCTTTTTTAATTTCTCATTTTCGTTGAATTACATTAAAGGACTGTTTCGAGTATAGGATGCGCTCAATCAATGATACCTCTGCATAGCGCTGTAGCTGCAGCTCGTCTAACTTCTCACCTTTCTGCTGAAGCTCGCGCTTTCTGCGAGCTGTCTCAGGGTACCTCTATTCAACCCTCGTAAATTTGTGAGCATCGTTTTGGTTTAATTATTACATTTGGATTGTATATTGCTGCGCTTAGATACTCTTTTTGAGAATATAAAATTTTCCTGCGTAGATTTATTATGTTTTTATTTGTTGTTAAGTGGGGTTTTGTGCTTATAATGATTAGCGAGCTGGCCATTTAGTTCGTGTATTTTGTTTGTTAGACATAAAGAGTTCACAATAGTAATTTATAATGCAATGTTTCTTGCGTGAAGTAAACACGAGACCAATTCTATTGACCTCCTATATTTTTCATTTTGAAAAGTGTGATTAGAGTCCCATTGAAATTTTTAAGGAGAAAATATTTCTCAACCCTGAAAATATCTATAGATATTCATCTCTTTTGCCGAGGCTGGGCTTCAGACAGATAACTTCACATTCACACGGTTTTGGTTTTATAACTCTCAATATAATTTTAGGAAAATTATCAAAAGTAACCCCTAAAACTTATAATAATAAAAATATCTAATCGGACGACATTTAACATTGAACAGTGAACAGGCCTTAATTGCCGCAATTCAAAGAAAAATGATGTAACAATCTTTTTTTTTAATAGTGAAAATATATGATTTGAACACAAGATATGCTATTTTTATTATTACAAGTTTTGAGGAAGCTATTTTTGTTTTTCCTATATTTTATTACTGTTTGTATATTTTTTGAATCAAGCAGCATACATCTGACCATCTTCAATGTCTTATTGTCTTTCTGTGTAATTTATTTAAGATCTGCATTTTATCTGCTACAATTAATAGTCTTAGATTGTGGCTTTAGTATATTATGAAACTCTTCAGTGTTTTCCTTCCTAGATAGTGATATTTATCCTTCTAAAATGTGTTCATATAAAGTTCCTCAGTACTCCAAGCTATTCAAATAAAAAAACTAATAGTCCCAATTCAAATAACATTTACAATTTTGGTGTGCTGCAGGTACTTGAACAGACAGTTGGATCGACAGAGCATTTGCTACAATGGAAGTTCTTGGGGGATGAGAGTTCCAGATTCTTGGAGACTATTCTAGTGCGTTAGTTACTAGGTAGGTTCTACATTTGGAACTATTTTCTTATCGTATGTAACAATTAGTTTGGGAGGCTTTTAACACTTCTGTTTTATGTACTATGGACCATCTGCTCAATTCATCAGGATATTTTGTGTCTATTTTGTCATTGGTCATTTCGTAACTTAAAATAGTCTAATAAATACAAAGATGATTACAAATCAACAATGCAAGTGTTGTTTTAAAAGTATGATAACTTCATTTCTATTTGTTTTCTCATGCAACCAAAAATACCGGAGGCCGGGAATCTGGTTGTCGATAGTTTTACTTTGTTGTAGTTTGATGCTCTGGTTTTACACTTTCTTACTCTGCTAGAACTTATACTTCATGCTGCAATTGTTGTCTAGAAAAGAGGTATCCACAGTGATAAAGAAATGCCCCATTGTATTATCTGACTCTAAATAGTGTTAGAACCAAACTGCAGGATTGAAATCTACTGGGTATTTATACTGAAGTCGTAATTCTTTATTCTCATTGTTTTATTGGTGTACGACAATATTTGCATAATATTTTGATTGATAGCGTGAGATTATTGTATATCTAACTGGTGATGAAATTTTAATGTGTAGCATCTGGCATCATTCTAATTACTTGCAAAGCAAAATAACATGGGTTTGATTTGAGTTCTGTTGAAGAATATCAATCGCTCTATTGATAATTTACTTGCGTGCACATGCATGCATGTAGATGTCCTGGACCAGTTATTCCTCTAATTTCTAGTACCGTGTTTTCAAGTTAAAAAAATGCTTTAATTAAATCCCTTGTTTATTTTACATGTTTTACTTGGATTACGCATTTTTTAGGGTTCTCAGCTTTAGTAATACCCTAATTTTGTTTTGGGTATTTTTTTTACCCTTATTATTAATTGGTATTTTAGTGATACTTACATTTATTAAAATGTACCAATTTGGTGTAATTTTTACATGTGACTAGCACATGCAATTTTAATGGACATTTTAGGCATTTTCGTCTTTTCCCTCCCCCTACAATAGAAACATTATTTTTTCAGTCATTTTTTTTCCGTCTCTTCTTTCATCTACATTTTTAATTGATTCATACTCTATAAAAAATGTATTATCTTGTTTGATAAGTTCAAATTATAAAATATAATTGTTGATCACAAAAACATTAATAAAATTTTCAATCTTCTTTCTTAATTGAAAAATATATAATGGGTTGAATAAAAGTAGACGTATTGTACCACTCATTTGTACCTAGCTAAAATCACTCAATTGTTTCCAATAGTGTACTTATCACTTTTATTTTTTTCTTTGTTTTATTTTGCAAGACAAATATCTTGTTTTATTTTGCATTTTCTTAATTTGTTAAAATCATTTAATTTTTTATTTATAATCTAAACTTTTCAGGAAGAACGCATCAAGTAAGCATTGGACAATTATAGTAATACATCATTTATAGAATATGAATTAGTTAAAATTTTTGGGGAGGAAATTAGTTAAAAATGTAAGGGAGAGAAGAGACGAAAAAATTGGCTAAAAAATGATTGAAAAAATGTTATTTCTGTTATAGGGGAGAAAAGAGACAAAAATGCTAAAATTATTATTTATTAAAATTGCATGTGTCAGTCATATCTTAAAATTGCACTAAATTGATTTTTTTTTTTTTTTAAATGTAGATATTATTAAAATATCAATTAATAGCAAGGGTATTAAAAATAAAATTAGGATATTACTAAAATAATAAGTTCGTGTGCCACATATCAAAATTTTATTAAAAAATAAGTAACTTTTATACATTTGGAGGTACATTATTAATATGTTTTGGTATATATTATTTTTTAAATTATTTAATGATATTTTTTATTTTTTAAATTATTAAAAATATATATTTTGTACTAAAATAAATAGTAAAAGTATTGCATTGATTAGTCGAGGGGATATTATAATTATTTAAGTTATCTCCTTAATTTTTTTTTTTTTAAGTTTTGATATTAGTCAATCCTTTACTGACACATCTTCCAAAATAGCTGTGGAACTGTGATATTATGGTGTTTCTACGGATTCTAATTGCAAGCCAGACGAAATAGCCCATGCGACAAAGCTTGAAAGCTTTTCTTGACTCTGAAACGCATATGGAATAATTACGTTGCATGAAAGGCAGAATACAGTAGACACACAATAAATTTATTTTTTTTAAGGAGAGAGATTACAATAAACTCATATCTCAGGCAAAATTAATTATTTTATTTCAAAATATATTGTTAAAATTTCAGTTAACTAAAAAGAGAAGAAAGCACAGTCAAGTAGTAAAAAAAAAAAAAAAATTTGTTTGCTATTAAACCACATAGATAATTTACGCCCAGTTCTTCACTGTTTCTCTATTTAGCCGATTACTCTTTTTTTTTTTAATTGAGAGAGCTTAAAATGACAATAATATCCCTTCATTTATAAAATATAATACTTTTACTATTTATTTTGGTACAAAAATATACTTTTTTAATAATACGAAGGTCAATAAGATATTATTAAATAACTTGAAAAATAATAGATATCAAAACAATAATAAAGATACTAATAAGGTACCTACCTTTCTATGATGTATAAAAGTTACTCATGTTTTAATAAAATTTTGATACATAACACACTATAATTAAGTTGAGTGAATATTTGTGTCCAATTAGCATTTTTCAATGCATTTTCCTTGAGCATACCGTTTGCATTAATAATTTGGTGTAGCTTAGGTTTGGTGGTAGGGTATTAGACAAGCTTAGAAACTAAGAGTATATATGTCTAGTGATTAAGAATATAGAATGGTGAAATGATTAGGACTAATTAGGTCAGAAGTATTTTTGAAATAAAAGAATTTCAATTTGAAAAAACCAGTGTTTTGATTGGTTCACAAGACTGCTTCTGAAACAAATTGCAGATAGCTGACAGATGAGTAATCATCAAATGCAAATATAGCTTATGATATCATATCCTGATACTTTGTCACATAAGAAGGACGTTTCGAAGAGACTTCACAATTAATGTTGCGTGTCCCAGGTTGGGGAATAAATTCTCCCCAAGAACAAGAAGGCAATAAAGCTGATAGGTCATTTTCTACTATCTTCATATTCATATTCATATTCTTATATTTATTACAGGAATATATCAGAACAATCCCACCATAACTTTACCATGTTCATTGTTGGTCCTATTTAACTTCCAGAAACTAGTTTGGAGCTAGAATATGAAGTTCACAATAGCTCTTGAATTATGCTAAAACTTTAAGGTCCCCTCTTATTTCTGGAATAATGACTTCCTCAGCATCCATAAATGTTACTTTGTATGAATCTTTATCAACACTTCACTTTATTTTATGCCTGGATAAGGCTCTGACTTGTTTTGCATTCACTTGCTTTTGACTAGAACACCACTTTCTTATCTTCAAAAATAAAAAAAGGGGGGGATGGGTTGGAGTTTTTATTTTTATTATTAAGTTATGCGGTTTTCGCAATATGTTATTTGAAGACGGTAATAAAGCTACATGAATGTGTAATAAAATCTAGAATAGTATATATCATAATTAAAATAAGAAATAATTACAAACTCGAGTCCATATTAAATGTTGTTTGTTTTTGTTTTTTCCTTCTTGTTTAGTTGGATTTATAGTTTAATGGGAAGCAAGTGAAAGGTAATAATAGATCACATGTGTCAGTTTATTGATAGGCAATTCAATATGGTCTCATGAATTTTAAATGAAATCCACTAACACACTTGTTAATTGGTGGTGGTTTCATACCAACCTCAGAAAATGAGAGTTTTCCATTATAAAATGTGGTAGAATAAACAATGTTAGCATTTGTACATGAAGTTTTTGTCACTTCCTTTTTCCACTAATTTTGGACTGTACTAGATACTTAAAATCTTCAAGACAATCAAATCTTTAAGATCTGACTCATCAATCCATAACCACCAATTATTTTAAGAAAATATCATCATCATGTATTTATAATCATCACAAATTAATTGTTAAAATTTTATTACCCGTAACAAAACTTATATATAAGTCAATGATGAAATATATCACATCATTTTATTTATAATATTATAAACTTTTAAAAAATAAGTTAATATAACTTTTATTATTATTATTCTAAGATGACTATTACATGTAAAAAAAAATTATAAATTATAAATTATCTATAATAAATAATATTAATAAATTAGATTATTTTTTTTTTTTAAATTTTATGATATCTAATACTATACATTATTATTATTATTATTATTATTATAGATAGATAAAGTTTCAACAACTCATTGTTTTCATTATGTCCATTGTCCAATAGAACTAATAGAAGTTGGTCTTATGTTTTATTTTATTTTATCTGTTTTAAAGTTTTTTTTTTCTTATAATCTGTTTTAAAGTTATTAGGTTTTGCTTTTTTTTTTTAAAGAATAATCACACGTGGCTCTCTCAAATCATCACATTTATCAGCCCAAACATTCTGCTGCTTTAACCTTAAAATGTAAATTCTATTTATCACAAATCTAATTAACATATTCAATTATCTTTAGATACTATTTTATTAATTTAATTGCAATGTAAAATGAAATTTTATCAGCGTTTTTTTTTTTTATTATAAGTTATTCATGCCCAAACTCTTCAAACTACATGATATTCAAGAAATATCATTTTCACTTGTCAACCCCTTTTTAGTTATAGTATATCTGGTTAACGGTTGACATTTATTTGTGCAATTTTTTAGTTCGAATATCCTTCCTGTAAAATATTAAAAAATAATAAATAAATAAAAAAAAAGAAAAGAATATCATTTCTTTGAAAAGCTTTTCATTAACTCGTGAGTGGATTTTTGAGCATTTACTGTAAATTAATTAATGTTACTTATCCTAATTGGGAAGTTCAATTAGTCCACCAAAGGATTTTATCTCTAGTACTTCCGATTCATATTACAATATTGAAAAATAATATGGTTTGACTCCCATTTACAATGTTAATTAAGATTAGGTAATACTAAGTCCGCAATTCCATATACTAAAACTTTCTTATTTAACTTACTATTCCTTGCAATATATAAACCAACTATATAGCTAGAGCCTAGAGCCTATAGGTGCGATAAAAGTCAAGAATCCAAAGCTTAAAAGCAAACATGATATTGGCTTTGCTCTGTGAGCAGCAATCTTAAGAAGACACGTAAACATTACATAAACAATTATTATATGAACAATAACAAAACAATTCAACTATAATTTATCATTGATTATTTTATAAGTTTTTATAATTTTTCTTTGTTATAAATAATTTATTTGACAAAAAATTATCTAATTTTTATTTATTTATTGTATTCACTAATACAATACGAAACCATAACACAAACACAATATGATGACTTGAATCTCACCTCTAATCCCCTAAAAATGTCAAGCATCATATAATTTGGTGGAAACATAAAAATAAAAAAATAAAACTAAAATTCATATTATTTTATATTTATTATTATTATCCTCGTCTCCCACTTTCTCCGTTAATAATTTCATCTCTCTTTATTGGGAATAAAATAATTAACTTGCTCATCATTTCATTCCTTTATAAAAAGCATAGCAAACTCATTTCATCAATCCTCCTAATCACTCAAAAAAAAAAAAAAATTAAAATTGAGTTCTCTCTCTAATTCAAAATGTTTTCTAAAGAGAATCAAGATCAAGATCAACAAGGGGCAAATTATGAGTTAACATCAGAAAATAACAACCAAGAAGGCGGTGATGAATCAAAGATAAGAGAAGTTTTTGAAAGAGGAGGAGAAGAAGATGATAACAATATTGGTGAATGGTTGAGCATAAGCCTCAACAAGAATCACAAGTCCCTTAATATACTTGGAGATCATCAAGACCATTATGATTCGTCTCAATCAAAAGCAGCAACAAGTGCTAGTAATAAGGTATTTTCATGCAACTTTTGTATGAGAAAGTTTTATAGCTCACAAGCATTAGGGGGTCACCAAAATGCACATAAGAGAGAAAGAGGAGCTGCCAAAAGGTACCAATCACATAGATTAATGATGTCAGCTATGGGATTTCCTTTCAATACTAATTCACTAGTAACAGCTAGATCACTTGGAGTTCAACCTCACTCACTTTTGCATAAACCCAATAGAGGACCCTCTGCTTTGGCTGCAAAGTTTAGTACTAATCAGTCCAATACAGGGTTTGGAGTAGTGAATTGGACACCATCCTTCATGTTTGAACAAACAAGGGATTCAATTTGGCATGGAAGTTTTCGTTTGGATAATAAATTGTCAGCACAAGCTGCTAATTCTGAACTTGTTCATAACAATTTGGACTTGAATCTTAGGTTGTGAATTTTAAGTTACTACTTGTAATTTTTATTTTTTTATTTTAGTAATTTAGTGTTAATCGATTGGTACTATTGCTTCACATATATGATATGATCATATCCAAAAACGAATAATAAATTATAATAATAAAAAAAATTAGTGAGTGGGATTTATTAATTTGGTGATGGGACTTGAGTTGGACTATGCGGATGAGACAAAACATACACAAGCTCAACAAATCAATAATTGAGTTTGTGCCCATTATAAAGTGCTTTTAAAAAACAATGATAGACAAGTGGGGTTGAGATTTGAACTTTAAATATTTGACGAGTGATACCAGAAGGCATTCTTCATAATCTAGTGTTTTTGGAAAACTTTACATGTCTCTACTATTTACTCATTTTCATTTTATCTCGTACTCAAAACTTTTTTGTAAATGGCGCAAACCAAACATTAAAAATTACACATTGGCATACAGTAGCACACAACAATTATATGTGTTGTTCTACCTTTTGTCACATAAATATCACATAGAATAATTATGGTTGCAATACAAAGCAATTCATTTAATTAAATTAATAACCCTAACTTATTCAACAAAATGAATTCCCCCCTCCATCCTTTCTATTTTACTGTTGACTTTTGACGACAATATTAATTTTATCTTTAACTTAATATTTTTCTAAAATAATGTTTTATAAATTTTAATTTAAAGATGCTAAGCTTATCAAGGTTTGTGTTCAATTTCTTTTATTAATAATAAGTTTCTTTATATTTTGGAGAATAAATAAGCTAATTATCATCTCCTTACTCAACTAATCAAGTATAGAAAGAAAAAAAAAATTCTCTCCCACGTTGCTACTTCTCGTGTGTTGCCTTCGGCAAAGATAGGTAGTCAGTTACTTTCCATCTAAACTCTGATCGCTTTTTGCTTTTTTCTCTTTAGTTTCTCTTCTCAATTGTGCTAGCTCTCTCTCCAGGAGAGAGAGCTTCCTTTTGGATGTTTCTCTCTTCGGCATAACTTGTTGAATAAGGTTCATTTCTGGGTTCAAAAGCCACCGTTGCTGTTTGATTTGGTTTATATTTTTTGTTCTCTGATTCTATTTTTTGGTTTCATTTTCTATTTTTTTATTTTTTTTTAAAGGTTGTGGCTAACAGTTTTCAGTGAGTACACCGGGACATCTCAACTAAGTTGATATCTCCTTAGCACCTTCTTCATTAAACCACTCAACCACTAATATTATTAAATATTAATAAAATTAAGCATATAAATAAAAATTCTCAACAAAACATGTAATTAGTTTTGTTGTTAGCATTTGAATAAATGAAAGAGCTAGCGAAATGTGGGGCATTCCACCACTAAGTTGCTGTACATAAACTAGGAGCCCTAAAAGCTAAGCTAATTGTGTTCTAGTTTGTTGTTTTTGGTTCTCCTTTGTACTTTTTATCAATAAAACTCAACAAGATTTAGAAAATTTTACTCTTTAGATCTATTCTATTTTTATTGTTTTTTGTCTGAAAAATTGCAGAGATTTTTTTTAATATCTTGCCTGATATTTGTAATTAATCTATCGATATTTCATAATTTTCTTTTTAATTATGCTAGTGTGGATAGTGTTTGTATCTTGTTTGGTTTGGTAGTTGAAGATTTGAATTTTTGAGATTCTTGTGAAAAATAACGCAAATAAACACCAACGTTATATATTTATTAAAGAATGTTTAAGGTATCAGTTGCAACGATCAACATTCAAATGAAGAAAACTTAAAAAGGAAAAATGTGAAAGCTCACTTTTTCCCTCATATACACCAACATTATATATTTATTAAAGAATGTTTAAAGTATCAGTTGCAACGATCAACATTCAAATGAATAAAACTAAAAAAGGAAAAATGTGAAAGCTCACTTTTTCCCTCATATTCATTGGGCTCTAACTTCTTTGTCAGTTTTGATTGTACAAGTTTATTTTGTAATATTCCTTTAGAGATATATTCATTGTAATAACTTGTATGGTTTTAATTATATGAATAAAATTCAAAGTTCTTATATGTATATATAAAAAAGAAGAAGTTAATTATAGTATAGGGAAATTCTTTGGTCTTTAAATGAGAAATGAGATGAACCCATTAAGGACTGGATCCACCTTGATACGTGGATTGGGCTAATATTGATTCTGGGACATGGGTCCATAGGGTATAACAGTGTCTAATCAAACAAACTGACCCACATGCCAAAATGTTGAGATCTCTAACTAACTTTAGTAATTATTGCCTTTGATCTTATATCTAGAAGGATGCTGCAACGTAAAATTAAATTGTCATTTTATGAAATTACAGATACTAAGAATATTGTAATCAGAAGTGTAATAATTGAAGTCTCTGAATTTTTTTTATATATGATAACTTAATTATTTACATAATTTCACTTTTTATTTCTTAAAAAAAAATATTTTTACGTTAGAAAAAAATGTATTTTGAACATGAGAAAAACATATGTTATTGCAATTTTTTTTTAACCATAGAAACCTATATACAATCTAAGATATAAACTAAAATTGTGTGGATCATATGGAACTTGCACTAAAAGAATATAGGAGGCATGCATTTCAACTACTTGAATTGAGGAGAAGAAGGAGGTAGATTATAAGTAAGATCGATATAGAAATTTTTCTTATAATAGATTCAAATAATTTAACCTTTATTTTTATCCAAAGAAAATTCAACATTAATGAAAAAAAAAAAAATATATTGTGTTTGAGAGCTAAGAGAGTAACAAATATATATAATCTCATCAAACATAACAATCAACTTTTAATGGAGACTGGTCCAATTAAACTTGTTACTATTGTATATTGTAATGTATCAACGAATGGTGTGGTAAAATTATAGTTTTAAATATAAAAAAAATTGTGATATCACATAAAATTAATTATTGACTTTAAAAACATTTTGTAGATCACAAATTTATGAAAATAAGAATTTTCATAAAATTAACAGGCGCAATTTTCATAAGATTATTTATTTATTTATTTAAAAAAGGACAAAGATACATCTTCCAAGAAAGATATACAAAAAAGTCCATTACAATTTTCCTATATAATAATCATGCGGTTGCTCAGACTTGGCTGCAAAAACTGAAAATGAATGAGAAAGTCTATAGACATACCCACGGGCCATACATAGCTGTGTTTATAGCTTAGCCTAGCAACCCTAGCATCTTTGAATTTCAAGATGATTTACAGGCCTGCAAGATCCTTAAAACCAGATAGGCTAACAAGTCGCAAATGATATTTCTATTTTTAAAGAATTATTTTTTTATATTTCAAAGGGTAGGTATTATTGATGTATAGTAAAATACATATAAATATATAAAATACATGTACATTTACATTTATATTCATATATTAATATTTTTTTAAAATATAAATTATTTTGATATATAATATACTATAATTCTTGTAAAAATTATAACTTCTGATTGTTAGGATTTTGTAATTTACATTAGTTTTTTATTAAGAATCTTTTGAAACAACAATATGAATGTCGACTGAAACATTGCTTACTAAAGGCCAAGACATAGGAACGGATCCAAAAAAAAATTTCAAGGTAGGTTAATATATATTTTAAAAAAAATTAAGAAAGATTTTTATACTCTCGATCTTAATTTATTTATAGTTAACATTAAAAATATATATTTTTAAAATCTAAACAAAATTTTTTATTTAAGTTAAGCCTAATAATACTTTATGACATAAAACTTAACAAATCATCAAATTATGGTAAATTATTATGGAAAAAGAGGACTACTAAATATATATACAAATTTATACTTACAATAGCATTCAAATTAATAATTATATGATATTTATGGATAAAAAGTTTAATGGTTATAATTTTTAGAAGTATATATAACACATATTTATTGATTTGAATATAAATTTAAATATTTAGTTTTAAAAAGAATATAGATAATTTTAATAGTTTTTTTTTAAAAAAAAAATATTATATTTTAACTTGATACAGCAGAGAGCAGAATGATAGAACAAAAAAGGAGCAAAATTATATAAAATATATGACTATAAAGTGGTGTATTGGTTTGATTTTATTTATAAAATTTTGAATATAAATAATATATTAAATTTTACAAAATTATTAATAATATTTATTAAAATAAAAAAAAATTTAAAAATTACCCGGGCTCAAGTCCAATAAAATCAAAGCCATGACATGAAGACAATTTTACTTCTCTAGCAGTTTTGCCCGGACAATGGGGCCTTTGGCCTTGAGTTGAGGGCATGACGATATAATCAATTTTTTTTCTAAATTATGAAACTTTTATTTTAGAGTTTCTTTCATTTTCGCTTTAATTCTGTTATTTATATTCATATTTGTTTGTATTTCGATTCCAGAACGACATGACTTTTAATTTTATCGTTTCAAATCACATACTTACATTAAAATATTATTTAATTTTAAATTAAAACTTACAATATAATATTTAAAAAATCATATATATATATATATATATATATATATATGTGGCATGACACGACTCATGAGCAAAAAATAGCAGCACGACACGGCTAGTAGCCTGCAACCAATAACGAGTTAGATCGAGTTAGGCTATGATGTCTTCTTGTTTTAAAAGTCAATTTTACCAAAATTACTAAATAATTAAAATTATTTACATCAAATAAAATTTAGGTATAGTTCAACAAATTTCTAACTATCTATCAAAAGAGAGATTGTTAACTTTTTAAAATATTATAAATAATTTTTAACTAAATAAATAAATAATTATAAAATAAATAAGCCACGTGTCAAAAATGGAAGCATAACATAGCCCGTATAAAGGCTAAGGATTGACACAACACGCTAGCTACCGTGTTATGCCATGCTATGCCAGTTCAGATTGTTTGATTCCTTTAATGAGTTCAAGAAACCAAAAATATGAAAAATTATATATATATATATATATATATATATAAACACTGTTGACGATAATCTAAACCCTAATTATATATATAATTTATTGTTTGAAACATTTTTACAGATCAACAAGTAAAAAAGATTGATCTACTACTAATTTTTGCAAATGAAACGTTTTTTTTTTTATTAAATTAGTTGAAAAAAATATAGTTTTGACGTTCTGCTTATCTTTTACTAATAAAAAATTCGTAACGTTTAATTTTTACCAGACAAGACATTTCCTCTCTTTACTACTTACTAGTTTAAAAATTAAAAAGTAACAATCAAACAAATTTGTCAACATTTTTATTCTTTTGTTTTCTCAAACTTGTTGCATACCAATGGTCCACATATCTCAGAATCTTACAACATTTGCAGATAGTCTATAACCAAATACTAACACTATATTTTATTTAATTACTGAATTATTTGTTGAGTTTTGGATTGGGTCAATAATAATAATGCATCAGGTCGAATCTTTTGTTCATTATTTTCTTACTGGAAACGGCTTTAATTAGATTATCTTAATTATATATGAAGATACGTACAAATACAAAGTTTTAGATCAGTTAATAGGAAAACAGATTGGTAGAAATTAATTCAATTTATAACGCAACAAATTTTGGAGGTAATATATCTATGTGATTCATGCTCTAAGAATTGACAACAAATATTATAAATTGTTAACCAAAATAATTTTATATAAAAACATCTACCCTTAGTTTTGTAGACATGAAATAACGTGTTAGTATTGAATTAAATGTTAAATTAAAAATATGACATGTTAAAGACTTGATGTAATTGTGGTGCCTCTTATTAATAATAAAAATTATTTTTTTAGTTGTATACTACTCTAGCAGTCTATAACAAATAGCAATTTTTTGCACAATTTGGTTTACATTTCTAACCACTTTATTCTACATATTTATTGCCTATTAATAAAGATATAGCACACAAGAATTGATCTCCTGCCACTATATACAGGGAATGCAAGCATTGATGAAGTCTACGTAGTTCGTTCAAATTATTAAAAGACAAGGGTTTATTAGTTTAATAACCTTTTAATAATGATATAAAGAAGTTTGTTCCGCATACCAAGTTTTCCAGAGGCCCTTTTAGAAAAGAGTCTTGGGCCTTTTATAATAATGGGTGCAATCAAAATTAGCTTATGGTGACTTGGTAAAAGAAATGTTGAGCATGTCCATCTTAATATTTATGTCTATCATGTTTTATTGAAAGAAAAAAAAATATTATTAGAATTTTTTTAAAAATAAGTACCTATCAAATAACAGTAGCAAAATTTGAAGGGGAAAAAAAAAACAGATACTAGATAAAACCTTTTCAGTTAGAAACTCTTTTAGAGGTGAAAGTGATATCCACAATACTATTGGTAGAAAGATAGAGGAATGGTGGACCTAAACATCATTATTAATATAGGAAATTTTGAATAGCAATCATATAAAATTGTAAAGTGCTGGCTTTGATTTATAAGTTGGAGCTGTTAAAAGAGTTTAAAAAGATGATCAAATACATACATACATACATACATACATACATACATACATACATATATATATATATAGGCTACTTTGGAAAAATTAATTAATTCAATTTTTTATTCTTTGTTAACTAGCCACAAATATGAATTATAATTCATATTTCTAGTTTTTATTCCTAAAATTGTTATTATTAAATAATTAATAATATCAATTTTATGAACCGAATATAACTAAGTATTATTCAACACTGTTTAATGTTCCAGCAACTTCTCATAATACAAATCTTGGGTTGAACTAGAGCCGACATTTATGAATCGATAACAAGTTTACATAATGCAAACACACGCAAGGTAAATCTCTAAGTTGAGTTGGAAATGTGCTTAATTTAAAGTCTAGAATAATCTTGAATATAAGAAGTATGTCATGTAACGCACGGGTAAGAAAAGTAAATTATCCAAAAGTCAAAGGAAATGCGTCACATATACTATTATTTATTAAGCACCTTGACATGCTGTTTTAACAACAACAACAACAACAAATTAATTAAAAAATACCCTTTAGTTTAAACTTGGTGAAATACCTCTTTTTAGTCAAACAAATACCTTAGTGATATATTTGGTACACTGAATTATTTAATAGTGGTATATTATACCGAATTATTTTATAATTAATATGTATAATATAATTAAATAAATTAATTATAAATATTTTAATAAATAATTTTTATTATAAAATTTATTTAAATTAAGATTTAATTTATTCTTATTTTTATTACATCTTAAAAATAAAATAAAAATATCATTTTTAATTTAATATGAAAAAAAATTAAGACACATAATTTTATAATTAAAAAAATGAAAAAGATTTAGTTAAGTATCTAGTACAGTTTTGAGTCCAAACTCTCTTATTGTACAATTTTTTACATAACAATATTATTTTAATACTATATGATATTATCTGATTTTACAGTCAAGTGCATGGTTATATATATCGTGTAACAAACATACCATAAAAGTTATAATATGCACGTATGTATTATAGAACGCTAGATTTCATTTTATTTTATGGTAATGCGAAGAAAATAATTAGGAATGCTAATTTTCACTAGGTGTGATATATGTTAAACTAACAAAATAAATAATTTAATTAATTATTATAGCTATGATTTCTATTCTAATTTATAATTTTATTATATTTAATTACATAATAAACAAATATATTTAAAATTTTATATTAATTTTGGGCTATTTAAGATTCAATTTGTAATAATTTATTTACTAAAAGAAAATTTTTGATCACTGTAAAATGTATGAACCCATGAAGAACCTAAAAATAATGGACCATGACCATAAAAGAAATAAAGAAGATTAAAGAAGACTATCTATATAAAAAAGATTATTAGTTGCCATGAGTTGTCGCTAATTATTAATTAAAATTGGTAGCAATAGTTACTGCATGCTGGGCTAAATAGAGACATGGAGGAGAAAATATAAGTTGTGTTAATATTATATTTATACATTCTATATTAAGTCTTTGATAGCAAATTTATTAATTAATTACTAAAGCTAGTTGCAGATAGGAAAAGGATAACCAAATTAGCTGGGGTGTGGAAAAAGAAAGTTTTGGTCATTGGATAAATATGAATAAATTAACTTATAAGTTATTTTGAATCAATGTGTTAGTTGGATTAGATTGAAAAAAATTCAACTCGCTATGTTTGGATCAAATGACAGATGGAACTATTTACCATTTGTTTATTTTGTTGCAATTGAATCGGAATTAACCATAACAAAATTACATTATGTATACCAGATATGTTAAAATATCTAAATTTATATATATATATATTTTTACAATTATATTATTTATATTATGTCAAAATTATTTTTTAAAAAAAATTATTAATTTTTCTAAATAATTCTGTCATAAAGCATCTACGTAAGCCGCGTGACTGAAAATTTTATATCATTATAGCATTTTTCTTGTATATACAGACACGTGAGCTTTTAATTTAGCTAGTAACATATTTTTTTTTTTAAATGTTATTTTTTTTTTTTTTTTTTTTGTATAGTTAGTTAATATAAATGCTTTGGTAAAATAAAAATTAAAATAAACTCATACGTTTAAAAATATTAAACCAAAATTTCAATGAACTTGGTGTTAAATATCAAAATATTGACTCCTTGTAGAGTAATTTAATCGCTTTATTAACTCATGAATCACTTAAAATAATTTTTTCCATATATGATTTGTTTGGACATAACAATCTCTCATTCAAAAGAATTATTACATAATTCAACTCTCTTAATTGAACATACGTGCTATATTCACACTTTATAATGCAATTTAACTCCATACTTCGTGGAAAAAGTCTTGTATCTATGCTCGCATTAAGTTTTGAGATTAACATATAGATTTTTTAATTATGTATTTTTGATAACGATTTTGATTCTTAATTTTTAATTTTTTTCAAGTGATTTTTCAATCAAGTATGTTTGATAATGATTTTTTATTTTAATTTTTACATTTTTAAGGAATCACTACAAAAATATGGGGTGATATATAAATCTTTAAAAATAATATTTTTCAATTAGATTTCTGATTTCTAATTTCTAATTTTTTTTTCATTTTGACTAAATATTTTTTCTAAAGAGTAAATAAAATCTTATAACTTTTTATGTTTAAATATTGAAATAAAACGATTAAAAACTTCAATTTTATAAAAAATAACTAACAAATTTCTTTGTTTTTAAATTTTTTTGAAAAAAATCAAAAAATGAAAATCATTACCAAACAACTTGAAGGTAATTTTTACTTTTTTTTTTCTTCTTGAAAATCACTATATAAAAATTGTTATAAAAAATTACAAAATTAATTATTTAATTATAAATCGTAAATCAATATCATTATCAAACATATTATTATTTAATTTGAATCAAACAAATTTAAGTTATTAGATTTTCTCCCTTTTATTTTTTGGTTCTCTTCTACAAATTACAAAACTGATTCAAGATTGATCGAATCTATCAATTTTTTATATTAAAAATTTCAAAAGAATCCAACCAACTCATACAAATATTACTTTATTTTATTTATATAAAAATTTTAAAAAAATTTAATAATTTTATATTCATATTAACAAATTAAAATTACCTTTTCCTCTTCAAACGAATAAACGAGATCCAAGGCCAAAGCTGCTCGAACCAAATTGAACTTAATAGCGAATATATATAATCGATGAAAATAATAGTGGAATCCACTGCTGTAGATTGAATGGTCAGATCAGATGTAATTCGGCAGAAACGACGTTGCAGCATTGCACTAGCCATTATTAATTAGCAAACAACTTGTACATCAATAGAAAACACTTGCAAGTAGCTACTGCAGTGGAGAACATAACAAACTTGTTCTATCAATGGGCGGCCAAGTTGGTCCTTATTTGTAATCTATAAATGGTGATTGAAACAAGGCTTTGTTTGGCCAATTATCGTAAATATGCTTTCTATGCGTTAAATTTTTTACTGGCTTTGATGCTCCAGTACTACTTGAGTTATCCCTACTCTTTGGTGACGGACCTATGCTTTGATTTTATCGGGCTTGAGCTCGGGTGATTTTCAAATTTTTTTTTACTTTTATAAATATTATTAATATTTTTGTAAAATTTAATATATTATTTATATTCAAAATTTTATAAATAAAATCAAACCAATACACCACTTTATAGTCATATATTTTATATAACTTTGCTCCTCTTTTGTTCTATCATTTTGCTATCTGCTACATCAAGTTAAAATATAGTATTTTTAAAAAAAACTATTAAAATTATCTATATTCTTTTTAAAACTAAATATTTAAATTTATATTTAAATCAATAAATATGTGTTATATATACTTCTAAAAATTATAACCATTAAACTTTTTATCCATAAATATCATATAATTATTAATTTGAATGCTATTGTAAGTATAAATTTGTATATATATTTAATAGTCCTTTTTCTCCATAATAATTGACCATAGTTTGATGATTTGTTAAGTTTTATATCCTAAAGTATCATTAGCCTTAACTTAAATAAAAAATTTTGTTTAAATTTTAAAAATATATATTTTTAATGCTAATTATAAATAAATTAAAATCGAGAGTATATAAACCTTTTTTAATTTTTTTTAAAATATATATTAACTCACCTGGAAAAAAATTCTTAGATCCGTTCCAGCTACTCTTTAATTAATTTATTAATGTGGTGCTAGGTCTCCATATCACATATCACACCTATCCATTAATATCCATTATTTACTACAGAGTAAGCTTCTCTACTTAGCTTTTGTTTATATTTGTTAAGACATATGTTATTAATCTAAGAGTTAATATCTTGTTTATGTTAATATCTTTAAATTAACTACATGTATTAGACTTAAAATAATAGTTAAAATTTAAAAACAAACAAAAATAAGCATCGAAAAAACAAATATATGATCCTAATCTATTTATTATCATCTTCTTTAATAATATACATGAAATACAAATATTAGGAACGTAATGATGGTAGTAATAAATTTTATTTTATTGATTTTTATGAATTTAATTGAGAATAATTGATTAATAGTAAAAGAAAAAGGTAATAAAAATATAAGTTGAAATATTTTAGTTTGAGGAAGAAATGTGTGGATATGTATAACTTTAACTAAAAAGTTCGTTAAATTTTATAAAAATTCATAAAATTTTTATTTTTTAATTTTTTAAAATAAAATAGTGCTACTCACTAATTATCCATATCTAAGATATGACTAGTTTGAATAACAATGTGGGGGCCTAAAATGTAAACTTTTGCGGGAATTTATTAAAAATTTATAGTAACAAAGCTAGCACATTTAATAATGTTGAACGTAAAATATTGAACGGGTTTAAATTGTTGTCGTTTAATTTTAATTGAATGAATATTAAAAAAAATAACATATTAATCATTTTTTTTAATTGTGAAAATAAAAGTTTGAACAAAAGATGCTAGTTTTATTGTTTTTCTAACTTTTGCAAACTAATCATTTATTTTAATATTTGTAAAAAAAAAAAAATATATTTAAATTAACTAATATTTTCATTTTAATAAATATAAAGGAAGGGAATCGTTTTACACTTAATTTAATTTCCTATATAATTTTTCTGATTATCAATGGTTTTTAGTAAATATATCAAGTGTATTAAAATTATGAGATTATAAAACTATAAATTAAAAGCAAATTAATTATATTATAATATATGTGTTAAGTTCTAATAAAAAAAATATTTTTCTCCTTTTTATACAATAATTCTCTATTCATATTATTTCATGAAATTGAACCTTAAATAGCATATAAATTAGAGACGGAGCTATGTTTGAGTTTAAGATAACTCTGACTCTTAATCTATAATATTATTTATATATGTATATAATATAATAGATAATAGATAAAATATTAAATATATGTATTAAATATTTATTTTTTACATAAAATTTATATTATAATAATTTTTTTTCTTTTCTATATTTCAATTTTATCATTTAAAATTTATTCAAATTATGAATGTTTAATACTCCTTTATAAAATATTCAATTAAATTTTTAAACCTACAATTATTTTTTAACCAAATTAAAATTATACTTTTAGCTATTTATTATTGCCAACATTATAGTGACAAATTTTCAATTATTATTCGCAACAATTGTGTGTATGTATAAGCGTGTGGACATACATTAAAAAATATATATTTAATTCATTTTATAACACTAATAATAAAAGAAATTAAAGTTTTTTTATTTTTATTTTTATACAATAATATATATTTTTATATTTCATTTGAAACTTAGCTCCTCTAATATTTTACTTCTAGTTCCTTCCTTAATATACATGCGATATATAATTAAATTAATCTCAAAATAATATATTTATTATAAATAGCGGTACATATCTTATGTGTGTGTCTATATATATATATATATATATATATATATATATATATATATATATATATATATATATATATATATATATAAAGAGAGAAAAATGTGTTATAATTTAAATTATTATTATTATTATTATTATAATTTATTAATGATAATTTTATTTAATAATATTATTAAAGTATAATTAATAAAATAAATATTTTTATTATAATAATAATAAAATTAATTATAATAATATTATTACTCATATATATATATATATATATATATATATATATATATAAACTTAAATTTCACTTAACACTCGCACACTAGTGGTATTTATTTAATAATCCAATTTCCCAATGTAACGTTGAATCTCCAATTAGATCGTGCTAAAGTAAGATGCGGCGGGATTAGATCCTGTTCAACAGTTCAAGTAAAGTCTGTTTCATACACTGATCTGATCTGACCAAACAATAAGATCTAATCATTTCACTTAGAGCCGTATGGTTTACAATTTTAATAATATTAGTTTTTTGATCGACTGGTTATTTAGATTTGATAAATATATATTAATATTAATTATAAAAATAGTTATTATTATTTAAAAATTATTTATTTATTTATAAAATAAATAAATAAAAATAAGTCTTTAAATATAAGTTTTAGGTTTTTTTTATTATAATAAAATAAAATAAAAATTCACTCCAATTCATATATTTTTTAGTCATCCATATGATTTTTCTAAAAAATATATATATATTTATTAAGTTATATAAAGACATATGTGTACATTATTTTTGAAACATAAAAATTAAATCCTTTTATTTTTACGTTAATTACATATGCATATCAGGTGAAGTTAATTAAAATTAAAACTTCATCGATAAAATAGAAATTATATTATGCAATTAAATTATAAAAAATTAATGTTAAATTTTTTTGTAAAGTAGTTTGCATAAATACTCTTAAAATAAATAAATAATTAATTTATTACTTTAGGAAAGAATAATGAAAAATAAAAACTAGGGAAATTAAAAAAAAAAAAAAAACTACTTTAAAAGCAATAAAATTCAAAAATTATATGAGCCACATAATTTTATTTAATAAATAAATTAAATATATCATAACATCATACATGAACTTATTTAATTAATATTTTAATTATTATTATTTAAGAAGATAATTCAACATAAATACTATAAAAATAATGTATATTAATTTACATTTTTTTTTAATTAATTTTAGATATGAAACATGAAAATGCTTAGTTAACAAAAATATAAATAGCTATACATTAAATGGGTAAGCATGAATTGCAAAAATTATCACATTTGATGTTAATAAAATAACTATTTAAGGATTATAAATGTAAAATTAATATAGAATAAAACTACCAAGATAACAATTCATAATAAGACTATTTATTATACATTTTAGTATTTATTGATATAATAAAAAAATAAAAAATAAAAACAAAAAGGAAAATAGAACTATAAGGGTATTATTGTAAATTTATGTGTTAAAACAAGTGACAAAGGTAACAAAACTTATAGAAATTTTTTTTAATAAATATAGACAAGTTTTGTTATGCATGTGATTAGCTTTGTATAGTTTAATCTATATTTTGATTGACAGAAAAATATGAAGATATCTAGTGTATATAGTATGATTTGCATTTTAAGCATATTTATCTTCATCCTTAAACTTTATTAAATTTGTGTTATAATACTGTATTGGGTAACCATTGAAAGCTAACAATTGGCAACAAATAATAATTTAGTCAAAAAGAAAGATAATAAAAATACCACAAAATTATTCCACAAGTAAAAGGAAAATAAACAAACCTTATTTTTGCTAAAATCATACTATAAATATAATTACCAAAATCTTAGCACAAACCCAACTTGTTCAAGTTTTGTAAGCTTATTTTAAAGCAAAATAATACAACTTGCTAAATTTATATACATTGAGATAATTATTTAATAAAATTAATCCAATCGATACAATTATAAAATTTGAAATGACATTGGTGTTTGAGACAAATGATCTTTACACATTGATTAAAAATAATACAATTAAAAAATTTATAAAAATCAAGGTGTCTATTTATTGGGCTAACTTTTTAAAATTATAAAACTTATAAATTTTATAAATTTTCACAATTAGTATAACCTATTTTTATTTTGGATGGAATTGGCATGTTCCAAAGACAAATGACTTTAACAAATGCTATGAACAAATCATAGCAATTATTAGATTACTTTATTTAAATGTATAGATATTAGCATTTAAAAATTAAAATTTATAAAATTAAGAAAATTATTAAATTAAGATAAATTGACATATATATTGTTAAATTTAAATATTTTAATAGGTGAGATAATTTATTTAAATTATTTATACGAAACGATAACTTGTATATAAAGTTTGTTAATTATTGGAGTTAGTAGTTAGTAGTTAGTTAGAGTGTATTTCAAAATAATAATACATTTTTCCTTCAGTTTCATCTTCTTGTATTTCCAAAATTAATATATTTGTAAGCCTTCAATTGTCAAGTAACAAATAAAACAATTAAACCATTAATCTTAAAAAAAAATGTTGAATTGTTCTTATTTTTATATTGTAAATATTACATTTTAAAAAAATAATTCACATGATAATAAAAATTAATATTTTATAATTTAATTAAGTTATAAATGATGATGTCTTTGAACTTAACAATAAAATGTGTGTATTTATTATAACTATATTTAGTATTAGTTAATCTTTATGTATTTAGTCTTATGTTAAAATTTTAAAATTTTAATTTAAAATATTATATTAATGTAAGACTCAGAATTCAACTTTTATTTATGTTATTAAGTTATTATAAAGACTCAAAATTGAATTATTAGTTGAATTGAATATCCTTTCAAAAGTAATAATAAAAATATAAAATAAAATAAAATATATTTTTATAATTACATCTTATAAATTTAAAAAATAAAATAAATACCAAGATAACTAGAAAAACAATCAATAAAAATAACTTTTAAATTTGTGGGTATTTAATATTTTTCTACCATATTTCTATAAAGTAATTACCGAATAAAAATGACTTCGTTTTCTTTAGTTCAGATCGAGGCCAAAATAGTAATTAATCTTAGTAAAACCCGGCTCAAGCGACAAGCATGCCAAATTTGTTTCAAAATCAACTTGAGAGTTGGGGCTATAGTCTGATTTTTTTAAGAGAGCGAGAGAGAATACTTATAGTTTAATATTGTATAGTTGTAGAGTTCGTATTTCTATAAATTTTAACCTATATATGTCTTAAATTTTATTAAATAATTTAATTATTTTTTTATTATGATACATGTTAGACATATCAAATAAACTTTACATTGTAGTCGAAGTAAAATTTATTAAATTATTAAATTATTTTTTATTATGATACATGTTAGACATTTCTAATAAACTTTACATTGTTTTCAAAGTAAAATTATTGGCAAACTTTTATATAGTTATTAATACTTTTTCAAAAATAATAATAAAATAATGTATTTCAATGCATATTATAATTTCTTTGTAACAATTAAAAAAATATTAATTCCTGCATTAAATTAAAAAAAAAAAAAAAAAAACTGATCTTTGTAAAGTGAAATAAAACTTTTTTTCATTTCATTAAAAATAAGATATTTAACCATTATTTTTCTTTCTGATAGGCGGGTTTTTTCCCATACATTTATTATTTTGATTTCAATTTTTTTTATTTTCAAATTAATTTTTTTTATTTTTTATTAATTATTATAAATAATGAATTAAATAATGTAATCATTAATTTACATTAATTATCGTTAACATATATTTTTATAAAAAAAAATAAGTTACTAATTAAGAAATAAAATAGATAAAAATTAATTATTATTAATGCTATTCATTCTAACATCTAATCTCATTTTGTAAAAAATAAAATTTATTAATATATTGCAATCAAAGTTTTAGATGATTTTCTCGAGCCCAACAAATCCATAATTTAGCTTAGAACTTAGTGGCATGTTTGATATTTGTTACACTACGTTAATATTAAGAGGCATAAATGATAAGTAATTTAATTTATTTAAATTTTTATTTAAAATTATATATTTTAATTTTTTTTATTTTAAATTAAAAATTATTTTTTTATTTTTAAAAATGTTATAAAAATATAAAAGTAAATTAAATATTAATTTAAATAAATTTTATAATATTAAATTATTTTAATAAAAAATATATAAATAATTTAATTATATTATATTATATAATTTTTTATTAAATATTATATAAATTAATTATAATATAATTACGTTTAATTTATTTGATATGTTACAGAAAACATAACATGTGGTTAGATGGACAAAGACGCACTTAGTTTTTCTAAGTCATAACCTATATCATGACATCCTTGACCATCTTTCTTTAGACTTAGTCGGCACTAAAAGGCCACAAACTACAGAGTCAAATACTTGGAAAGTTTTAGCACGCTTGTGTAGTAGTGTTTCAGGACAAGAGTTTGACCAGTTTATTGTCTTTCTAGGGGGTTTGGTTATACTGTGGGTGGCCTAAAATTAAGAAACACATCAATCTACGAAATAGGGTTGGCAATTTTTAGACTAATTTATTTATATTAGTTTGATGAACTTATTTTATAATATAGATCTATTTATTTTTAAAAAAATTAAATTATTTTAATTTTATGTAAACGTTAAAAGAATAAAATTTAATGTTTAATTAATAATTTAATTTAAAAAAAAAATTACAGATTAGCATTTGAATTATAATTGTGCACTGATAACTTCTTAAAATAAGTAAAGCAATGAGAATTAGAGACAAAAAGTAATTTAAATCTTTATTTAGTTATAGTAAGTATTTATAAAAATTAATATTAAAAAATAACAATATATTTTATTTCAAATTCGTAATTGATATAAAAATTTAATTATTATAAACATATAAGATATATGTAATATAAATCCTATAAAATTAAAGGTATTTGAAATATATAGGTCATTGGATTAATTCAGTTCACAAATTTTAAAATTTTAATTAACTTATTTAGATTTATAAAATAAAAAACTCATTTTTGTTCGAGTTGATTTTGACCGGGTAAGTTTATTAGTTATTATGCCTACCACTATTTTTTTTGGGGTTAAAATAAAGACATATGTTACCTTTTATATTTATTTTAAAAGATTTAGGAAAATATATAAAGCTAAGCAGTTGAAATAAAATACTTTTATAATGTTAAGGAGTGTATTTTCTAAATATATATATCTTATATTCTTTATGTTTTTATTTAAAACCTATTAGATAAAAAAAAAAAAAAATTATGCATATGTTAAACACATGCAATTTCAAAACTCAAAGACTTATATTAACAATAATTAATATATTTATTATCTATGAATTTTTAATTGGAAATCTAATTTATTAAAAACTTATAGTATTAATGAATTTACTTCAAAGTTAATTTAAAATGTTAAAAATTTAATTTTATACTTTATATTTTAAATATTTTTTAGAAATTAGTCAAACAAAATTAAATTCTAAAAAATAAAATCAATTAAGTACGATACACATTTTTAATTAATATAGAAAAGATGTGCATTGAAATATATATATATATGATTGATTTTATGATATGTTAATAATACTTAATTTTTTCTATTTAAAGTTGTGTATTTGATCCAACCTGATCTTAAATAATTCAATGAAGGTTATCTAGTATTTCCCCACGTAGACCTTCCATGAAACTTCCGAGGCTGCTCTTCCTTTTTATTAAAAAAAAAAAAAACTCTAAAATTCTTTTTTTTTGTATTAATAAAAAAAAAATACACTCAAATATCATGCTAAGATTCGAATTTAGATTCACATGAGAGGAATTAAGAGCCCTAAAATGTTCTTCCTAACAAGAAAGAAATTAGTAAAAAAAAGAACTATTTTTATTTTTATGTTTATTTTTTAAAAATATAAATAAATAAAAATTCCATAAATTTTGAAGTAATTTCTATTGATTAATTCCCTACACTTTTTTAGTATTTTTTTTTTAAATTTATAATGTACAATTTTATAATTATTCTTACTTTTAATCTTTTATTTTATTTTTTATTGTTTATTTATTTATCTTTTTTAAATTTATAATGTGCAATTTCATAATTATTTTTACTTTTATTTTTTTATTATTTATCATTTTCTTAATATTTAGGTAAATTAATATTCTTTATTGTTATTCATTATAATTTTTAATAACAACATAAAAATAAAGTGATATTTTTTCCTTTTATCTTGATTTTGATTTTATATTAATTTTCATTAGAAATTAGTAATAAAGGTAATTAATTAAGGTACATAACGGATATTATTTTACAATTATTCTTAAGTCAAATCTACGTACCCGTGCACTCAATAATAAAAGTTTTTTTTAATAATATTTATAGCATATTTTAAAATTTATAATTTAATATATGTATAATTTATATATTTTTATTATAAAATTATTTTTAAATATTTTACATTTAATATTAGTCAATTACATGTCATATAATGTTGAATTTCGTTCATTTTTAAAATGATTTCTTAAACTGGATTAATTTATAAAAAAAAAAGTGAACAAACTATAAATAATATTTCATATAATCTATTTTGACATAGGGCATTGTTCATCACACAATAATTTAGTAATAAAGGTAATGTAATAATGTTATATGTTTTCTTAGATATTGATTCAAATTTCTTTCTATTATATTAAAATAATTAGCAAATTTATATATTAAATTATACTGTATTAATTAATATAAATTATTGAGCTTTGTTTTTTTCTTTTGATTGAAATTGAGCATTGTTATTTTAACTCAATTAAATAGTTGGCCACAAAGCATTTAGTATTGCGTAAGTTGAATATGACATTCTAGACGAATTAAATAGTGTTCAAATTGTCAATCATAACGTTAGTGTACACGTAAAATAAAGAATATTATTGTTTCACACATGTTGACTTTGAATTTACTTGACTTGTTAAAATTAATTTATTTTATAAATAATATTATATATATTAAATTATTATATATATTAAATAATGTGTTTGTTATTTATTATATGTAAAGTTGATATATGTAATGATAAATTAATTATTATACAATGAATTAATTAAATTATGTCATTTGTATTAATAAAAACAAATAAAAATCATTTTTTAACCATATGCACAATAATTTTCATTTTATATTTTTAACCATAATTTATTGATTGTATAAAGGGAATTAATACTGTTAAAGATAATTTGAATTTGTTTAAGAAAATAATTATATATTTAGAATATTTGTCTAATAAGCATAGAATGTATGATTATTGGTGATAAGAATATGTCTATGCGGACAACAGACGACACAGCTAGCAACCCTAAAAATGAGCCAACATGAAGATATTTATTTAGAGGCTTAGTACTACTTTTTCATGGTTAGGAAAGAAAATCACAATAATGATTATCACGATTTAGAAAAATTAGCCACGTTTCTTAATAGAGAATATATCTCTACAAATATATCATGAAGATCAACTTGTTAAAGTTAGAACAATCAAAAAACAAATTTGTCAAGTAGGAGTGTAGGAAGATGCTCCTTAATTAATATGATGATACATTCTATATATGTACACGTCCAAAAGAGGATATTTGAACTTTTTTCAATAATAATAAAAAAAAACCACCAGAAGGGTAGACCATTGCATTAACGTCTATGATATGCCCCACCTGGATCATAAAAAACTTATAGCAATATCGATCTTGGGCTAGCCAAAAGGATTACAAGTTCGAAATAGAAACATGTGCCCGATAATGTTCGAACCACGTACCTCATAGTCCTATAAGGTAGCAGCACCCTAGCATGTAGCAAGTTTGACAACTCGCCTATTCCAGTTTCAATAAAAGTATTTGAAATTTGCGAATCCTTTTTTTTTTTAGCTGCAATTAGGATGTAAATTGTGTTTTATTTATTGGTTTGACAAACGTTCATTTTTTGTACTTATATTATGTGAAAATTTTCAATTTATTAATTTTGTTATTTT
Organism: Elaeagnus macrophylla; assembly: GCA_029378325.1. Lineage (NCBI taxonomy): Eukaryota > Viridiplantae > Streptophyta > Magnoliopsida > Rosales > Elaeagnaceae > Elaeagnus > Elaeagnus macrophylla. Next base: position 10,709,718 of record CM055641.1, read on the forward strand.
TTGTTACAATTGACTACTTATATTATTACAATATCTTTCAATCAATTATTTTAGTCACAATTGATCGAAAAGTAAAAAGACAGTTTTATTTATATTTTAAAAATAAAATAACAATTATTTTATGCTAATAACACGTGATATATATTTTTCGATCAATTCTAGTCAGAATAATTTATTGAAATAAATTTTATTAACATAAGTAGTAATGCAATAAAAAATAATAAAAGTAATAAATTAAAATTTTTTACGTTATATAATTACTTAAATAAATGTTTGCCCTTATTGGTTATGTGTGTTGTTTTTCGGAATTTTCGTCAAAATTTAGATATTTTAATATTATTAAAATGTATAATTATATTTTTAGTTAATATATTTATTTATAATGATAAGAAAATATAATATAGTTATAAGCATAAAAGAACTCATAGTTATTTCTTGTTAGGTCAACGCTAATTAACGTGAAAGACTTATGCTTGTTTTTTTTTTTTCGATCAATATTTAATGTTATTTTAGTTTATGAGTTAATAGGGTGAAGTAATTGAAATTAAAAGAATTCTTATCAAATTTTGATGCATAAATGACTTAATTATTTTAAAGTTTTTAGTTACAAATCAAATATACCTATGGAGTAAATATGTTATTTTTAATTTTAACATATATTAATTATGTAACCTAAATACAATGGTCAGACATGTAATCACGAGTAAAATAAAATGCAAAATTAAAGAATAATACACGAGATTTTTAGCTGAAAAAAACCTAAGTCACAACAATGACCTTAGAGAAAAATCACTGGTCTACCAGACTACCTAACTATCCACTATGAAAATCAATGTTCAATTACAAGCTCTAGTCTTATACTACTACTCACATATAAATCCCCCTTATGTAATTTACTTACGAGTTATTGCTTCTTTCATAGTCTTTACAAGTTAGGTGTCTGGATCCGGACCAACATTTCGATCTACTTGAGTCCCACAAGATTAATCGAACCCATCAATTTCGGTAATTTCGAGTGACATGAAATACCGAAACACATCACCTTTAGTACATGAAACGTTAGTACAAATAACACAAGTGTAAAGTGTGTCCTAGAGTATATTCAATAATAAAAAATCTTAACTAGCATATTTAAGAACATATACTATAAAAACCAAATCAGCTAGCAAACTCTAAAACGATCATGTAATGCTCAATATCGTGAAGAACAATTAGGCATATGAATTATTCAAACATAACCACTCAATATGTTTAAACAATTAAACTAAGAAAGTGCTTAAGATTAATAGATAAAGAGAAGAAAATTTTTCTTTTAAAATCTCAATCAGATGTAAAAAAATATTATATTTAGTGTGATATATTTTTCTCCTACAAAAATTGTTTATCTAGAGTCTAATTTGACCTAAATGAGAATTAATAATAAAGAAAAATTTTACTCATACAAGGATTCTACTTTTACAATTAGATAGGGTCAAATTGGTAAAAATAACATATGGGCTGAGTTAAAAAAAGACTTGTTGTGAAACTGAAAAACTGGCTCGATCGATCTAGCCAAATCTCTATCAATCGAGAACCTACGCTTGATCGATCTACCAACTATGAGAAACCCTCGATCGATCGACCCAAGCCTCGATCAATCTAACCATACATTTTTCAAACCCAGAGAGCAACTAGATTGAAGTTAATTGATCCTCAATCGAGCTAAGCTCAATTGATCCTCGATCGATCGATCTAACCTCTATCTATCTAACTATGTACACAAAAAAAAATTAAGTGTACGTGCATTATTGTGTGATGGTGTATGCATGAAATATATATTTTTACCTGATACATACGTATTGAGATTTCAGTAGTTTCTTCAATTTTGATTGATTGATTTGACAACGAGTCTAGATACTAGATTACAATAAAAAAAAATTATCTAAGAAAATTGTCAACACTCATAAACCTTACATTATTCAGCTCGTTTTATTTTTAATCCTTTAGTAAAGAAAAAAATATTCATTTAAATTATAAGAAAAATGAATATATATTTTTTTCGAAGGGGATTAAAAATAAAATTTTATTTATTAAAGAAGGTTATGTCATACAATTAATTATTATTTTTTTATAAGATACAAATTTCTAATTTTTTAAATAACATATTATATTTATATCGTACAATATTTGAACCGAAGTCTTCCTAGTACCTTTTAAAGTTAATTAGATGGTATTATACGTCAACAATAATTTCCACGTACTTATACATTACTTGTTAAGTTCATATGTTTTTTAGCTGGGTTTTAATTTTTAATTTAGATGAGAAGAAATAAATAAATGCCAATTTGGTTAATGCAATTAAGACGATGTCTAGATTATGAGCAAGCCCTCTCCCCTTTCAAAAGAGGAAGTATATATTGTATTCACCCAATGAAGAAAAAGAAACAAAAAAAAAAAAAAAAGAAGAAGAGAGAAAGAAAACAGTACAGTAAGGTGTGCAAAAATATCACCGAACCAATCAAAATTTTTAAGAACGAAACCAATCCATACTTTTTTCGATTTTGGTATAGTATTAGGCTGGTTTGGTTCATAATTTTGAAGAACGAAACCGATCCACAGTTTTTTACATAATTTTATTTTTAGCTGTTATTAAACTAAAAAAGCATATATATATTATTTTTTTACAACATAAATAACATATGTTTTTGCAAAAAAAAAAAAAAAAGGTATGTTTTTGATAAAAAAAAATTAAAAATATATATATATATATATACACATTAAAAGAAAATAACATATATTTTTTTCTAAATAAGGGTTAGAAGTGAAACTTTGTGTATGAAGAAATTATGTTGTGTAATTAAAAATATTTTTTTTAGTATACATTTTTTTTTTATATTTATATATATATTTTTTAATCTTTAAACTTTGAATTTATAGCTATTCACTTTTATCTTTTAAACTTCACTCAATAAATATATAAATCAAATAAATATATATATATATTTGAAATAACATAATATATCATCTATTTATATTAAACAAGATTCGATCATACCTTCTTTTAATGACCACTTAAAACATATATTATAAATATTATGTTGCTGATATCTAACTACTATAACTTTAAATATTAAATAATAGGATATAACATTATAGATGGTACTTAAATTATAAGTAGTATTACTTGATTCTTTAGTTTTAGAGAAAAAAAAAAAGTTAATTAAAGACAAAATACATAATTTTAATAGTTTTTTAATTAAAATATTATTTTTTAAATTAATATTTTAATATCAAAATATTAAAATTATATAATTTATTCTTAATTGGTTTCTTAAAAATAGTATTTTAATTAAAAAAATTATTAAAATTATGTGTTTTGTTCTTAATTGACCTTTTTTTCTAAAACTAAGAGACCAAATAACACAATTTATAATCTAGAAAATTAAATGAAACAAATGACACAAGTTATAATCTAAAAAACTAAATGATATAAATGACCTAATCTAAGGGTCTTATATGACATTTTTCTCTAAATAATATAATTAACATTTTCATGGTTAGGAATAAATATAAGAAAAACGTTATAAAAAAAAAAAAACCAAATAACAAAAAAATTATAATAATAACACAAGCAAATACGTATTCAACCCAACTTAACCCAATGAATATTATTAGGTTGAATTGGATTCATGATTTACATTTATTAGTTCGAGTTTTCATATATATATATATATATTTTAATGAATAGATCATATTAGTTCGGATTTTCAGTTTAAGTTGAAAATTGAATTAATTAAAACTGCAAGGCCATTAGTAAACTTTTGTTCAAATACTCTCTTTTTATGATAGGAGTCACAAAATTTTTTGATACCTATTCCCATATTTTATGTAACTTATACTAAATTGAAGCGTCCAAAAACTCATTCATATGTCTATATCAAGTGGTTTGAATATTAATATTTTAAAATAAAAAATTGAAAAGTAATTAAACATAGCAGTATACTGTGTGTCTCTAATGCACCTAAAGTTTCGCTAATAAGAATATTTTCTCACCTCAAATAACAAATTCAATCTACACTAGTATTTTTTTTTTTTTGGCTAAAAAATTGTAATTTGAATACTCTATTTGTTATTATTTTCAATTCTTAAATCAAAACTATTTATTTTTAATCTAATAACTAAGTATTATTTTAATACTTTAAATGCATCTCATGCATTAGATGAAAAAACATGAATGATTAAGATTTAAAAATAAATATAAACAAGTAGAGAATTTTAATCCAAAAAATTAGCCATCTATGTAAATGTAAGCTTATCATCTACCTTTTTTTCTCTATTTATTTGTACTTGTTTTTAAATATCAACCATCCATTTTACATCCAATGTATGTGGTGAATTTGAAACTATTAATAAAAAATAATATTTAATTCTTAGATTAAAAATCTTTAATTAAAATTTAACAAGTAAAAATAAGAACAAGTAGAAGACCCAAATCTGTAAGCTTTCCAAATTGTTACGTGCATCATAACATAATAGTTGAAGATTAAAATAAGAATAAGCTAAGAATTACAATTAATGACTTGACAAGATCAAACACCAAATGAAATATTTTGCGATTATTAATCATTAAGAGCTTGTTATGAGGATTTTGATTCATGATATTTTATTTTTTTTAAGTAATTTTTTAATCAGGTATATTTGGTAACAATTTCTGATTTTAATTTTTAGATTTTTAAGAAATTACTACCAAAATATGGGGTGATTAATAATTTTTTTTAAAAAAGAGAGATTTTTGAATCAGAATTTTTATTTATAATTTTTTTTGTTTTAACCAAACATTTTTCTAAAGAGTCCAAACAACTTGGAGCTAATTTTTTTTTTTTTTTTCTTGAAAATCACTAGTATAAATTTTTATCATTGGTGATTATTTTTATAAAATAATTAAAAATTATAAAATTAATTTATAATTATAAATCAAAATCGTTATCAAATATGCCTTAATTATTTTTTATATTCGTAGACAATTTGTTTTTCTTAGATATATTATTATACACAATATAAATCCACATGACTAAAATACAGTTAGCAATCTTTGCCACCTTAATACTAGAATATACTGGATACTCTCTGTTTCTTTGTTGTTTTTTTAATTGGGATATAAGCTATGTTTACATTGGGCAATGTTTTCTTTAATAATATATTACATATTAAATTAAAAGGAAGTATAAATTAATATTAAAAATATTATTTTTATTATTATAAATTTTAAATAATATTAATTTTGTAATTATTTTAAAAATATACGAGGTAACTAAGGTATACTTCGTCAATAAATTGGTTTGCCCTTTATCTGACACGTTCACTGAAAGAACCCATCAATATACTAAAAAAACATTAACTGAAATATGAAAGAAATTTCGGTTTTTCTTTATCCAACAAAGCCATTATTCACTAGCACATAAGTGCTTCTCCTTCCGACCTAAAAGTTCATGACTACATTCAATGTAATTGTAGGTTTATGCAGCCACCAAATATTAAAATATGAAATTCACACTTATGTGAAGAATTTAATTTTACAAAAGTATCGAATAAATATTGAAAATATTATTATTATTATTAGTGATTTTTTTTCTAAAAATTATAATAATTTTAAAAAAAATATTAAAACTATCCACAAAAATTTCTTATATCAATACTTACAAGTCACACTCATGTAAACAAGAAAACATCGTGCATATATGAGATATAATGAATATTTTAATCTTACAATTTTTTTTTAAATTACAAATTTATTAACCAGCCGTAATTGTAACCTTTTATATATATTAGTTAAAAAATACATGACTTTCACGTGAAATATTTTAATTTTTTTAGTTAATTTCTACATTATATTTAAAATAAATATGAAATTAATTTTTTTGTACGTTTAAATTAATTGTGAAAGTAAAATGACATTTAAAATTTGTATTGAATATAATCTCTATTTTATTATTATGTTTAAAGTTCTTATTTAAATGTAATCATTATTTTTATATTATGTTTAGAGTTCTTATTTGATGTAATAATATATCATGAAAAATAACTAATATTAATAGATTAAAATATAGAGATAATTTTTGTTCAATGCGCAATTTAAACCTATATATATATATCGAAATGTTGATTAATTGCCGTATCAATTTGTTTCCATGCATATATTTCCTTTGTTTAGCAACAAAAACAAATGCATTTCCACTAAAAATATAGGGTTTTTTTTTAATTATTTTATTTTGTTTCCAAAGCTCTAGGATTGAGGTTTCCTTGTGATTGTAAACATTCTATTAGTTAAAAAACTCATAGGCCCACAAACTATTTTTCTTGAAATAATTATATAAATTATAATTAATTTAATATGATGATATTTATTGTCATATTTATTTTATATTAATGATAACTTTATCAAAAAATATCAATAATATATACTTAATTATAGAAATAAAATAAATAATTCATACATTTTTTTTATGATAAAAAAAAAGTAATTGTGATAATATTTTTACTTTTAATTTTTGTTTATAACATCATTACTCTTAATTTAATCAACAATAAAAACAATGTTGTTGTACTTTAATTTAAAAAAAAAAATGTTGTACTGCAAATGTCACGACGTAGAAACATACACACACAAAAAAAAATCCTACCTACCCTAATGATAAAAAACCCTTACCAAAAAGCCTATGCCGCCTGAGACGACGTCAAGAACATAGACAATGCAAATCTAATTACAAACTAAATAACACACATATTTTTTAAATAATTTAGAATTGCTTCTTAATTATCAATTTTTAGCTAATAATCATTAGTTTCATTCAATTTTACATGATCTAATATTTCAAAAAATAATATTATAAACATCAAGTTGCGATATACATCAACAATTTATTAATTATTAATTAAATATATAATTAAAAATATAATATAATTAAATAATTATTATATTTTTATTAATAAAAATTAATAAAATTATGTTATATAAACTCATATATAAGCATATAAAAAATATTTTTGCTCAACAAAAGGCTAATGTTCTCCCCTAAATGCAGCACAAAAAGTTTGTATTAGATTAGCTTCGTTGCTTGGACCGTTCCGCCTGTAGCCACAAGGCATAACTTAGCCGGCAGCTAGCAATCGCTATCAAAGAAGGCCGCGTGGTCAGGCTTCGAGTTAGGCATAGAAGCCAACGCTTACGTGTCATAACACTGGGCCTACATGTCGGGCTTTAACTAGCAAATTGACGTGTCCTGGGGCCCAACTGTCCCCCTCATCACCCAACACATCCAGGGACAAAAATATTTCCCGTGTCGACTCTGACCAGAAACCTCCGTCAGCGTTCGTCCAAGGTACAACGAGTTCCATCATCCACGTGGCATGCATGATGTGGAACTTGACGTGGGACAAACACCGTTTAGCCATTCACAAACCGCTATAAAAGGCAACTCGCTTGTGACCCAAGATCACACACAACTTTATTTTCTAGCTCTTTGAATCAGAAGCTTAATATTCAAATTAATTACTTCCTTCTCTCATTACCAACCCCTTGATCATTTCCTAACGTTCCATCATGGCCGTTCTTTCAACACCCTCCCCACTTGGCCAACCGGCATGCGAGAAGGACGCTGAGGCTCTAGAGTTTATTGAGGAAACCACTAAGAACACTGATGCGGTTCAAGAGGGAATTTTGAGTGAGATACTGAGTCGAAACGCCAAGACTGAGTATCTCATGAGATTCGGACTCGACGGAGCAACTGACCGTGTCACTTTCAAGTCGAAAGTTCCTGTTGTTACGTACGAAGATCTTCTGCCTGAGATCCAACGTATTGCTAATGGCGATCGCTCTCCTATCTTGTGTTCTCATCCCATCTCTGAGTTCCTTACCAGGTAACTATTTTATGCAAAAGTTTTTTTATTTAATGTTTTTAATTTCATTTTTTCTATCATTTGTATAATATAAAATTAAAGTAAAAAAATATAATAATGAATTCAAATCTTCATATATGTGTAATAGTGGTGCAAAGCACGACTTAAAGAATTTTAAAACGATATTTTATGGATTCTAATGGTAAAATATTGCAGTTCTGGAACTTCTGCTGGTGACAGAAAATTGATGCCCACAATTCATGAAGAGTGGGATCGTCGCCAACTATTATACAGTCTTCTTATGCCAGTTATGAACCTGTAAGTATATTTAGTATTCCAGTTAAATATTAATTAATTTTTGAATTTTTTCTAATGAATTATCAAATATGTCTCTCTCTATCACAGCTACGTGCCAGATTTGGACAAAGGCAAAGGTCTCTATTTCTTATTTGTCAAGGCTGAATCAAAGACCCCAGGAGGGCTATTGGCTCGTCCAGTTTTAACAAGCTACTACAAAAGCGAACACTTCAAAACAAGACCATATGACCCATACATGGTTTACACAAGCCCTAATGAAACAATCCTTTGTCCTGACTCATTCCAAAGCATGTATTCTCAAATGCTTTGTGGACTACTCATGCGTTTTGAAGTCCTTCGAGTAGGTGCCGTGTTCGCGTCGGGTTTACTTAGAGCCATTCGTTTCCTTCAAATCAATTGGAAACAATTAGCCCATGATATTTCAACTGGGACTCTAAACCCTAAAATCACCGACTCATCTATTAAAGATTGCATTTCAAAAATTTTGAAACCCAACCCAGAATTGGCTGATTTTATAACCAAACAATGCTCAAGAGATAACTGGGAGAGAATTATAACCAGAATTTGGCCTAACACAAAATATCTAGATGTGATTGTTACTGGTGCAATGGCTCAGTACATTCCCACACTTGATTATTACAGTGGTGGATTACCGAAGGCGTGTACCATGTACGCATCTTCGGAGTGTTATTTTGGACTTAATTTGAGGCCTATGTGTAAACCATTTGAAGTTAGTTACACCATTATGCCCAACATGGCTTACTTTGAGTTTATGCCTCAAGACCCAATAAACCCAACGATTCTATCTCGTGACTCGCCGCCTCGAGTCGTCGATTTGGCTGATGTTGAATTGGGTAAAGAATACGAACTTGTGATAACTACTTATGCTGGCCTTTGCCGTTATAGAGTTGGTGATATTTTACAAGTCACTGGGTTTCACAACTCTGCACCTCAGTTTCGATTTGTGAGGAGAAAAAACGTGCTTTTGAGTATTGATTCAGATAAGACTGACGAGTCCGAGTTACAAAAGGCTGTTGAAAACGCTTCAGAGTTGCTTAAAGAACTCAACACAAGTGTTGTGGAGTACACAAGCTATGCAGATACTACTACAATTCCTGGACATTATGTGATTTATTGGGAATTGTTGGCAAAGGACTCGGCTAACACTCCGAGTCAAGAGGTGTTAAGTCGGTGTTGTTTAGCTATGGAGGAGAGTCTGAATTCAGTTTACAGACAAGGACGAGTAGCTGATAACTCAATTGGACCACTAGAGATAAGGGTTGTTAAAAACGGTACGTTTGAAGAGTTAATGGATTACGCTATTTCAAGAGGCGCGTCGATTAATCAGTATAAGGTACCAAGGTGCGTGAATTTCACCCCCATTATGGAGTTACTTGACTCAAGGGTTGTTTCGGTGCATTTTAGCCCATCTGTGCCGCATTGGACACCAGAACGACGTCGTTGAAGAACAAGTGCGAATATAGTGGTCCAAGAAAAGGAAGGGCAGGGTCTGATGATCTTTGTTTGTTGAACCTTAGCTTTAAAAGGTGTCTTTATTTATTTGTTTTTCTTGAAATCTGCAATGTCTTTGTCTGTGAAATAAGTTCAAGTAATTTGATGTATCTTACAATGTTGGTTTTGCGATTTGTCCTATCTTCATATCAATATCTTTGGCTTTCTCAGCTTTGTCCTTGAAGGTTGAGAAAAAAAGTGATGAGTCATGATCATGAACCGTAGCTAGCTAGCTGTACATTTTTATTTTACAGCTTTGTGAATTATCTATTATTATTATGCCGCAAGCTTTCTTCTGTTTTAAAGCTGTAATTGTTTGTTTAAGATTAATACTAGCTAGCTCTCCAGCTGTGGGCTTTATGTGCATGTATGTTAGTGCATGTGCTAGATCTTCCTCTTTGTTAAGTAGGTTTTGAATTTTATGGAGATACTATGCTCTTTCTTTCTCTTTTAATTAATAATCATTATAATATTTAAGAATAGATTTGGAAGCATGCAACGAGACGCCTTTTAATGGGTGAACATAAGAATAGTAATTTATAATAAGTGAATTATAGTGTAATGATATATGTGACTGCTGTTATAAAATATAGTAATTTGTGATATTAAAGTTGTGTTATATTTTGTGCCTTGTACTTTAAAATTTGTTTATGAAAAAATTATTTTATTATAAGGTTTTAAAAGTCAAAAAATAAATAAATTAAGATTTGAATTCTCTACTTATTTATACTTTTTTTTTTTTTTTTTTAATCTAGAGAATTTGAAATTATTAATAAAAAATGATATTTATTTTTTAGGTTAAAAATAAGTACACGATCTTGGATATTAAAGTTTTGACAACTCAGCAAACAATTACCGGTTGTGCTTTGTGCACTTTCAAGTATAGTCTTGTACTTGTACTATGAACTCTATTTTTGAACCTTATACAATAAATGTCACTTACGGAGATAATTTCACTGGTAAATGTTAGTACCGGATCAAATTAAGCTTCTTCTTTTGTGATATTTTTGTGGAAATTAATATCACAATTATTATCCTTTTTCATTTGTTTAAATAATAACAACGATTATAATATTTTCTAAATTCTATTGATTTTGTATCAGCTTGCAAATAATATAGAACGTGATTTGGTGTTTTTGCTTAAAAGTGTTGATCGTTTTAGAGATTACATCTCTATTATACTACTTAGTATTACTTTTAAGTGTTAAAATTTCTTAATGTTCTTTTTGTCATTGTCCTCACCCTTGCATATAGTGGGGTGCAATACTACAAGTTATAAAAATTTGCACTAATTTGTCATTGCCCTCACCCTTGCATATGTGATTTGGGTGCACTAAAGTTGAAACCAAATTAGTAAAACCAATTTTTAAAAATTAAAAATCGATTCAATCTAACAAATAGTTATAAAAATTACCATGGCCGATCCCCGTAATATTAAAATGAGATGCTTAGTAATACTAAATATGTAAATAAAAGCATTTAGTTTAAACTATATTAGTGTGATTAATAAATAGAAATATTACTTTACTGATATGTTTTCACATGTCATCTTCAAGTTCAATTCAACGAGTCATTCATTGATTAAAATAAAATAACTCTTTCAAACAAATATCAATAGCTTTAATTTTTTGAGTTTTTATTAATAAAATTAAATGATTAATATATATATATATATATATATATATATATATATATATATATATATATTATTGAATTTTCAATAACAATAATCAATTTCAACCGGTCAGTTTGAACAATGTAGGTTATATTTGTTTGAATTAAATAGATTGGTCTGAATGAAATAAACTTTGAGCACCTCTACTCATATTTAGGGGTGTTTAAAAATCAGATCAAATTGATCAAAATTGAAAAATTGGATCGAATTAAACCTGACAGTTTTATAAATTAAACAGTCCGATCTGATTTAGTTTTTTTTTTTTATATTCCAAACTGTTTTACTTTCAATTCGGTTCAATTATATCAATTTTAAAATCAGACCGGACCGAACCGATAATATATATATATATATTTATCAAAATTCTTCTTTACTTCTTCTTCTACGATTCTACCCTAGCTTTTCTTCTCTCTCTTTTTTCCAGCGCCGTCCCACCCATTTCCAGCCGTCCAGCTCCTGCAAGGCAGCCACCAACAGGCCATCCCGTCAACTCCTGCCACTTCCCACTACTTCCCGCTACCTCCCTTCAGCCAGCCGCCACTCCTGTTAGCTCCGTCCTTCCCACTCATCTCTGTTTATGTTTTTATAATGCTTTATGTTTACGCGTGTCATCTCTATTTTTATACTGCATAGTACATAGCTGTAGTAACTCTCAAATCTTGTTGTCCACGATGTATCCCTCCAAAGAATATGCTGGCAAACATCATTCACAAGTTGCACAGCTTGAAGACAATTAGACATCATTTTTATTATTTTCGAATACAAGTTTTAAAGAAATTTAGACGTGGTTTTCTTTTCCATAGCACATGGCACATGCCATATGGGGTAAGCTATGAATTTCCTATCTAACTTCACTCGTCTAATAAATTTACGTATATTTCGGATTTTATAAATAAATCAAGCCATCCAAGTTCTACACATAATTCCATATTGTTCTTTCACAAAAATGTTTGGTTGAGTCAACAATTGAATCATTGATAAATCTCCAAAAGATGTATGAAGACATCAACTTTTTACTGATGACTTTTTAGCATAAAAACTCAAAATCCTCTGTTGAAAGATCACAACTAGCTGGAACATAACTGACCATTGCAAAAAAAAAAAAACCACAAACTATTCCCAATCTGTTATAAAGCTAACCTTACCTTACATGAGTAAAGTCACAATTCTATAGGCATCTACAAAATCCAAGTGCTATCAACAAAATAGAGAAAAAAGAAAGGAAGAGAGGAAGCCCTAGCCACTGAACGACTCTCAAGCTGTAAAAGTATAAATCAAGTCAAAATACAAGCACAACAAAATGTAGGAAATAATATAAAATGCTAAGGCTAAGCCGTTTAGACAAAAGCTATACTAGCTTCTTCATCTGAGAGTCTCTCCTGCCACAAAATTATAACATAAAAAATCGTTAACTAAATCGAATTAAATTGAATTAGATCGTTCAATTTTGAAATTTTATTAGTCAAATGTTAAAATAATATGTTCGGTTCGGTTTGGTTTGGTTTGATTATTTTTTTTTTGTTAAAAATCGTATCGGATCATAGATACTCCTACTCATATCTATCTTCTTCTTTTTTAAAACGTCGTATCCAAATCCAAGTTTCAACCTTTTTCTCTTGATTTGTTTATTCTTTTGGGAAATTCGACTCCCTATGAAAATCCAAAATATATTATTTTTGGGAGATTATGCATATACATAAAATTGGATATTCGAACCTCGTTTCCGTGGATGTTAGTTCACGTGCTAGTAATTCCATGTCCTTATTCTTAGTTTAATATAAAGATAAACAAAATGTATCTCAGTGTTTTTCTTTTCCTAAATAAATCATAATATTATTTTATAATTATAACATTTGGGTATTAGTATTAGAGAGTTCAGGTCTTATTTTTTCATAAATAAAAAGTCCTAGTGTTTTTTTTTTTTTGTCACAATCTTTTAGAATTATTTAAAGAAAGGCAATTAACAAAGTATAATGTTATAGATGCTCTAAATTTATATTAATCTCAATTTCTTGACACCGTTTTTACAATACGTTTACAATAATGGTGTGACGTGTGCCAAAATCACTAGTACCTAATTTACATTCAACAATTTCATGAAGTAAAAAAATAAAAAAAGTTACATTCAACTAAGCGAGGAGAAGAGAGAATTTTTACTGTGTTCCAATTTTTATGGTAGGAGCTAGGATGGCAATTTGATGTTATAGTTTGGATATCCGACTCATTCGAGTCAGATAAGATTAGGATAAAATGGTTCAAAAACGGAATGAGACATTATACATTTTTATTTGAAGCAATTCGATTCGGTGCAAAATTTTGTTCAGTTCGTGGCACAATTCGAATACCCGCTAATTTACTAAAAATTTTAATTACATAAAAATTTATAATTTTTTTTTTCAATTTTTTTAAAATGGGCCAACATTCGGTTTTTTTGGCCTGCAGATATTACCCAAACCGGACCGAACCAAACCTATTTTATTTGAAATAGCTTAATTTAATTTGAACCATATATCAAAACGAATTGGGTTGAATTTAATTCAAATCGATCTGTTGTCATCTCTAATAGGATTTTTTTTTGGGTCATGGGCTCATAGCCACCACCCTACAGGCCTACACTCTTGCTTTTGCCCCTGGCTAATATGGTAGACTAATAACATCCAATATGAAAATGTATTCCATAATGGGAGAATATGTTACTCAATATTCCTTTATTTGTTTTTGTTTTTTTTTTAAGTCAATCGATATAATTAATTTTAGAATACTTAACACACTCATTGCCAATTAAGAAAATAATATTTGAACCTACATCTTACAAAATACGTGGGCTCCACATTTATTTGCTCAATCAAACTCCACTAGTGACAATTAACTGATCAATTGATCAGCCATGCTTATGAGTCACAATCATGTCCCACCGTGTATAGTAGCGAAAAATTCACCCAATACATTATTTGTAATCTATTATTAGGGTACACAATTTCATTCTAAATCTAGGTTTGTATAAATTTATCTTATTCGTCAATTTTTATTTTAAAATATATATATAAAAAAAAAAGGTCCCATCTCATGTTCCAAACTCCACCATCAAATATCACCTAAATGTTAAAATCTACTTGTCCTTGCATACCGGAGGCAGTAGAAAAATATAAGAGATGTATACTAGAATTTTCATGTTTCCAAAAATAATTTATTTTTTATCCAACAAAAATTTGGGATTGGCGAATTTTTAAATAATACAATATACTAAGCTGATTTTACCACTCTTAAATTGATAAATCTTAATTTTATTTCTATCAAAATCAAGCATACCTTAACCTAGGAAGTGGTGAATAAATCATTTAACCCATTTAGTGGGACAAATTATAGATAATTTTTTTCAATTAAAATTTTAATATTTTCATTTATAAATACAAATAAATGAATAAATGTTGCCTCGTGACTTATGAGCATTCCAAAAAGGTAATGAACATCTGAACAGGTCCTCCTTTGGGCATTGGCAGCATACTACTAGTTTTGTAGCGGATGGACTCTAGTGAGTACCGATTGTACCGCTACAACACCATAACAGCTTTATTATTTTATTATTTATTATATTACCAAAATAATATTATCGATAAGTAATTGTCAGTCTTCATTAATTTTTGAAGTTTTATAATATTTTAGAATTAAAAATAAAACATTTGATAGTCGGCAAGTAGATATTTTGCAGGCAGAAAGCTAGAGTATATATGGAACGACCAAACCTAGCAGAATTGTTGGATGAAAATAAATTTATTCTACGTGATACAATATAATTAGTTCTAATCGACTTTAGACCAATTCAATAAATGTTAAATCATCATATAAGCATATTACCTAGATATCCCTTTAAAAAATAAATACAAATGATTATCTCTGATTGTCCGAAAAAGATAAATAAGAAAACAAGTTAATCATACAAGGTACCTACTCAATCTCTGTACTATAAATATACACACTACCACAAAACTGGCATATGGTCACGGTTAAAAACCGTGACCGTAGACCTATGGTCACGGTTTTAAAAACCGTGACCTAAGAAGGAGAGACCGTAGACTATGACCTATGGTCACGGTTAAAAACCGTGACCGTAGATATATGATATGGTCACGGTTATTCATAGACCGTGACCAATTGTTCACTTTAGGTCTCGGTTTTTCAAAAAACCGTGACCATATGTAATACCTATGGTCTCGGTTTTAACAAAGACCGAGACCTTATACAATTCTATGGTCTCGGTTTTTTCAAAAACCGAGACCATAGGTAATGTTCATTTCGTGATATTTGGCACTTTTGGTCTCGGTTTTTCAAAAACCGTGACTATAGGTAATGTTCATTTCAAAATAGTGGCACCTATTTTTAGCATTTTAATAAATTTAAATACCTATTTTTTCAATATTATAAATGCAACATTCATATCCAAAAATATATTATTGAAACTAATATAGCGATTACATTTCATGGGATCCGAATTAGGTTTAAATTACAAATATTAATGCCCAGATTGTTTCAAAATTAATGACACACTTGAGAGTGTCATATAATAGTGGCAATACTAATAATTAAACGTACATATATGAAATTAAACTAATTTAAAGTATTACATAATACTATCGCTTTAAGAAGCGATTTGTGAACTCCGCCCATTCATTCTGCATTTCATCAATTTGATTATCAGTGTATGATCCTTCATTATTAAGCTACATATGAAAGCAAACAATCAATTAGTATTTTGAGTCAATGATGGAAGAAACAAAATTAGTTTTACTTAGAGAATACATAAATAAAATCGTGTTTACCAAGTCAATGATGGAAGCAAGTGCGTTAAGAATGATTGTCCTTATAAACGTAAGGACATAATACCCACACGTAACCAAATCATCTTGATGAGGACACTACATATTAAATAAAATAAATAATTGTAAGCTTAACATTTTGATATGTTAAATTAAATAATTGTAAGGTAAGCATGTAAATGGTTTACAACTAGTCTATTTATATATATACATATATAAGATAAATCTTAAAGGGTTGAAATTGTAGAGCCAAGAACATACCCTTAATCTCGACCACGTTGGCAAACCTTGAGCCCTTCGATTTTGATGGCTACTCAACATAATATAAACCCTATATATACATATATAAACATATAAAATTTTATTTGTTAAATAGATATTATTTGCATAAAAAAAATTAGACTTAAAATTAATGTTTCTAAAGACATTAAACTATATAAGTACTAAAATGTTACTGCTAACCCAGCAATGCCTGTAGGAAGATCAAAAATTTCCAATTAGTGATATTTGTAGTTTCAAGCAGTCAAGCTGATGTTTCTCATTTAGAAAACCCGCTAGGAAACAAACACAAACGTCAAGCTTGAAGAAAAGAAAAATAAAGAAATAAAAAAATCAATGTAATGAGTCATAGATACACCAGCACACATCTATATTCTATCATGGTAAGAGTTTGTCAAACACAGAATGAAATATAGCCATATACATGTTATGATTTGCCCTTAAGAAGAAGCACAATAATCATCATTGTCAATTTTTTTCTAGCATTCAAGCAAGTGTGACTGATATCACCTTGTACATTTTTGACATGGAAATCTAACATCCTTCTTCAATTTACTAGTTTTCCTAAATCGAACAGAGCTTTGTATTCAAAGTATCAAACCATTCAGTACATCATTATTGGAGTGGTTAATCAACTTCTGAACATTAGATATACAGCTAATTTTGAATGCCCAATAGAGCTCCAATTAAAAGTAAAAAAATTACAAAAATTCTAAACCTATGTCTACTGAACAACACAACCCCATCTATCTAGCACCTCACTAGAAATTGAGGAAGAAAGTTCAGTAGATGAAAAGGAAATGATCTAGCACAGCTGCCTACCTCCACACTGAAGCTGTCCAGTTTGTACTTGCAACCAAAGAAGCAGCAAAAACAGATTCAACACCCTAAACAAGCCAACATATTGAATCAGTATTCACCATTCTATTCCTAATACGCCAAGCAGATTGTTATCCATTTTAACAATAAATATTAACAATTACAATCAGTAACTAGATGGGGAATAGGGTCACTATAGTTATGAAAGAAAAGGAAATCATAGTTACATAACATACATAGCATTTATTGCCAGCATGCATATGAAATGCACACCTGTCAGGATCCAATCTTTCTAACAAAAGACAAACAAGATACATAAAAACAAATATTAGGTTTACAAAAGGCAAATGATGTGCACTTCAAACAGGAAGAGTATTGTTGCTACAAAGGAGGTGAAGCAGTTAGAAAGTCAAATTCTGGGGCTCACCAAGGCAGATTGGGTAGGTAGCTCAGTACACCCTTTTGGCGGCGTTCCAGCTAGCTTGGCCGACTCAGTGTAATCCACATCAAGCAAAAACATAATATGACATACCTCAGCCTAACATTAGTTCATTCAAAACAAAGTAATTATGTATATGTTCAAAATCAGACAATATACCCTAGTTGCAACCAAAAACAAATTTGAGAGAAGCTATTTTACCTCGCCACGGGAAAATTTCTTCCCATTGAAAAAGCAATAGAATCCATCAGACGTCAACTGACTCATTAGCCTGATCAAAACACAGTAGCGATCTTCCGTAGTATCATTCCTGTATTCAATCAAATCAAAGAAACTGAAAAGAAACGCACGTAGCTTATTGACAGCCAAGTAAAATTAATTGCTTTCGTTGTGATCAATCATATCTAAACATCTTCAACCAAAAGAGCTAAATTTTCCATTTTCCTTGTTTCTATAGAAAAAAAATTAAGGGTTTTAATTAAACCATCAACTCATCTAAAAAAAAATCAAGAAAATGTATATTTAGATTTATCGAATTTCAAAGAAAACGAAAAGGATATGCTCATGAGACAATCCGAAATCAAGAGGTTTATATGGCACCTAATAAAGACGAGTTCAGTAATATGCTCGATTCGGGAACCACAGAAATGAATGAAGTCCTCGAAGGAGAAGTAATTGGGAACGGCGATAAATATGCTCATACCTTGGCAAGTTGCTGAAATGAAAGCTCCTCAAAAATCAATAGGCTTTACCTTTAGGATTTCAAATGTGCGCAGCTGAGCGGAGGTTGCGAGGAGGCCGGCTGGGGCTGCTGTGGGTCGTTCGCTTTCAATGGCGCCGTCAGCAGGTGCGAGGAGGCTGACTGGGGATGCTAAGGAGCCCGGCTGGGGCTGCTGTGGGTCGTTCGCTTTCAATGGCGCCGTCAGCAGGTGCGAGGAGGCCGACTGGGGATGCTAGGTCGTTCGATTTCAATGGCGCCGCACGGTGCGAGGAGGCCAGACGTACGTTTCAACTACCCTTTAAGGCAGCGAAAGGGAGTGTTTGCGGCTGAGACGACAGCGGCTGGGACTGCTGGGTGCGGCTGGGACTACCTGGTATGGTGGAGGGCTGGTGGCATATGCTGGTGCCAATCCTTGTGTCGAAGAAGATGAGGCAGCGAAAGGGAGTGTTTGCGGCTGAGACGACAGCGGCTGGGACTGCTGGGTGCGGCTGGGACGACAGCGGCTGCGAGGAGGCCGGACGAGGGCGGCTGGGACGACAGCGGCTGAGCGGAGGCCGGACGCGCGCTGCTATGGCTGCTGGGTGGTTCGCTTTTTCTCTGGCGCCGCACGGGATATATACCTGCAAACGTTTCTATCTATTATCATATATATTAGTTAGGTTTCGATGTATTGTTTTGTTTTTTTTTTTTTTTTTTTTTTTTTTTTTTACATATTAGTTATTGTCACGGTTTTTTAAAAACCGAGACTATATCATATTCTACGGTCACGGTTATTTAAAAACCGTGGCTATAAATTTTAAAAAAAAATTTTACTTCACTTATGGTCACGGTTATTCAAAAAACCGAGACTATAAATATACACTATGGTCACGGTTTTATGACGACCGTGACCAAAACCCTATGGCCTCGGTTTTTTGTAAAACCGTGGCCAATTTTCCGAGACTAAAGGCCAGTTTTGTTGTAGTGACATCTCCATCTACCAAGTATGAGTTACAACTTACAACCTACATACATAACTTATGGCTTCAAAAATTATGGGGCAATCAATCATGAATGTTAGAGGCTAGATTTCTCTTGTTCCTTAATATATTTACATTCCATGCATGTTATTGACTTAAGCATTGGAAAATCTTTAGCCACCTTTTCGGGGTATGGTCCAATGCTCTAACGAGTTCTTTTTATAATTGCCAAACGATAAAAGAAAAAGATCACCCCTTTTTTGGAAAAATCTCACTAGGAAGGAGGGCCATTGTTGGACATCAATGACATTTTTCTCCTAGATCATAAGATATAAATTATCTTACTCAAATCGAGGTACCAACCATAGGCTTTTGAGCTTACCTCTTAACAGCTAAAAAAATTAGCATCTTAGTTCAAGACTCAATCTCTTAACCTTTCATCCAAAAGGTTACAAAACCCGCTTCATGTTTGGCTAGTATGGTTTTCAAACTATCTATTGTGAGATCTGTAAGAAGATCACCCTTTTGGTGGTGTACAAGAATTGGCATCTATAAGTATCATTCACTTTTGATAGAAAAGAGGGTGATATATAATCTAATTATTGTGACAAACCCTATGTTTCTTTTACTATAATACAGTAGGTTGGTCCCGAAGATTCAATTCGAATTTCAGATGCTTTTTATTTTTACTTTTTTTTTTTTATATATATATATGAATTATTAGAAGCATTTGCTTTTTTTTTTTTTTTTTTTTTTATTGATTTAAT
Source organism: Elaeagnus macrophylla (assembly GCA_029378325.1). NCBI lineage: Eukaryota > Viridiplantae > Streptophyta > Magnoliopsida > Rosales > Elaeagnaceae > Elaeagnus > Elaeagnus macrophylla. The sequence goes on from CM055641.1 coordinate 10,729,896, forward strand.
TATTAAGGAACAGCAAGTGAAATAATTGAGGCAATGATTACTATTTTAATTTATAATTTATGATTAAATTATACTTAATAATTTTTAAGATAAAAATTAAAAAAATACATAAAAGTAGTTCAGTGATACCTTTTTAAAAAAAAAAAACTTAATGCATTTTGGTTTAATTGTATAGCATAACCCTTTTTCATATATAAACTTTCATTTTTAAACCCCTAAAAAAACATATATTCATTTTTTTATAACGTAAGTGAACATATATTTTTTAGTGTTAGAAGAAAATGAACATAACTGAGTAAATTAAAAATGAAACAGTTGAATAACTAAGTCATTTATGTAACAGATGAAAAAATTTGTTTGTTATTATTTACAGAATTTATGTTTTTAATCTTTTTTTTTCAAATACTTATACAAAAGTTTATTTACTTTCTAAAAAATGTTTAATAAAAATAAAAATAAAAAATAAGAAATTTTATTTGAAAAACTTATTTTCAAATATTTATGTATCATCCCTAGTGATGCAAAATTAAAATTATTAATTATTATCAAATATATTCAATTAAAAAATTACCTGAAAAATAAAAAATTAAGAATCAAATTTACCCAATTTAAGTAAGTAAATCCACGTTTTTTTTTTCTTTCTAAAACTTGGACGTCAAATGTGGACAGTAATATCAGCAATAATGCTCAGCCGTAATGATATGATTTTGACGTGAAGCCTTTGAAGCGTGCTTTTGGGTTTGGATTTTCATTAATGTCACCCTAAATTCCTTTCAGGTTCTTCAAAGTAAATCTTTGAATGTCACACTGTCCTCTACAATGAACAGTTGTGATAATTACCATTTGCTCATAAAGCTCTAGAGATAAAGAAGAATATAAAGAACATGCACCACCCCTTTCATTGATAAAAAAGAGAGCATATTTAATAGATTGATATTTGTAAAAGCATAATCTAGATCTTTTGTATGACTTCATACCGTTGAATACATAACAAATTAGAAAATTTATCAAAAATAACACCTCTGAAATTTAAAGTAACAAAATTAGCACCCCAAATAATATTTAACCTTTAATTTGAACGTGAAATATTAAACAATTTTAAATTATTGTCGTTTAATTCTAATTAAATAGGTGTTCAAAAAAAATGACATATTAATCATTTTTTTTAAATTATGAAAATATAAATTTAAATACAAAGGGTACTAATTTTGTTATTATAAATTTTATAAGAATAGTTTTATTGTTACCCCCAACAAATTATTACATGTGCCTTAATTAGAAACCTATTATCATGTACAATATCTAAAATACTTTTTAGTTAGGGGTTTAAATTTTTGCTTTTAAGATATGTGATACTGCAAGATCAATGTGTTATTAACTTATTATTGATGGGTTACTTTGTGTACCATCAATAATTAGTAAATATGTGAATAAAAAGTTCATATTTTATACTATAAGGGTCATACTTTTAATTATTTTTATTCATATATTTGTCGCATATTGATAATACATATAACAATACGTTAAAAATAACACAGAAGAATTGGACTCGTGTAGCTATGACTTATTACTACGCAAGAAAATAAATTATATCTAACTTAATAAGTAAATATTTTAAAATGAAAATATTGTAACAATTCCTAGTTTGTTAGTTATCTCGAAGAAACTTTGTGTGCAACTGAGAAAATTTAAAAAAAAAATTTATTAAATTGACGATTTAGTTATTATTATTATCATTATTGTTATATAACTCGCATTGTTAGTAACATTGATGAGTAAATTATAATTAATAGTAGAAAGTGAAACCAACCATTTTTGTTGTTGACTTCTTTTCTTTATTCTTTCTTGTACTTGTGTTGTGCGTCTGTGTGTGTGTTTTCCTTCACAATAAATTGTTGTTCTTTTTTTTGGGACAACAACAATAAATTGTTCTTCTAAGCATAGTAAATTTAAAAATTGACGCTGAAGATGAGCATTTTGTTGCTTTTTAAAAAAGAATACTCATGGTTGTTGATTGTGGCATGAGCTAATGTTGAAGATTAGCATTTTTTTTTTTTTTATTACCTTCAAAAAGAGAACTATAAGAACATTGATTTTGTCATGTTGAAGATTATTGGGCCTTTTCTGTTTGTCCAGTAATTTGAACCGACAATGAAAAGAAAAGACCATAGAGAAAAAAGATATTGGGCCGTTTTATGTGTGTCTTTGGGCCACAATGCTACTGCCACATCCGGGCCGTACTCAATTGTAAGGAGTAAAAAAAAAAAAACATTTATTAACCTTGCTACAGCCTTCACTCTAGAAGGAGGGGTTGAAACTTGGACCTTGTCGGTTAACAAACCACACCTTCTAACCAACTGAGTTATTTTAGCTTCTTCTTCTTCTTTTTTTATGTTGAGCTCAAATCAAATTGGCAATGAGAAAATATATATAAGAGATCCAATAGAAATTCCATTGTTTCATAGGAGGAATTGAAAATTGAGTTTTAAAGCAAAATACTGAACCTTTTAACCTTGTGTTATTAGAAGCAGATTGGTGCAAGACGTTAAAATAGAGAAACCAAATTAATTCAAAGGCTTATAAACAACCTGTTACTAGAGAAAATAATATTTTGAGAACAATAATCATTAGTGCTAGAATAATTTAATATTTACATAACAACTTATTAATAAAATATTTTTAAATATAACAAAATTTGTTCCGAAAATAGTGTTACTCATTTCAAGTGCTATGATGTTTCGGCTTAAAAGCAAATATTTGTTCAATAGGAATCAGCCCCTCATGCAAACAAAAATATTTATTCATCGGAATAAATTAATTACATTACAAATTTAAAAAAAAAAATTACTCTTTTTTTTTATACAACTTACACTTGACATTTATAATTGATGAACTTGAATTTCAATCATTTAAAATGATTAAGTGGGCTTCATAAGCCAACATTTTAATAACATTGCTAAGTTAGGGAAAAATGACAAGGTAGGCACCAAGGTCGATTTAAAAAATTATGACAATCACATACCACAGTAACTTTAAAAAAACATCGAGTGTTTTTTGCTTTTATTTTAAAGAACGCTAAAGCCCAAAAATTCTCCGTTGGTGGGGGATCAGGGCTCAGGTCATTTATGTGCACATCATGAAGTAACATACGTTACGTTCCAACCAAGAAAAGGAATTAATACCTCCGTAGAGGCATTCTGACAAAAACAATCAAATTGCCGAAAATCGAATTTCCAATTATATTTACTTTCTTAATCCTCTAACTTTTTGCAACAATTTTTGTCAATCATTTTTGACAACAATTTTTTATGTTGTGCAGTTTAAAAACTCAATAAAATGATAAATAATATAAATATTTTAATATAATTTAAATTTTTCATTTTAATTATCAAAGTTGCTATTTTATCAATTTTACTGCTAAATTTATTGCTAATTGAAAATTTTATTACGTAACATGTACAAAATTTTAGATTTATATTTATAATTTTTTTATTCTAATATCTATATATTTTTTTATAACATGTACAGAATAAAATTATTATTTTTGTACGATGTACAAAATCTTGCATTAAGATATTTAGAATTTATTTATTATGATTTTAAGATTTTTTTATGTAATATGTACATAATAAAAATATTATTTTGTATCATGTACAGAAACTTGCATTCATTCTGTAAGTTGTACAAAAAAATATAAATAATTATGTACGCTAGTCATTATGTAAATTATAAATAGTTTTATACTTGAATTATTCTATAAGTTATACATAAATTATAAATAATTATGTATCTAGATCATTTTGTAAATTGTACTTGTACATAAATTATAAATCATTTTGTAAGTTGTACAGAAGTTGTAAATAATTATGTATGGAGGTCATTCTGTAAGTTGTACAGAATCTTCTTTTAACTTATTTACTAAGGATATTTTTATAAATTTATATTTTAATTAAATTATAAAACGATTCGTTTTTATTAAATATTACGCTATTTTTATCCATTTTTGGTTTATGTTCGCTTACCCTCTATATCTGTCCCGAACTCCAAGAAAAGCATAAAGAGGAGTTTTGATCCAATTGAAGGAAAAGGCTTTATCTATCATCATGCGTATTATGCCTCACTCTTTCTGAAAGATTTCCGACGCTTTATTTGATTTTTTTTCTTCTTCTTTTTTCTTTTAACAGAGAACAAGATTCCATCCTTTAAATAATTTTACAAACGACGAAAAAATATACGTTGAAATTAACAACATTCGATAAATATTAATAAATACAAAAATTAAATTATATGTAATTGAATAATGAACAAATTTAAATGATTATAACACATCTTCAACAACTTTAAATTGATACATGTTCATTTTAAAATATTTAAAAATCTTAGACTTAAATAGCATATATAATATGTAAGTAATTAAATTAATTTCAAAATAATATATAATTTATACATAATACATAAAATATACTTAAATTACTTTGTATAATTAATTCAATTATGTTAATATACTATTATTGACTTTTAAATCAATATTTGGGCTATATTTTTTTTCTAACAATAAAAAATATATATAAAATTATTTTTATGATTATAGATTTTAATAAATTTTATTTTACTTAATTTTTTTAATTAGAAATTTATGAAAGTTCACCGGCATATAATTATTAATTGGTATCTATTAATTTTCAGCCTTCAAGATATCTTTAAAAAAAAAAATCGACAGTTAATGCAGTTCTTAAGATTTCTAAACATGATTTGTGATTGTCGTGATGATTACATGGAAGGGAGATTATGTTTCCATAAAAATGGAGTTACAATATCAACTATTTAAAATTTACAGGGACTTATATAACATACAGGAAGTTCTTGGGGCCTAGTGGTGTAAAGTAAGCAAGTGAAACCACGAGGCAAACGTCAGCACATTCGTGGCTTCCACACACATGGCACCATCACACCCATCTTTCCCACGCTTTCTCGTCCTCTTCGTCACATCCCAAACGGTATCCTTTTTCTTCATTACATCCACGTGTCATACTTTCTTTGGTCTTTTTTGGATAATTATTAATAAACTTCTAAGCATGAGTTAATATTATATACAGATAAAAATAATTATTCGTTGAGTGAGACATGTTAATCTAATTAATTTCCAAAATATGATGCTGCTTTTCTCTTCCTAACAAGATGACGCTGATGTGAGGGTGAGGTTATTGTTAGTTGTTACACTTACTAAACATTCTCAAGTTCTTGAATTATATTCATTTAATATATATCATAATTTTAAAAAATGTTAACATTAGAAAATAAATAGTAAGTTCTAAGTTTTTAAATCGTAAATATTACTAGTATTTTAACAATTTTCTATTAAAAAAACACAAGAAATTATATTTACTCCGGACAATTATGTATCTAAAAGGCCACAAACAGTGGAAAAAGTTTATAGCCTCTATTTCATCGCCAAGAGTTATGATTATACCATATTTTACATGATAAATGCTCGTTAAAAATATATTGTTTGAGTTGATAATGTATTTTATTGCTTTGTTCATCAATGCAATGTAACTCTGAGACAAAATTTTGTTGGACTGTTTTATCCTGGAAACGACGAGGCTGTGTTTGCTTGCACAATTTTAAGCAGAGCCGCGAAACTTCTTAAAGAGAGCGACCTAGTCCGCAACTCTACGCAAATAGTTATTTCAGTAATTTGGTAACCTCATTACTATCTACTTTTTACGTAATTGTTTCAACATAAATACACCTTAAATTTAAAACTAAAATACTCATCACTCGTTAATTTAGTGACAATAGTAGTGTTTCAATTTAAGATTGTGAATTTAAGACTTATATAAGATAATATTGTAAGTACCATAGAATTAAAGATTTTTTAATGATGGTGCTAAATTTTGCTTATGAAATTCCTTTAAAAAAAAAATGGTGAATAAGACTTAGATGTGTGATATCACACAATAAACAAACTCACATTAGTTTATCTATTAAACAACATAACATATAAACCATACTTTAACAAAAATAATTGCTTATAACATACTTATATTTATAAAGTAATGCTTGTAATGCATTATTATTTATTAGATAATATATTTATGCTTAAAGAGTAAAATCTTGCAATGCATTGATATTTCTTATAAACACTTTTCAAAACTTTTATCTTTTTTTATTAAGAGTACAATAAATCATCCCTTAATTTATCGTAGTGGTGCCTTATATAGATTATTTATTGGTGACTGACACGTATGAAGGGCATGCGTAAATGAGCCTTATAATAATTTGAAACAAATTAAAATTCCATTTCACGCTCATATGTACAAATACGTTCAAACTCACAGTAAATACTCTTATGTCTCCAGACACCCATACTTACATAAGAGACACATATCATATACGACCCTTAAATATATCATAATTTATCATATTGTATCACTCTAAGGCACTTAACTTACATTTAAATGATTCAAGTATTCTAATAAAACATAAAATATATGTTTGCTTGAAAACTTTGCTTAAAAATATCTTATTTATTTGAAAGGTTTTTTATGAACAAAAACTCTTAAAACTTATGCGTATGATGACATGCATAAATTAATACATATGTCAAACAATACTCAATTACATATAACAAAACTTGAGACAAATATAGTAGATATTCATAAAACATCATTTCATTCAAAATAAAAATATAACACAAGCACTTTCTTAAAACACCAAATAAACATATTATCAGACAAGTAGATCAAACAAATATTTAATATTTCAAGTATGATCAGTTTATTTATCTCAAATATGCTGTAAAATTTTACAATATCGGATGATCTAAATACAACCAATGTTATTTTGTAATTTTCAAGAATAAAATAATTAACTTATAATCTTAACTGTGAGAATATTACTATATATTTTTCTTTTATTTGTTCTTAAATCATAATACTCGTATATTTTCATAAATTATGATATTTTTGATAAATAATTTACGTTTTAAAATTTTCTTTACACTTATAGAAGATCATCTCAAATAAAATATATGACACTCATTATAACCTAAAAATCTATATTAATATAAACATATCTTAATGCATAATTTATTATAAAACATATAAAATTAATTTCTTCTTAAATTTTTTTAGAGTAAAACTAGACACATGTATCTATTTGAACAAAAAAAATCTTATTAAATGATAAAGGTATAAAATTCGAAAACATACTTTAAAACCAATTCATGAAAACTGTCAAAAAATTCTTAATCATAATATCTTTTATTGAAAAATAGTTCAAATATTCTTGAAAAATTATTTGGTTTCAAAATTTTCAGAAAAAAAATCAGTAACATATATATAAAGTTTTATTAATATTTTATATTAAAATAGTTATTTTAAATAATTTTAAAATATTTTTATTTCGAATACTAATACAAAATTGCAGAATTTCAAAATTTTAAATATAACTTTAAATATTCACGAAAACTATAAAATAAAATATTTTTAAGTGATTCAAAAACTATTAGACTAAAAAATATGTCTATTTTTACCAATAAGAATTTTAAGTCATAATTCAGAATCTAACTATTTCAAAATTATCATAACATATATTAGACTTAGAGTTTTAGGGTTCTAAGGTTTCGTTATAGTCTCTTTTTTTTCTCTCTTAATTTTAATATATAAAAAAATCCATTAAAATTAAAAAAAATTAGATTATGTTAATTTTCATTATTAAATTTTTTTTTCTTGTAACCCTTGATAAAAATATATAAAAATTTTCAAAAATTATGAATTTTGATATTAAATTCTTACCTTAAGATCATTTTTATGATTATTTAAATACTCTTTAGAAGCTAAAATGAAGATGAAAAGAGAAACAAATTTAACGTGTAAATATTTTATCTTATTATTTTATTTAAATTTTTTATTTTATTTTGATTTCTTATGAAATGCAAATTTTAATTTATTTAAATAAATTAATCTAATTATATTTTAACATAAATATTTTTTTATACTAATATTATTATTATTATTGGTCTTTACAAATTTTTGCATACAACATTAATTAATAATAATTACCTTTCCATTTTCCTTTTAGACTTTATTGAAATTTAGAAGTAATATTGATTCAATAACTTCAAATTACTTATATTTATTTTTAGTATTTTAATATATATATTATTAATAAATAGTAAATAAATAATTTTTTTATATTTTAAGTAATTCTATTTTTTAATTTAATAAAAATTATTTAAATATATATTATACATTCATAAAAAATAATACGGTAAATTTAAACTCCATGGCTCGAGCACCGCGCCCTGAGTCAGATCAGATGACGGCACATTGTAAATTTCGAAATACATAGAAATAATTTTTAAAAAAGTTACAGCAAAAATGACATCAATGCCCCTGCAGTGCAGCCGTTCAATGCATTTCAAGCGAAAGAGTCTGAAACGGTCCTTGCATATAGCATCTTATTATTGGTGGTATGGTACCAATCAAATACCAAAATTTCCCCTTAACAAAGTTGCCACGATTTCGTTTAATCTATTTGTATCCTTCTTAAAAGGGAGAGAAAAAAATAGTATAATGGAATTTTTTTTATATTAAAAAATCTTGAGTAATATTATCGTAAGTCAGTTGATTAATAAATTATGTCGATACGATGAAAATTTACATATAATTTTAATTTAAATATAAGATTGGAGATATTTATCATATAATTAGATGTATGATAATAATTTACATATAATTTTAATTCAGAGGTAAGGTAAAATATATTATAACATAATTATACATGTGAAAAAATTTAAATCCAATCGAACACAAGAACTTATTCTCTCGAATATATTAATAGAATTATGGCGTTAACTTAACCCCTGCGCGTATTATGGGATTAAGTAGTATAATTGTGTGGGATAAAAGTGTGTAAGTGTGTTCAATAAGTTTACACGTATAATAATTATGTGTCATAAATATTAGTTAGTATTTTTTTAAAATATTTTATATTTTTTTATTCGAAACTTAATAAATAAATAAAAATTAAGTTTGTACCACAGACCAACCGCATTAAATATAATAAGTATACAGTTAATTTAATGCTTTGTAACTATAATTGTGAGTAATATATATATATATATATATTTTGAACAGAAAAAATTGTTTGTAATATTGGTGTGACCATTTACGACAATGACGTAAAGAATGAAGTCTTGGAGATTTGAAGGAGAGAGAAGAAAACGATAATTCATCAGCAGAGCTCTAAGCCACTAGGCAACCAAATAAGTAATCAAAGCTTACCACACATTCTTGAAAAACAAAAACGGAAAACAAGAATCTCTTTCAAGACCAAGCGTAGAGTTGAATTGGCATTTGAACACTCTTCATTCACCAAAACCCACGTACCATGCCTTCGTCACAAGAGCAAGAGCAACCACTTTTACTTGGTTCAGTCCTAGAAGAGCAAGAAGTGGCCTATGAGCCCGATGAGAAAGTGGCAATCATCGGAATCAACGAATCCGATGAAGTTGACTCTTCCGACGTGCCACCTTTTTCTTGGAAAAAGCTATGGCTTTTTACAGGACCTGGGTTTCTTATGAGTATTGCTTTTCTTGATCCTGGGAATCTAGAAGGTGATCTCCAGGCTGGTGCGATTGCTGGGTACTCCTTGTTGTGGTTGCTCTTGTGGGCCACCGCTATGGGACTCTTGGTTCAGCTTTTGGCGGCTCGTCTTGGGGTGGCTACTGGGCGCCACTTAGCTGAGCTCTGTAGAGAGGAGTATCCCACTTGGGCTAGGATGGTTTTGTGGGTTATGGCTGAGCTGGCTTTGATTGGAGCCGATATACAAGAGGTTATTGGGAGTGCTATTGCTATTAAGATTTTAAGTAATGGGGTTTTGCCTCTTTGGTCTGGAGTCGTCATTACAGCCTTGGACTGGTACGATGGTTACCCTATTGTATTTGATTATTCATTTTGTTTGAAATTGATAAGTCATCGGTCTTCTTTTAGTAAACTGAATCACTGCTTTATTATTTTGGCTCAGAAATTATTTTCAAAGGGACTGCTCAGCATTTTATTATTATTATTATTTTGGTGATTATGCTTTTGGGTTTTGGGGTGTATAGCTTTTTTCTGTCTGCAGAGTCATGGGTTTTATTTAGAGCTCTTTTTCAATTCAAGGATTCTTATGGGTTTTCTTTGCTGACCATGCTTGGTTATTATTAAGAGTTTATGTAGTTTTGGATTTTGGAAGTACTTTATTTTGGTGAACTCAGGTTTGGGGTAAATGTGTAAAATAGCGCGCATAATTGGAAGTTCATACAGAGTCATAAAGTAGAAATCTGTAGTATGGGGGTTTCTTCTGTGTTTTCTTTTGAACGAAAAATGAATTATGGGTCTGTTAAATGCAAAAATGGTGTTTATTTTTCAGAAAGTAAACTTATCTTGACCATTCTGGATAGCTTTATGAATCTTTAAACTGTACTACAATGAAATTTGTAAATTACCCAACTCAATGTGATTCTTTTCTTAATGTGTATAATATTGAAAAGTATATTGTCTTTAACCTTCTTTCAATGTCTTTGTGCAGTTTTATCTTTCTGTTTCTTGAGAACTACGGTGTGAGGAAATTGGAAGCAGTTTTTGCAGTCCTTATTGCGATAATGGCAATTTCTTTTGCCTGGATGTTTGGAGAAACAAAACCTAATGGGACAGAGCTTCTTCTTGGTACCAAACTACTCCCTTTATCAGTAACTTTGTCATGCTGCACTTGAGAGTCGATACTAGAGGTTATATAAGTTCCAAATCCATGTTATCTAATACCGGGGTAATACCTGTTTCTCTTTGATAGGTATTTTGGTTCCAAAGTTGAACTCCAAAACAATACAACAGGCTGTTGGTGTTGTTGGTTGCATTATAATGCCTCACAATATATTCTTGCACTCTGCTCTTGTACAATCAAGAGAAGTTGATCACAACAAGAGAGGCAGAGTCCAGGAGGCTCTAAATTACTATACCATTGAGTCCTCTGTCGCCCTTGTGATCTCCTTCGTAATCAATTTATTTGTCACAACTGTTTTTGCCAAGGGATTTTATGGTACGGATCTGGCCAATCATATTGGCCTTGCTAATGCAGGGCAGTATCTTCAAGAAAAGTATGGGGGAGGGTTGTTTCCAATTTTGTACATCTGGGCTATAGGGCTATTAGCTGCCGGCCAAAGTAGCACTATTACAGGTACTTATGCTGGACAGTTTATCATGGGAGGCTTTCTGAACTTGAAGTTGAAGAAATGGCTTAGAGCATTGATTACTCGGAGCTGTGCAATAATTCCAACTATGATAGTTGCTCTTTTCTTTGATACCTCAGAGTCCACATTAGACAATTTAAATGAGTGGCTTAACGTGCTTCAGTCAGTTCAGATCCCCTTTGCTCTTATTCCCTTGCTTTGTTTGGTGTCAAAGGAACGAATCATGGGCACTTTCAGAATAGGGCCAGTGCTCAAGGTATATTGTTCCCTGTCTCTTTCTCCTTATTCTGTATTTTTCCATTTGTCTTGCAATTTTTGGATGTTTTGTTATGTATCTTTACCACTAACTTAAAGATGATAATAGGTCTTTTTTTTTTTTTAATTCCATGAGGATAACATAATTGGTTTCAAGCTATCTCTTCCACGGGGAGCTGTTTTTTAGCATACAGAGTACAAGTGTAACTCAATAGTCCTTATAACTCATCGCTTCCATTATTCATTGATATTTTTGTATGCTGGATCTGGTGCCTTTGTTGAAATCCATAGTCATTGTGGCCAAGGATTAAAATACAAACCTTCAATTTTATAGAAATATCCAAAGATATTATCAATATCAACATAAATTTTTGTAAAGTATACTGAAACTAAAATAAATATTAAAAATTTTGAGACATACTTTTTATAATGATCTCTTCCATAAATAGAGATGTTGTGGATATAATGAAAATTTTATCGATGTTGTAATCCATGGTTGTGGCTGATGACTGTTTGTCCATTTTTGTGGTCCTGTTTGTTGATAGACTTTGTTGGTCATGCAATCTCCTTATTATTTGTTCTGTAGTGCTTCTATATATACATGGTTTTCCTCTTTATACCATGCTTGTATAAGAATAAAAACTTTTACATTCAATTGCTTTTATTGCTATGGGAATTGGTAAAAGGAAATGGGTTTTACGGCTCCTTGTCAAACTGATCTGTTGTTCTTGATTGCTTCTTTATTTCTTTTTTGTCCTGTTTATTATTATGCTCAAGAAATGTTCTATAGATTGTCCAGCGTAAGGGTGATATTTAATTTTTTGAATTTGAATTCATGAGGTAGCATTTTGCAAATCTAGCTGTATAACTGACCCACCTGAAATGAGTCTACTTTTGTCATGTGCTTGTAGAAATATAGAATTAAGTTCTCACCCATCTTGCGTATTTTATTTCATCTTTTCAGATGATTGCATGGCTTGTAGCTGCTTTGGTCATAATTATCAATGGATATCTTTTGCTTAATTTCTTCTCGGCTGAAGTGAATGGAATGTTATTTGGCACGGTTGTATGTGCCATCACAGCTGCATACATCGCATTCATAATTTACCTTGCTTTGTGGGGCATTTCCTTTCCAAATTGGCGTGGCATTGTGCAGCGTAAGAGCTGTGTAGAAGCAGTAAACTAGACTTATCATCTCAACTGTCAGTTTTCTGTTGCAAATTCAGCATTATCAGCTACTAAATCATTCAGTTGCTTTCAGATTGAAGATCAGCAGGCATATATATTTCATCCACATAACCAACGTAAATGGTTCTAATCAGATAGGAATTAGTAGTGTACACACAGTTTTAGAATTCTTGGCCTCTTGTTGATTGTAGTTCAACTAGTTTGTTGTTGTCCATTTTATACCTAGAGTACTTGAAGCAAGACTACATTTCAGCCATAAAGGGGAGGAGAAAAAGAAAAGGAGCCTCGTAAAACTTAAGAACTGTTCATTGACATAAATGTTGTGGTTGCAAGTTGCAATTGCAAACATTTTTTTTAATCATTTTTATAGCCGTCTATGAAAAGTTAGAATTTATTAGTTTGATATAAGGATGTGTACTATACTATTCACACAATGCGTTGTCGAATTTTGCACTTGCCTCTTCTTACATTTTATATGTTGTTAGATACTTCCTCTCATTTTCTTGCTTTCTGATTTATGGTTAAGTGCATACCTAACCCGTGAATTGTACTTGTGTTTGTGAATCGACTGATAGAGAGCATGAACGTTTTTGTGCTAATGATTATTTTGCCAAAACTTAGCTTTATTTCAGGTATGGTTATTCAAAAGGCTGATACAGATATGTCACCTTAAGGTACACATGTTTTTAAGGAAGCTCTCTTAAGAAACTTAATAACTGCTCACAATTAAAAGTACTTTTGAAAGAAAAAAGAAAAAAAAATTACATAAAATAACCTCCTAAACATATAATAATAATACACCAATGAGTTTAATCTGCTGGATTTAAAAATTAGTAGGAGTTTAACTTTAATAATGTTAAATTGGATGGTAGCATCCAACTAAATAAGATTTAATTTGAATTTTTTTGGATGATATTTTTTTATTGTAAAATTATATGAGTTTATATAAGAAATATATTTTTGTTACAATTTTTAAAGATATTATAAACATTGTTTCCCAAGTTACAAGTTACAAATTTTTTTTTTATTTTTTTATTACTAACTTTGAAGTAAAAATTATATATTAATTTTAAATTAATATTGATGTGTTAATAATTAATAATAATTTTAAAATACAAATTTAAATATTTTTTTAATGCATAAATAACTAAAAATAAAGTTTCATCCACAAATAATTAAACCTTAAACATTTTATATAAAGAAAAGCATACCATTTGTAAATCTTCATATTCTATTAATTGTTTTTTAATTTTTTTTTTTAAACAAAAAAAGCTTCAGGAAGGTAGATGAAATAATGCTCCTTTTTTTTTTTTTTTCCATGTACAATTATATATTTTTTTATCTCTCCAACCTGTAAGCTTGTGCATGTAGTTAGGGGTGACAATTCGTGCGTGTTGGGTTAATTTGATTTGATTCAAATTTAATTCGTGTCATGAACTACCTACCCTAACTCAAATCAAATTCAATTCTTGTTATGAACTACCAATCCAAACAAAAAAAAATTTGGTTTGTTCAAATTTTTATTTACATGTATTAAATAATTTATTTCTTACATTATTTAATCTGATATTAATTGAAAATATTATAAATATTTTTATAATTTTAATTTAGTTAGAATAACAAAATATTTGAATCAAACTTAATGCATTATAATAATATTAAATATACAAATAAAAAATTTATTACAAAATTAAAAATTAAAAGTTTTAAAGTCATAATTATATTACAAAATAACTCAATGAACCACTACCTAAAATTAAAAAAAAAAAAATTAGACTTAAACTTCATATAATTGTGATTAATAATAACATAATATGTTTACACATTATTAATAAGAAAAATGTAACAAATTTTTTATAATATGAATTAACATATTCAACTTGTAAAAAAAATAATAGCAATAATATATAATTATTATAATTATTTTTTATTTTCATGTTATCGAGTCAGCCTAAATTCAACTTTAATTTTTTCATGTTATTCAAACTAATCTAATCCAAATTTAATTTATTCATATTTTTTTAAATCGTATTACAACATAAATTATTACTCTTATATATAATTCAATTATATTATCTAGCTCAATATATTATACTCATTATTTTTATTTTAAAAATATTAATAATAATTAATACCTTAAATTATCATTTATATACGATTATAATTATTTTAATCTTTAAATTTATAATTTATTACATATAATTTAATAACATTATCTATAAAACTACTGTCCGTATATTATAGTCATTATTTGTCCATCAATAAATAACTCCTTATTGTACAATTAAAAGTTAAACGTTACAACCTACAAGCGCTAACGTTAAAAAATAAAAAATTACGAGGGGTAAAGTTAGCCACGTGTCGGAGTAAACAGCAAAGTTGGGCGAAGGGTTAACTACCGTATCATTCCAATCCGAGCACGAGCACGAGCACGAGCACCAGTTCTCCGGAGATACGCTTGCAGAAAGTTTCTTCTCCTCTTTCTTATTCTAGGCACTACTCTTTCTTCTTTGATTATAACCTTAAGCGAGTTCAGCTTCTTCTTCCGACCCGCTACCTTCGTAATTTTCTAGGGTTTATGTTCCTTCGCCTGTATTTTTTGTGGTACGAAAACCTTTCCCCTCTCAAATCTCCGTTCTTTCTTTTATATCTTTTATGCTATATTTTTATAATTTATTTGCAACTTTTTGTTCTTTTTCCACCTCCTGATTTGTGCATTCGCTTTCTGTTTTGAGGCTCGAGGATTTTCTTGAACCCTGGTTGCTTTCGGATTATCTTTCTTTCGCTGCCCCGGTTGATTAATGGAAAGCATTAATAGAAAAGTAGCCAAACGGATCTTGAGAGATATGTCGTCTCTATGATTTTATCTTTTATTTCTGCTAAAGTTCTGGGCTTTTACATTTTGTTATGGGAGTGTGTATTCTGGATTGAATTATTACAAGGGAGGCCTTAGAGCGACAGAAATGGGAAAAAATATGAGAATGATTTTTTTATTCAATTGTAAATTTTACCTGATTCAATTTTTTTTAATATTAATTAGTTTTACCTGTTTCATTGATTCATCTAATAGTTAAATTAAATCCTGGAACTTACCGGGTGTTACAGTTTTGTCAAATATGGAGGTATTTTAGATTTTTTTAAACAATTACAAATTTGCAATCACCTTATTGTTATAAAATATCTCTTCGATGGATGAACCCTTACTCTTTTATGGGAGGATAAATCTCTCTCTATATATGTGTGTGTGTGTGTGTGTGTAGTTTTCTCCTCACCTTTAATGGTTTGTATTTTGTAGAAACTCTTAAAAGATTGGAACTTTGCATAATCATGGCTGAAATAAAGCAAGTTTTGGCAAATGACACGGAGGCCTCTCTGATAGAACAGCTCAGTGAGGCAGTATTTGAACTGGAAGCTGACAAGAACGCTTACGAGGAAAGGGCTCAATGGGTAGAAATCAAGGAGCACTTTTGTTGCCTAGAAGGTACTTTGAAGAAGCAATTTGAAGAGTTCGAGGCGAAGGAAAATGAATTTAAGAAGAAGGAAGCTGAAACACTTAAATTGATTGCAGATAGAGAGGCAGCCACTGCTGCCAAAGAGCAAGACCTACTGGATCAAGTTCAAGAATTAAAAGATGATGCTGTTGCTGTTATTGCAGAGGCACGAGCTACTCATCAGCCAACAGCTTCAGATGCTGCCAATGGACATAACAGAGACAAAAAGGTAAGCAGCTCACTTACTGATACGAATTCACCCCAAGAAGATTTTTCTCATAAAACAGGTGAAAATGCTGAAGGCGTGGCTGTTGGGATTAAGCCACACCCAGAGCTTATACAATTTTGCCAGCAGATGGATGCAAAAGGGATACTGAAGTATACCATGGAGAATAATAAAAGACTAAATGTCATTCGTGAGGAACTTTCTCTTGCACTAGAAAGTGCTGGTAAACCAACCCGTTTGGTGCTGGATTCACTTGATGGATTTTACCCTAACGGTGCAAATAACTATTATGTGGGTAACAGTGCAAATGAGGTTGCTGCCCTTCAGGGCATGCGCAAATCCTGTGTTATGTTAATGGAAGCCATGACCACCTTTATGTCAAGGGCTGACCCAGGTGCTGATTACCTATTGAACCCTGGGACCAAGCAGCAAGCCAAAGATATTGCTGATGAGTGGAAGCCTAAGTTGGCTAGTGCAGGCATTGATGCTGCCAATGGAATTTTATTGGAAGTAGAGGCATTCTTGCAGCTTCTCTCTACTTTTAGGATTTCTTCAGAGTTTGATGAAGAAGAACTCTGCAAGCTTGTTCTTGCAGTTGCTCATCGCAGGCAGACACCTGAGCTCTGCCGCTCACTTGGGTTAACACACAAAATGCCAGGTTGGTGTTCTTCAAATTAACTGACCTGATAGGCCTGAAGGGAAAGTCCTTTTCCCATAAGATGCCCCATGCACCACACCCTTAGGACTTGGTAGAGACTATGAAGCATGCTAGTGCTGATTTGAGGATGGTTTCCTCCGTATAATGGTTATTCTATTTGTGGATCCAGAATGTTCTAAAACTCAATTGCATGTGCAGGTGTCGTTGAATTGTTGGTTAAAAATGGGAAACAAATTGATGCTGTCCAATTTATTCATGCCTTCCAGCTTACTGAAAGTTTTTCTCTTGTGCCCCTTCTAAAGACCTACTTGAAAGACTTGAGGAGAAATTCACAAGGGAAGAGTCAGAACATGGGAGGTGGTGCTTTGGGTAACCAGGTATCTTCATTTTACTTTTTTTTTTTTTAAATGTCATTGGGAGATTGGGGTGAGTGCTGATGAAGATAAGTCAGGATCCACTCTTTTTGTTGGATGTAAAACTTTGTTCACGTGCAGGACGATGTTAATGCAAAAGAACTTGCAGCTCTGAATTCAGTTATCAGATGTGTTGAAGAATACAAGCTTGAAGCTGATTACCCACTTGATCCACTTCAGAGAAGAGCTGCGCAATTGGAGAAGTCCAAGGCTGACAAAAAGAGGAGTGGAGAGTCTGGTAAACATCCACAGCCAAAGAAACAAAAGGCAAATGAAAGATTCAGAGGACGTCGTGTGCCTGGTTTCACTGCTGTGTCTGCTCCTGCTCCTCTCAGGGCTCCAGTTTCTGCTGAGAGGGTGGTTTATACAGGAATGCCTGAAAGATATGCTCCTGCCGCTACACATGCTTACGATTATCAAGTGTCGGGCCAGTCTGCTTATATTCAGCAAGCAAATGATCAAAGATTATACTACTATCCCCAAGATGACAGGGTGGCTCCAAGCTCTTATAATGCTGTCCTACCAAGTTATGACAGTTACGTGGGCAGTGGGTTGCAGCCTTCTAATCAACCGTACATGTAACCAAAATATGCGAGTCTGTTGGGAAATTGGTCCAAAGTCCATGCAAGGTAAAAACTTGGTGAATATTTTGTTGTACTACCAGTCTATCACACATCAGTTTTGTTTAGTTGATCTTAGCTGATTATCTCATGTTAGATAGATTTGTAAAGAATGAATATCTTATGAGAGTATTTTTTACCTTGACTCCTAGGATGGGAAAATTTTTCTTACAAGCAATGGCAAAATTGGGTTTTCATCCCTTTTTATCTTTTATATCGTGTTAGTGTTGCAACACAGAGCAACATGCTTAAGGGGATTTGAAGATATATTTACTTTACACGCTTAATGGTTAGATGAACGATTTTCTTCGCTCAAGCAGCCGTATGGTTTTGATTTCGCAAGCTTGTTTCTGATTCTAGGAGAGACTTTTAGACTGGTTGTATTTGTTAAAAAAAATTGTCTCCAATCTAATGGTTTGTTAGAGGAATTGTCCCACATTGATAAAAGATAATACTATGAAAGAGTTCATAAGAAAGATAAGTATCTCTACTCATTGAATTAATCTTCTGAGATTAGAGTACTCATGGTTTTTATAAAATTTCACATGGTATCAGAGCTTCAGTCGATCAACGGGTCAAATACTTTGGATTTCGCTTCGAAAAAAAAATGAATGGGCATTGTGAAAGAAGAAAAAAAAACAAGTGACTCAAATAGAATATAATGTAGTAGGTTTAAAATACAAAGTGATGGGCTTTGCAAGAGACAAAGACCCACACTTTGAGAGGGGATGTTAGAGGAATTGTCCCACATTGATAAAAGATAATATTATGAAAGAGTTTATAAGAAAGATAAGTATTTCTACTTATTAGGTTAACCTTTTGAGATTAGAGTATTCATGGTTTTTATAAACTTTCACATGATTTTGCTATATTTAAGGGCTTTAATTAGTTTTTAAATGTAACACGGGCCATGAGGTTAACGACATTTTTTAATAAATAAAATATTTAGGACAAATTTGAAACTAGTTCGATAAATTGAATACAAAAATAACTTTAGGCTCTTTCGAGTAATAGAAATAAAAATGGAAATAATGTTTCTTTAAAATGTGTTTAAAAATAAAAATTCTTCACTCATACAATATTGCTTTTTTGTAATTATTGCAAGTACTTTGTGTAGAAGTTTATAAGAATGATGAACACTATAATCTCAAAAGGTTAACCCAATGAGTATAGATACTCATTTTTCTTATAAACTCTTTAATAATATTATTTTTTATCAATGTGGGACAATTCTTCTAACATTCTCCCTCAAAGTGTGGGTCTTTGTCTCTTACAAAGCCCATCACTTTATATTTTTAATCAATTTACTACATTATATTATATTTGGGTCACTTTTTTTTTCTTTCACAAGGCCCATTCATTTTTTTTTCGAGGCAAAGCTCAAAGTATTTGGCCCGTTGATCAATTAAAGCTCTGATATCATGTAAAAATTTATAGGAATGATGAGCATTATAATCTCAAAAAGTTAGCCCAATGAGTATAGATATTCATCTTTCTTATAAACTCTTTCATAGTATTATCTTTTATCAATGTGAGACAATTCCTCTAACAATACTATGTAGAAGTTTATAAGAATGATGAGTACTATAATCTAGAAAGGTTAACCCAATGAGTAGAGATACTCATCTTTCTTATAAACTCTTTTATAGTATTATCTTTTATCAATATGGGACAATTCCTCTAACACTTTGCATATTCTTTATCAAACTGGAGCAATAATGAAGACTATCGAGGACTTAAATATTATTAGAGTAAAAAATTAATTAAATATATGGTCGCCTCTCTATAGATTTTAAAACTCAAATTTCCTTCGACCTCTATCTATGCCATTAGGGTTTCTTGTCAACGACAAGGTTCAGCCATGCCGTTTAGTCGTCTCTATCGTTCAGTCTATTTGTACAATTTCGTTCATTTTTCTATCGTTTGATCTGTTTGTCCAATTTTGTTCATAATGTTTGTTTTGTGTTATTATGTCCTTACTGGTTTGGCGTTGCAACCCTTTGTGATTTTGGTGTTATCGTGCCTTCCATTGTCTTATGCATGGAGTTCATCGATCTTTGGCTAATGTTGGTTGTCTTCAACATTGGGTACTATGTTGGGTCTTTATCTTTCTCGACTAGTGTTTAGTTTTTGTTTTCAATGACTTTCAATTTGGTGTGTTTGCTCTTTTTTGTTGTGTTTATATCCTACAATTTTTGGTTTAAGAGCTTATAGATATTGTGTCAATTTTATTTCAACTTTAGTTATTGTTGTATTTTTTTTATTTTTCATCTTCTAGTTTATCTAGAATCTTAAAGGCATTATGGTTGTTTTTTGTTGTTGTCAAGGCTAAAGTGTTTGTTATTATGCTTCTAAAAAAATTCTTTGATTTTATTGTAAAGTGTTACTATTGGATATCAATATTCATTGCTATTAAAGAATTACTGTTTTAATTACTACAGTCAAACATTAAAATAAGACTTAGTATGGAGCTATTGTTCAAGTATATTAACTTACAATTTTTTTAGCTATATTGCAGTATGCTAGTTTTGTTTTGGTTTTTGATTATGTGGTGTATTTATTTTTTAGTTTTTGTTTTAAATTGTGATTTTTTCTTATAATTAATGAAATTCTTATTTTATTATAAAAAAATTATGATTTATGTCTAAAATGTATGAAATGAATTATAAAAATATCTAAAATATTTACTTAGTTACAATTATGTCAATAATGCATAGGTAATGATAAAAATATACTCAACTAACAACGACGTCAAAATATTTAACAAATTAACTACATTTTATGCCCAAAATATTTACTTAGTTGCAATTATGCCCATAATTTAATGGGTAACGAAAAACATGTACAATTAATAACTAAATTTAAATTATTTAATAAAATTACTTCTGTTAAAAATTATGGTGTATTTTGCTATTTTGTGAGTATCTATGAAACTTATAATTCTTTTGATATTTTTATAAATGCATAATAGTCATATAATTACTCAATAACAACAATAAATTTATATAATTATCAAATATAATTTATGTCATAAATTCAAAAATTATAATCCATATCAAAAGCTTACATTATATACTCACAAAAAAAGGTCTATCATTATAAACGTAAGTAATCATTTGAGTTATGAATTCATTATTATATGAATTTGACATGTATTGTATTTGAAAATTATATAAATTCATTGCTATTATGAAGTAATCATATAAGTGTTATGCATTTATAAAAATATCAAAATAATTATAAATTTAATCTTAATCACAGTTAGATAAGATATATCATTCATTTCTTAACAAAAATAATTATGTAATATAATTTAAATTTAATCATCAATTGTAAATGTTTTGTTCGTTACATATAACGTTGTATGCATAATTGTAAGTAAATGTTTTGAGTTTTTTTGCAATTCACCCCATACATTGTGGTAATGGATTGTAATCTATGATTTGTATTTGACAATTATATGATTTTATTGTTATTATGCATCAATTATATGACTGTTATGCATTTACAAAAAAAATTAAGGAATTATAAGTTTAATAGATATTCACAGATAGACAAAATATATTATTCATTATTCAACAAAAATAATTTTGTTAAATAATTTAAAGTTAGTTATTAGTTACTATGTTTTTATCTTTATTCATAATGTTGTGAGCATAATTGCAATAAAGAAAACATTTTAGACATTTTTGCAACTTATCTCATATGTTTTGAGTATTTTTGCAACTCATTTCATACTTTTTAGGTATAGAATGTAATTAATTTATTAAATAATTTAACATCAATTATTAGTTGGGTATGTTTTAATCGTTATTCATATGTTGTGGATATAATTGTAACTAAGTAAATTGTAACTAAGTAAATATTTTTGACATTTTTATAACTCTTCTCGTGCATTTTGAGCATAAAGTACAATTTTTTTGTTCGGTGAATATGTAAGTACAAAGCAAAATGTTAATTAAATTGTAAAATGTTATTTTAAAAATAGTTTGACAATTATTTTAATTCTTTTTACTCTAAAAATAGTTTGAGAAACCAGCCCCTACTCTTGCTCTTAAAACAAAATTTATAATTTGTTTACAATTAGAACAAATTGTAACATCTTTCGATACATCCTCCATTTTGTTTAAAAAGAAATAAAAAAAAAAAAAAACTTGACAAGAGTAACGAATATATTATATAATCTAATAACAAAACTAATAACATGTTATCATAGCTCAAGTCACATATTGAGCATTGCACTGTTTATTTCATTTTTATTGTCTTTTCATTGCTTCAAACGCACACTTCCCTCGTTTCTCCCCCCTCTTTTCCTACGTTTTCTTGGAGAGTGGCACTTACAATCTTCGATTATGTTGCCTTTCGATTTTCGACCTCACATCATCATCAGCTGAAGTGGATCGATTCGCCTTAGCTAGTGATTCAATGTTGCGGGTTTCGAGTCAACTCATCTCTATGAGTATATTTTCCATTGTCATCCTCATTTCACTGGGTTGTTTAACCACCGGCAATCCTACCGCTCATTATCTTCTTCTCCGACCAGCTCACCCTCATGCTCCTCCTACCTATATATTGCCTCTCTATCGTTCTACCTCCAATTCTTCTACTTCAAATCCTCATCGCCTTCTCAAGAGATCCGAGTCCTCTCGCCGTCCCAATGCTCATATGAGACTCTACGATGATCTCCTTCTCAACGGGTATGAATATTTTGGTTTTCTATTCTCCCTGTTTTTATTTTTAATTTATGTTTTTGTTATGGATTTTGCATTGAGATTGTCGACGTGGATTTGGTTTTGAAGGTACTATACGACGCGGCTTTGGATTGGGACGCCGCCCCAGAAATTTGCACTTATTGTGGATACAGGGAGCACTGTTACGTACGTCCCTTGCTCTACTTGTGAGCTGTGTGGCACACACCAGGTTGTTATTCATATTTCAACATTAAATATTTTTTTTTCAAAGGGTTATATTTTGATTAAGTTAGTCGTTCGATCATATTTGATTTGATTCACATATAATGCGTATCAATAATTGAAACATAACTGCGTTAAAGATAGTTTTGAATATGTATAATGGTTTAGCTTTGCATTTTTTTGGGCTTTGATAGGACCCTAAATTTGATCCAGAAATCTCAACCACTTATCAACCTATAAAATGCAACAACGATTGCACTTGTGATAATGACATGGATAAATGTGTATATGAGAGGCAATATGCTGAGATGAGCACTAGCAGTGGTGTGCTTGGTGAAGATTTAATATCATTTGGCAATCAGAGTGAACTGGCTCCACAACGGGCTATTTTTGGCTGTGAAAATGAAGAAACCGGGGACCTTTTTACTCAGCGTGCCGATGGTATAATGGGGCTCGGCCGTGGGGATCTTAGCATTTTGGACCAGCTTGTTGGTAAAGGTGTTATCAGTGATTCATTTTCCTTGTGTTATGGTGGGATGGATATTGGTGGGGGTGCTATGGTTCTTGGTGGTATTTCTCCCCCCTCAGACATGGTCTTTGCCTATTCTGATCCTGTAAAAAGGTGCATCTTTTTGAAAACTTTCCCTTATAAATGTAAAGCAACATTTTGCCATTTCCTAACAAATACAATCAATACATCTCATGCATTTACTCTAGTTTTGGGATGGAAACAGTCCATATTACAATATAGATTTGAAGGAGATACATGTAGCAGGGAAGCGCTTGGCTTTAGAACCAAGTATCTTTGATCGGAAACATGGAACTGTCCTAGACAGTGGTACAACATATGCTTATCTACCTGAAGCAGCATTTTTAGCATTTATGGATGCTGTAAGTTTCTATTTCTGATTAGTTTTAAGTAAATGCAACAATTTTTATGAAGACATACCAGAAGCTACATATATTTTGTTATTTTTCAACTCCTTATCATTTCTAGGTGGAAGAATAAATTCAAATAAACAAGTACCATGTGGTTGCTTTATAAATTTCATTGCTGATTGGTTCTGTTTGGAGTTTTTTTAATTGAGGAAATTGTGCTGCATTCATTTTGATAAAGAGGACCACAGTAATCAACATCTATATACAATGAGTTTTATATATTGCCTGGAGAATCTATCCGAGTGTAGTAGCTTAGAATTAAAGGTTACAATGCTGACATCTGGATTCTTGCACAGATTATGAAAGAGCTTAATTCTTTGAAACAGATTAGTGGACCTGATCCACGTTATAAGGATGTTTGCTTTTCTGGTGCTGGAAGGTACGCCACAACTCACTAGTGTATATGCAGACATCTATTATCTGTAAAACATGTACTAAGAATTCATTCAACTTTGTACTTTTAAAAATTTAACCCATTCTTGCGTCAGTGATGTCTCTGGACTGTCAAATACATTTCCAGCTGTTGATATGGTTTTTGGCAATGGACAAAAGTTATCGCTTTCACCTGAAAATTACTTGTTTCGTGTAAGTATTTGACGTTTATCAAATATAACTATTTTCCCCAATGTCTTGATTTTTTCTTTTATTTCTTAATGTTATTCAATAAAGCATGCAAAAGTATCTGGTGCATATTGCCTGGGGATTTTCCAGAATGGAAAGGATCCATCCACTCTTCTAGGAGGTACACTATGCTCTGACAACACATCTGTCATAGTTAATTCAAACAATTTCCAATTGTCAGTTCCATATTAATTAACTTTTTCTGCCAGTCCATGCTTCCTTGTAATTTTATCTATTCCCTATAGGAATTTTAGTCCGCAATACTCTTGTAACATATGACCGTAACCAATCCAAGATTGCTTTCTGGAAAACTGATTGTTCTGAGTTATGGGAGACACTTCAAGTATCTGGTTCTCCTCCTCAAATGGCTGCAGCTCCTAACGAGAAGAACTCAAGTTTAGAAGCGCCACCTGCATTAGCACCAAAGAAGATCCCTCATTATGTTTTTTCAGGTTTTATAAGCTCTGTTCCTTTGAGCGACATTCAACAGACTACTCATTTATTCAGATGGCGTCTTAACTATCTGGTGTATTCTATTGTGTGTTTGCATGTGCTCATACAAGGCGCGATTTATGCTTTTATAACAAGATTATAAGCATTCTACCATTTCCCTCCATATAAATTCTTCATTAACTCAGATGACTCCAATTTGAGCAAAAACTTTGGCATGCACATATGCTCTGAAAAACTTAAGGTTAAAATGAATGGCAAAGATGGGCTCCTAAAACTTTACAGGATGCTCTTCGAAGTTAAAAACAAAAACAATTTTTTGTTTTTGAATCTGTGATCTATTGTTATGTAGCAGAAAGTAGGTTATTGTTGCCAAATATTATTATTGTATAGTAATTGGTCATAAATTTGGTGCACAGATGGACTCAAAATTGGACAAATAACGTTTGACATGTCATTGAACATCAGCTATACAGATCTGAAGCCTCAATTGACAAAGCTGGTTGAATATGTAGCTCATGGATTAGACATTAATGCTTCACAGGTTAGGGACTACTTTGGAACAAAGGTCACATAAATATAATTAACTTATGCTTCAAATTATATTCTGAGAAACTTGAAAAGTTGGCGTCCCCGTTTAATTAATTGAATCTTCAGTATGCTGTATAATAATCCTAAATGGATGACTTTAGGTTCGCTTACTGAATGCTACACCTGATGGGAATATTTCCCTCTCTAAGTGGGTCATATCACCTGCAGGATCTGCTGACTACATCTCTAATGGGACTGCTGCTGTAAGTGAGTTTTGTGGACATGCAACTATTGCTATTGCAGAAAACATTGTTTTCTTGATAGTTTTTTTCCCCTATCTTTCTGGACAGAGGGTAGTTTTCCAGCTTGCTGAGCATGGAATGCAGCTTCCTATTACCTTTGGCCATTATGAGCTTGTTGGATGGAATATTGAGCCCAAGTCAAAACGGTATCTTACATTTATCAAATCAATTTTTCCAATTCAACATCACATTGTATTTGTTAGGGAATTATAGCTTCCTCTACAAAATTCGCTTGCCATATTTTGGTGTAACACCTTTTCTGTTTGCTTGCATCTACAATTTATGTTTTTCCCCTTTTTAACACCATATTCAAGGATAGAGTTTCTAATATTAGCACGGGCAAAGGCAATCTAGATTCTATCTTGCTATACTGAGTTGTTTGTCAATCTGCATTAGGATGCAATCAGTAAGTTTAGAAACAAATATAAGTCTCTGATCTCGTCCCTGAGCACGAATGTGCCTCTTTGATCTGTGCTTTGAATCTTTACTAACAAGCAACTTATTCTTTTGCATTTTCTTTTTAGGATATGGGAAGTAAGTAATTTTCTCCTCCTTTTGATTCTGGGCTATAATCTCCAAGTTTACTTAAGCCAGTATTTTACATAAGCTGCTTTTCTTCTCTTTTTCACTGTTTGTTCAAAACCAGATTGACCAACGGCCTTGTCCTGCAGTTACTGTAAGTAGTAATTCTATTGTATTTTATATTTTTCCTTGATATCCTTACATGGTGCAGGAGTTGGTGGCAGGAAACAAATGTAGTCGTCATCTTAGCAATTGTTGTTGCACTGGCAATTGGATTGTTTGCCTTCGGATTAGTGTTTTTTTGGAAACCTCAACAACAAACAACCCACTCGTACAAGCCTGTCAATGTTGCTGTTCCAGAACAAGAACTTCAGCCGCTTTCAAACACTTAGCGCTTGTGGATTTGATTTTTGACTCACACGGCTACTCTTAAGCCAGTTAATTTGATCTTGATTCTTGTTCAGTAATGGTGTCATTCTGTGCAATTCTTTTAACTACTCTTTCATATAGCCAAATAGAGAGGCATAGAAAGAACAAGTCACATTTTGAGTTGTAGACAATTAAATTTTTATATGAATACTATAACATACTGGGAAATCAATCATTTGGCCGAAAATGCTTCAAAATCAGGGCATAGCTTGTACATAATATGTGTAAACTTTTACATGACAACTTTTTAACCTTACATAAATTATATGTACTTGTAATAACTCTTTTGCTACCTATATTAGCGAAAACTGCAGTTTTAGAATGATTTTTCTCAAGTTGCTTTTGTTGTGGTTTTAGCCTTTTAGGGCCTCAAATCTGCCACACCATTTTAACCTAATAAATTATGTCACATCGGTTTACATGATATCTCAAGATTCTCAACTTGAGATAGTACTTCTACATTATTAAATCAAGCTTTTAGTTCAAAAGTAGGGAAGTATTATTTCCATAAGTTCCCTTCTAAAAAGTGTTTCTACTACTATAAAAGTGGCCCAAAGACACGAAAAAAGCTTTTTTGCTATCAAACAAGAAAAAAAGATCTTTAATTTTTTTTTTTCAACGTATCAACTTCTTGTTTGGACTTTGAACTAGTCAGAAATAAGTTCCATACAGACAATTGAAAGTTGACATTTTAGTTGGGTCCCTTTGTAGCCGGGAAAGAAACTTCTTTTTAGGTCAAACAAGAATGAGTGGGTGTAAAAAGGTCCGATATGGTCGTTAAAGCAGACCGTGTCTCACAATGGTGGGGAAAAAAAAATCGTCTCCATGAGTTTTTTTTTTTTTTTTTTTAAGGTTACAATTTTTGATACGATCTAATAATACGAATTAAACACAATACGATATAATTTTTTTAGTAATAATTTATCAATAATTTTTTTATTGTCTTAAAAATTTTGTTATTTCTTACTATTATAAATAGGCAATAAAAAAAATTAAGTATATTTTTTCATGTGTCAATTGACACGAATAACACGAAGTGAATACGACATAAATATGACTAACATGACACAATTACCACCCCTAATTTTTTTTCATTCTTCTTTTTTTATTTTAATTTTCCTCCTAAAGAAAATCACTAATTTTTAGGTCATTATACAATATGTTAAGTTGTGCCTATGATACATCATATGATCTTAAATTTTTAAATTTATTACAATAATATAATCAATTGATTATATTTAAAAATATTAATTTTTTAAAAAATTATCTTAAATAATACTCTCAAAATTTATAATAACAAAAATAATATTTTTTTAAAAATATTTTTAATTTTGTCGTTATAAATTTTAGAGATATGATATTTATTATTTTTTTAATAACATATGTATTGTTTGAATGTTCATAATGTGTAAGATATAATTTTTATATAAATACACACATTTTTTCAACTTCTAAAACATCTTACCTGCCGGCTGCCGCATTGAAAAATAAAAATAGATTAGTCTCGAATAGCAATAGAAAAAGGCACAGAATAAACGAAATAAGGCTGGTTTGGGTATGACTCATATGAGAGAGGGCGAAGGAGATTGGCCAAAAAGACCTCTTATTCGGTTGTCAAGTTCCCGTATCTTTCGCTGCATTCAGGTACGGATTTCTTTCATCTTCTCCATTTGGATCAAACTAGGGTTTCCCTATGCTTTATTTCTACTTTTCAATTTTCATCTTTTTCTTAGTGGACTATACAATTTTGGTTCCGAATTTGAGGCAGAAAATGATCCACTCTTTCTTTCTATTTTTGCTTATAATTATCCTTTCAATTTGGAGCATGCTTCACTTTCAATTGAATATTGCCTTAATTCACTTTTGTTGATTTCTATTTGCATATATGGTTTTATCCACCTCGTTAGCCGTTTTTCGCCATTATGGGAATTCAAAAGAATCCCTGCTTGTAATAGATGTACTGAACGTGGCGTAAGAATTTTTTTTTGGGCTGGGGTTTTAGTAATAGAACTTTTGGGCATTCCCGTTAGGTTTTATTGCTTAAGTTGGTCTTCGCATTGAGATTTTCAAGTTCTGATTTCCATTCTGCTCGAGGTCTTTACATCACGTTTCCCAATTGTGGAACTTGAATTGTAATTGGGTAACTTCAATATATATCGTTGCTTAGTTGAGCGAGGAAGGATGATATTGAAATGTGATAGAACGGGTTTATGTTGATCTTTATTTTTATAAAAAAAGTGTTAGAAGTAGTACGAAATCAACAACTATTAATAGGGGCATACAACACGGAATTAAGAATTCTCTACATCGTTTGTTAAGTTTTTTTTAGTTTCCTTTCTGGTAAAGATGTTGACATCACATTGGTCGGTACCCCCCCCCCCCCCACCCCCCATATTTGGGTGTTTTCATTGCTCCATTATTTCTTTCAAGTTCTTTAACAACCACTTGAAGCTATTTTTCCGACCCTGAGCAAGGCGGTGTTTATGGGGCCTTAAAATGCAAGTCTTCTCTTCCAAAACGCTGAAGTTATAGTGTTTTTAGCAAATATCACTTTTATGTTCAATCAGCAGAACTTTAACTGTGGAAACACTTGCGAATTAGATAGCTTTCTTCCATATGAAAACCAAGAATGGCGCTTAAAATGTGATTCATATGAAATTAATGATTCTAGCATACAAGCCCTACCAACTATTATCAGAACATATCTGCTATGCTCTTTGACTAGCAATTGCAAGATCAGTCCATGTACATTACCACATAAAAGAGTTGGGATAAGATGAATGCTTCAAGCAATTGACATCCTCCTTTTGGTTTTTCTTCAAGTTCCACGTATTGCGTATTCTTTTTTATTCAATAAAAAATGATGGTCAATTTATGTTTGTATATTTTATGTTTTTCATGAGTGGGTGTATTCCATAGCTACACTGAGCTTTGCCTGCATTACTAAAAACTTTTTTTGACTGATAATAGATACAAAATATTGTTTCTCTCAGTTCTTTGCATAATTACTTTTATGAAGGGGGGCTAATTGCTTTGAGACCTCAAATTGAAATCTGTAGACAGTCACTAAATTACCAATGTAGTTTTTGACATTCGAGTGCTGAAGGTTTTTTTTTTTTCCAGATGTTTTGTTGTTGAAGTCCAATCCAAAGAATGTAGACCCATGTCTCTCCCAAAATCTATTCTTTATTTTTGAGCTGTACATCTTTGTGAAGAATCAGCAATATGAGAAAGATTTGGTTTGGCATTTAAATTAATTGTTATCCCTTGAAGAAATGTACTCTTCACTCCTTTATTTGTGGCCATTTATTTTTTTGCTTCAAGAAAGCTATTGAGAATAAAACATCAAGTAATCTAAATGGTTTTTCTTCTGCTCTTTATAAAAGAACCTTGGTGGGTGGTGTGATGGAAAAACTCCCTGCAAGGTTCAATAGGCATATATGGCCATGAATGAAGATGTCGAACAGTGGTTAAATAATTTATGTATCTTTAACCATGAGGACTAAGGGTCACATTGTAGTTGCTCAGATATGTATTAGTTTTATAAAAGCTATTGACTTGTTACATTTTTGCTAAAGTGTACGTACGATTCTAATGATACACTGTAGAAGTTATTATATCAACATGTTTTTGCTATTTGTTTTGATTATTAACTTCTTTTATTTCAATGCAGATGTGATGGAGATATCATTGCTAAAGGCACTTCTTGACAACATATCTTCATTTTTCTGTCTACTGTCCTGTGATAACAAAATTTTAGAACCGACTCCTAAGTATTACCAGAAGTCAGAAGAGATATTAAAATTATTAAAAACAGTATTTGATTTTATTGTGGACTCTGAAATAGCTTCCAGTGAAGCACTTAAGAGGCCATTCGAGGAACTGGGTCAATCTGTGGATGATTTGAGGGAGCTTTTCCAGAACTGGCAACCATTATCAAGTAAAGTATATATTGTAAGTTTCTTTCTCTGTTGAATTTGTTTGAGTTTAATGTTTGTTTAATGTGTCCATTATCTCTAGTTAAAATTATATGGGTGGTCTTGCTGACTTACATCTACATTATTAAACATTTTTGACCTTGCAACTCTGCATTTATTCTTATAAATGTCACTGTGATGGACATTCAAAAGGTTTTGTTTCCTTGACAAACTATGGTAGTAGATAGCTGGTGGGCAAATCAAAGGACCATGGTATTGCAAGCTGCTGTAATTAGTGCTAGCTGCAGAATTGAATGTTAGCTGGAAATAGTAGTAGTGGTTGAAGAAATTTCATATCATTTTAAAAAAAATTCTTAGGAATTAGGTACCCGACTTTAGGAGCCTTTAGGGGATATATGTAACGCAACTACAAGGTACCTTTCGAGTCAGAAGTGGAATGCCAGTCCTTCCACCTCCAGATCCCCAACCTAATCGTTCCAGCATTTAATGGATATAATTTGGTTCTTGGTGATGGTTTGCTTAGGTCAGTCTAAGGCATTAAATGAACCTTTGATAATCAATTAGGTCAGTCTAAGGCATTAAATGAACCTTTGATAATCAATGCAATGTACCATGGTATAATACCATATGAAACTTTGCAGCTTTTACTTGCACAATTTGATAGCTTTGATCTCATAAGCAAATTAATGGTTATAACTTAAACCAGAGCAGATGAACATATACTGTCCTGTAAAGAGGATGAAGAAAAAATGGACCCTACTCTTAAGTGCATTATATGATTAGTTCTTTCTTGATTCATGCTAGGTTATGCGAATTGAATCGCTGATATCAAAGATTCAGACTCTTGGCTTGAACATCTTCAAGGTGCTGAAGTCTTCGATTCAAGAACTCCCTGATGAATTGGGTTCTGTGTCTCTTGAGGTAGCAAACAAGCAGACAATTTTATAATTTTTTTTATTTGTTAATTTATGTTTTTATTTATAAAAAAAAAAAACCTTAAAGATGGTACATAACCTACTTATTTCTTTGGCTTATTGCTAAGTTTCATTAAGAAAAGAAATAATCTATTTCCTGGCCAAATCGTAAATACTTGTGTTTAAATATGCAAAAATGCAACTTTTTTAGTAAGACTTTTATGTTTTTTGATGATGTTTGAAACACAATATTGGTTTATTGCAGCTCTGCATTCAAAAAATTAAGCTCTTGGGACATGCACAAATGACTGAGGTAATTAAAGAAGCCACAAGGGATCAAGCAGAGGGTGTTGTATCCAGCTCAGAGACCATGGTTAAGATGGCAGAGAGCCTTATGTTAAGGTCCAATCAGGAGATTCTTATCGAGGCTGTGGCACTTGAAAAGTTAAAGGAGAATGCTGAACAATCTGAGAAGACTGAAGAAGCGGATTTTATTGATCTTATAATTGCTTTAATGACTCGCATGCACGAGCACCTCATCACGATCAAGCAGTCCCAGAGCTGCAACCCCATTCCAATACCGCCTGACTTCTGCTGTCCTCTCTCTCTTGAGCTAATGACAGATCCAGTGATTGTGGCATCTGGACAAACTTATGAGCGAACTTTTATCAGGAATTGGATTGATCTTGGGCTCACTGTTTGCCCCAAGACAAGGCAGGCTTTAGCCCATACAAATTTAATTCCTAATTACACTGTAAAGGCACTAATTGCAAATTGGTGTGAGTCAAACAATGTGAAGTTGCCTGATCCTGCAAAATCTATGAGCTTAAATCAGCCATCATATCTTCTAGCACATACAGAATCTGTCTTGCACAAAGACACGCCTGCCTTTTCTCAATCCAGAGTCAGTCAACCGGTGTTGTCCGAGTCTACTGGGTCTGTTGGTTCACCCACCAAAAACCCAGTGCCAGCAGGGGGGCTACATCAAGGAGGTTCCCTGTTGCACCCACGTTCTACATCAGAGGGTTCCTTGCACAGCATAGCTGAAAATGGACATAGTTTAGATATCACAAGAATATCCGTTACAAGTTCCAAGGACCAGTTTGCTAGCTTAGAAGAAAGAAGTGTGGATTCAGTTGGTCAGACCTCTATGTCACCATCGAGAAAAGAATTCTCTAATGCAATTGGAGCTGAAGTGTCATCTCAGAGCCATAATAGAACTGTTTCAGCATCTAATGTACTTTCTAATGCCAATTACTCTTCGGAAATGCAAGCAGATTCTGTTGAGGCCTTGCATGCTTCAAGCAGTCTGACAGGCTACAGTAGTGATGCTTCTGCAGAGGTGCAAGTAGATCCACAGTCTCCTCTTCAGCGTCCAGCAAGATCCCGGAGCCAGACAATCTGGCATAGGCCATCTGAGAGGTTTACTAACCCAAGGATAGTTTCTTCTCCTGCTACTGAAATAGGAGCTGACCTTTCTGCCATCGAAGCTAAAGTACGGAAGCTGGTTGAGGACCTGAAAAACACTTCTCTTGATACACAGAGAGTGGCAACTGCTGAACTGCGATTACTTGCAAAGCACAATATGGATAACCGAATTGTTATTGCAAATTGTGGTGCAATTAACATATTGGTTGAGTTGCTCCGCTCTACGGACAGTCAAGTTCAGGAAAATGCTGTTACAGCACTTCTGAATTTATCAATCAATGATAATAATAAAAGTGCAATTGCTAGTGCCAATGCAATTGAACCTTTAATTCATGTACTTGAGACTGGGAGCCCTGAGGCGAAGGAGAACTCAGCTGCAACTCTCTTTAGCCTTTCTGTTATTGAGGAAAACAAGATTAGAATTGGGAGATCTGGGGCTGTTAAGCCTCTGGTTGATTTATTAGGCAGTGGGACTCCACGAGGAAAGAAAGATGCAGCAACAGCTTTGTTCAATCTATCAATATATCATGAGAATAAACCTCGGATTGTTCAAGCTGGTGCTATCAAGCACCTTGTGGAGCTGATGGATCCAGCAGCTGGAATGGTTGACAAGGCAGTCGCTGTATTAGCTAATCTTGCGACCATCCCAGAAGGTAGAACTGCAATTGGTCAGGAGGGAGGGATTCCAGTTCTGGTTGAGGTAGTTGAGTTGGGTTCTGCTAGAGGGAAGGAGAATGCAGCTGCTGCACTTTTGCAACTCTGCACCAATAGTGGTAGGTTTTGTAATTTGGTACTTCAACAAGGAGCAGTACCACCATTAGTGGCTCTGTCTCAATCTGGGACTCCAAGGGCCAAAGAAAAGGTACATTGTTGCTTCTTTATGGTTATCTTCTGACTTTATCTCTCCCCTAGCGCGCACAACCACTTTTCTATTTGTTTTTTTATGGCTGAGAAAGTTGATGGGTAAGCCTTTTGGTATTTTTCAGGCACAGACACTTCTTACCTACTTTAGAAACCACCGACACGGTAATGCCGGGAGAGGTTGATTTGGAGCCACAATCAATGTTACTGACCTTGGACTTCTGAGCAAAAAATATCACCTGGAGCTTTTAGTCAAATTCCATTGATACTATATACATCTGGTTAGTGCAAATAATCATATTAAAGGTATTGTTTGTGGAATTTGGATGATAGTAGAAAGAAAACGATTGATTTATCCAGTCTGATTGAGTCCTGTAAAATACTTTTATATTTAAATTGGGGAAGGAAAAGCTTATCCCTGAGCTGAGATTTGTCCTCCCTGTGAGCTACCGGGAGCTACTATTCCATGATCTTGGTTCTATGAAACAACTTGTTATTTTTTTTGAAGAACTGAAATGTCAACAAATTATTCTAGATACAAATGGATTCATAAAATGATAAGTATTATAGTAAGAATTTTTTGGTATAATCCTGAGGAGAATTGGGGAGGAGAATTAAAAGCCATCAAATTTATGGGTAGGGTAACACACGAACTTAAGACCGGGAAAATAGTTTCTAAATGATGAATTGTTTATAGTTAAGATTACAAAGTCATTTATATATGTGTTTAGTTAGACTGGGAAAAATGCTTGACTTCTGGTCTTCCTGTGATAGCATTTATACGTTACATCAGTTTACGAGCTTGGGTTGGATATAAATTTTAATGCATAACCTAATTGGTTTGTTTAATGTTAAGAGTTTTAAGTTTGTAAAGCTAGTTCATTGTACTCTAGTTTGTTGGCTATAATAGTTTGTTTCCATTGTATTTTAAGCTATGATGATGTAATGTTGGTGAATTGTAAGTGCTGCTTTTTTTTCACCCTCATTTACCCCTAAATTAGTAAATTATATCCCCTTCGTCTTTCCTTTAGTATTCTCAATTATGTTTTTCGTACATAAAAAAAATTATAGTGAATTTATTAATCTGTATTGAAAATTAATATGAAATTTGAATAAAAGTTAATAGAAATGAAGAGGAAAGAGGAAAAAAAAAATCATTCATTTTTCATGTGCTTACTAAAATTTATAATGAATTGGAATGAAAATATTAAATGTTTTTTTCTAAAGTAATGATGAACAATAAAAAATAAAATAAAAGATTAAAATTAAAAATAATTATGAAATTGTACATTATGAATTTAAAAAAAGAAAATAATATCAAAGAGAGTAAAAAATTAATCCAAAATTTATAGGGCTTTGTTCTCTTTCTTTTATATTTTTAAAAAGTAAAATGAAAATATGAATTATTCCATTTTTATTCATTCTTTTCTTGTTAGTGAATACATCTTAATGATTAATCCTGAACCAAGTTCATGTGAACACAACAGAGAAAATAATGAAAAGTATAAAGCTTAATATTATCACTTTCTTTGAACCTCTTACAATCTCTTATCTCATGGGTTGATTGGCATAGTTAATCATATTATCTAGTAGGCGATCTATAACAACACTATTTCAGATTGAAAGGAGAGTAAAAAAACGAGAGCACAAATAGCTATGAATTGTGTGCTGACATAGTGGAGTAGGAGTACCTTAGATACGAAGCAAAATAATTATCAAATTGAAAAGCAAAAGTGTGTTCGGCCACCTTTAACCTAAAGAAAGAATGAAAGTAGAATGACTTACAGACGCAAAGGAAACAGATTCATAATAAATAATGGCTTGCTTTTTAGGGTATACAGTACCTTTTTTTATACTCATTTTCAAAAGAAAATATTTTAAATCGATTATATTATTAAAAAATTTCAATTTAATATTTATATTATCAAATAATTCCAGCATAATATTATGTTATCAAAAATTTAATACTTCTTTAATATTTAAATTATTAAATTTTAGTACCCTTATTTTGAATAAAAATGTTTAAATTAAAAATATTTTAAAATATAAGTATTAAAATAAATTCAATTAAAAATATAATTTTAAAATATTTTTAATATAATATGAGTATTAAAAAAATACAAATCCGGTGTCCAATTTTAGAGGATGGCTGACTCATAACTTGGAAATAACAGCTCCTCTTTTCTTTCTGTATACTCAAAAATCAGAATAAAGTGGCTCTTCTGCTAAACAAACAATAATGGCACTTTGTTTCTTTTTAGTTTTTGTGTCTGTATCCGTGTTGCTGAGTAAAATTCTAGTATTCTCTAATAATAATAATAATAATAGGAAATCTAATAGCTAATCCATTTTAAATCACTTAATGTCACATATTTAACTGTTTTTTATGTTTTAATAAAATTTAATTCATGATTAAAAGCTAGTCCATTTTAAGATTTAAAAAAAAAAAAAAAAAAGACCAGTCCATTTTAATGATTTTGATGATTCATTAGTGCTATATAGAATTATTCATGATAATAATAAGAAAATATGAATTAAATATAGTACAAATTGCATGATTAAGAAAAGATATATTATATACCACATGTTTTATGCTCTAGTTAGTTGTAGACTAATAGTAATTAATTTCCTTCTATTTTTTACATTATTTTCATTTTTATAAAAAGAAAACACTATAATAAAATTATTTTATGATATATTAATGTCCCCGTTATATTGTAATTATCTCTCCAAAACTGGTATGCTTTTCGTTAACTTTAAATCAGTCCCTGAAGAAAAGATCCTAGCAAACAAGTCCCTAACGAGGAAATGGAGCCCAGATATTTTGTCTACTAAATTTTAAAGTTAAGATCTAATGTGATAGTGAAATCTATATTTAATGTCAAAGAAATTTGATTTACAAAGACGAAAAATTAAAAAAAAATACATTTATATTTAAATTAATTATAATTAGCCATGTATTAAATAATTTTACAATAGAGAAAAAATATATTTTTTAAGAAAAACCTTGAGTCATCACCGCATATTAACGATAAATTAGGTTTAATCTCTTTTAATTGTCTTATTCTAATAAGAATCTTATATTTTATTCATCAAAGTTGATTAAATTATAGTTAACTTATAAGTGTATCCATATCTATCACAAATAGTGTAAGTATATATTTATATGCATTTAGCATTTATAGAATTTATAAAATGTAAATAATTTTTTATTTAAAAAAATAAAACATCTATTAAATTTATTAAAATTTGAAGTCATTTAAGCGTGAGATATTATTCATTATTTTCGAGTACTCACCGTTACTTTTAATTTGAAAACACTGCAGCGTATACTTATTGAAAGCATTCATTAAAACCAAACACAATCAATGTTAATTGTCAAAAAAAAAAAAAAACCAAACACAATCAATGTTAATTATAAAAAAAAAAAAAAAGTTATTGACCTAATAGTCCATTGGCACAACATTCCTCCCAATAACAGGAAGATCACAAGTTCATTACTTGTGGACAAAATTTATTTAAAAAAAAAAAAAAATGTCAAAATAAGAAAAAACATAATCAATGTTAGATTGGCTTTTAGGTGAAGTGCATTATTATTTATAAGCTGAAAAGACAAAAAGCTGGTAAATTTTAATGCACCAACAAACTTGCTCCATAAAAAAACAACCACCTATTTACCTTTACTGTAATATTTATTTATTAAAAAACTTTCACTCGAAAAAATATCCTCACACCACCACATACCACATATTAAAATGGCCAATAATTTATTATTTTTACCCAAAAAAAAATAAAAATGTTTGATCACTAAAAGATGATCTATTATTTCACATATGTTGGAATCATTATAAATCAGTAATAAACGTTTTCAACGATTCCTTATTGTAGATATCAAGTTCAATCCTGGCCTCCTCACCAAGAGATATATTTAGCTCTATTTCGCCAAGAAATAATTTTTAAGTGGTGGTAACGAGTGTGTAGTGTCACTTAGCCAGTGAAAATGAAAATGAAAATGTTGCTGACACTTACTTCAGTAAATTAAATTGCAAAATAAGATTTATTCAAGCTACATTTCACGAGTCTAAAGCTTATAATTAGTTGATTAGCATAATATATATTGCAAACACAAATATATGACGAGGGGAGAACTTGTTAGTTGTAATTGTAAAGGAGACAAATCACAAATTAATGAATTCAAGGGAGGTGTGCCGCATTCGAATAAAGTAACGAACAGTGGTAATTATAAAAGTTACAAAAGCCTTCTTCCTCCCCCTCATTTAGGCCTCAGTCTCAAGCTCTCATAAGTCTTCCAAAGAATACAAACAAATGTGGTAAATCTCAAAACGAATCAATTCACCATGATTATAGAAAACAAATGATAAATAAATATCAATCCTAAGCTCATATAAATATAAAAATATTTAAATAATTAGGATAATAATGAACATTGTCTCTGTCCTCTAGAACATCAAGGCCACAACAGACAATCCCAACACAATGCTTCCAGCCAACTTGTGCTTTATCAATTCAGCTTTACTCTGCAATTCAAAATTTCAGAAATTTAAAATTGTAATTAGAACAAATCAATTAATTTAAGACAGCAGAAGTGTGACCCATAATGATTTTATAGCACTATCTTCCAAGCCATTTTTGAATCAGGCTTAAGCAATTAAAAAAGGGTGGCGTTCCCTAGCTATTAAGCTAAGAAGCACTGAACCTCGGTTAAATTTAGGAAAGCTGAGCAAATCTAAGTAAATGTGTCAACAAATTATTCCGTTAAAGAACATAGGTTAAATTGTATAACCGAAAGTTCCAGATCTGGACGCATATTAACCAAATTCATCATATTCATAATCAAAAGCCGAGGAAGAATAAGAACGAAACACATTACCTCATCGGCAGCAACAGCTGGACCAGGAGAAGAAGCGTCAAGGCCAGGTCCAGGAGCTTCCGTTGGAGGAGCAGGTGGACTAAGCAAGTCAGGGGATGGAGCTGGAGCTGGCGATGATTTGTGCTTCTTAGTCTTAGATTTCTTCTTAGACTTGCTAGGTGCCGGAGCTGGAACCTCAGCAGTCGGAGCCGCCACAGGAGCAGGAGGAGAGCTAGTTGCTGGTGCGGGTGCAGTAGGAGACTTCTTCGGTGGAGAGCTAACTGGAACTGGAGCTGGTGGTGAACTGGTTGGAACAGGAGCAGGTGGAGAACTAACCGGAACTGTAGCTGGAGCTGGAGATTTAGCTTTAGTTTTGTTTGATGGTGCTGGTTCTGGAGATTCAGGCTTTGGTGGACTTGATTTCGGAGATGAAGCCGGTGGACTTGATTTCGGCGACGAAGCCGGTGGACTTGATTGCGGCGATGAAGCCGGTGCACTTGATTTCGGCGATGCAGCCGGAGACGATGACTTAGGTTTTGATGGTGATTGAGCAGGAGTACTAACTGAGGGAGTTGCCGGAGATTTAGACGGTGAAGCTGCCGGAGATTGACCTCCGACACCGGCGACCACAATGCAGATCAATGCGAACACGAGTATGTTTTTCCGATCCATCGCTTACTTAGAGAGTAATAAAGTGAGCAATAAAGATTAGAGAGATACTCTGTTGGAAATTGTGGGAAGGGAAATATATAGAAGAGTTCAGGTCAATCTTGTGGTAACGAAAGACAGTAGCTAAATCTGGATCGTCCAGTGTACGTGGGACCCTCAAGAAAGTGGGCCCAGAAGTAGCCGTTGGATCATATCTAAAGAAAGACTAAAGTAGGTTTGAGCCACAGGGTCGGAAGGTAACAAACGACACAATTAGTGTGGCCAATGACAGACTGGAAGGACCTGCCGTGAACAGCAAAATTGAATTAATTAATTTGAATTTAAAATAAAATTAAAATGGATTTAATATGATTAATTTTATAAAAATAAGAATCGAATCAAATCAAATCATAAAATTTAAAAAATTAGTCTAATTTGAACCAAATTTTTTAATTTAGGATGGTTAAATAATATTTTTTTTCCTTTTTTTCACTAATAAATTTTATTTTTTAATTTTTTTAAAATTTTTGTATTATAATTTCTAAAATTTTTAATGATAATTTTATTATAATAACTAATTTTAAAAATATAGATTTTGGTCACATATCTAATATTATTATTCATATCAAACACAAAGTACTAAAAAATTTAAAATTAAGACAAATAATCAATAAAGAATAGTAATCACATATCTGACAAAATTTGCTAATTTTCATATCTAATAATATTATTCAGTAATGTTGTTCATACAATGGAAACTTTAACGACAAAAATAAGAAAAATTGTGTAATTATAAATTTATAATAGATAAATAATTAAATAATACAAAATTAGTTTCTCACATTGATAAAAAATAAAATAAATGAGAGTATTTAATAGAGAAGTGTTTCATGAATTTTACTTAAATATCTAACTCTAACAGCAAAAATAGACAAAATTTGTTGGCAACTAGCTAGAGTTGAACGAATGTTTGACTTGGGAGAAGTTTCATGACTCACGAGTAACTAGTGAGAAGCGTCAATTAAGGTTTTTGAGAGAAAATTGATTCATTGAAACGAGTATAAAGTATAAATCTAATTAATTGTGAAAGAAAATTTTAATTTTTTAAAAATAATTTTATAAAATAACAAAATAAATATAATAAGAAAAAATTAATAAATGAATTGGATTGGTTCGATTTTTTAAAGATTTTAATAAATGAAAATCAAACCAATTTTAATATTAATTAATTTTTTATTATAAAAAATCAAACTAAATTAATGGAAATTAATAACCAATTTTTTTGAATTAAGTTGGATTGAGTTTAATAAATTAGATTAATTTTAGATATTTTTATTCACGTTTAATTACATTTGAAGGATAAATAGGTTGAAATTATGTTGGAAGATTTTTTTTAAAGATAATTTCAAATATTATTCACTATTAATACTTTATATATTAATATTGATTTAAAAATAACAAAAAGAAGATATTATTTCATATCTTTATCAAAGAGCTGTTTTGTTGATATAAAAAAAATGACAGACTGGAAGGGGTCCATAAGTATAGGATTAGGATTAAGTGCATGTTATGATCATAGGATTAGAAATTTAACTTCTTCTTTTTTTACAAATAAATAAAAAGTTAAATTTCTAAACTTAATATGTATCAAAAAATTTAAAATAAAAAAAATAGTTTTTATGAATATATTTAAACATAATATATTTAACTAATTTAAATATAAATTTGTCTTTTTTTTTTTTTTTATAACTATTTCTCACTTTGAATATGGTTCTGTTACGCGCTGATATAGCGATGTGATTTTGTTACGGATGAATAATCTCTGCGGGTCCTATCTAATATCATAACCCAACTACACTTAGTCACGCAATTAATGTATAGCAATGTCTTACTGGAGATTAGGTAACTCAAGTTGGATCTGTCTGATAAAATAAAAAAAGGTTGGATCTGTATACCACCGACAATATGTTGTGGGACCCAGTGGAGAAGTTGCCTTGTTATGTGTGTCTGGAACTATATTCTTTTATATTTTGCTCTGCCAGGCTAACAAATTTTTTCCTCATTTTTTTTTTTTTCCTTTCCTTTTCTTCTTGTTCTCTCTTTTAAGATAAGCCGAACAATTTCGAACATATATATATATAAAAGTATAACGTATATAATAAATGTAATTAATATTTTTTTAAGACATAATTTAATTCGGTGTATTAAAAATATGTTATTTAAATCAAATTTTAGCTAACACACTAATTCGAAAATATTTTATACAAATTATATATATATAAAATTAATATATTATTTTTAAGATATAATTTAATTATATATATTAAATACATGCTATTTAGACCAAACTCTAGCTAACATACTAATTTTAAAATATTTGATACAAATTTTATAATTGATAACTTGTGGAAGAAACTAATAATAATTTGGAAGCTTAAAACTGTAACTTCTTTCAGAATTTTAAAACAACTTTTGAAGAATTGTTGCTATTAAATACAGCGTCATTTTAATTTTTAAAATTTTTAGAGTTTGTTGGAGGAAACAATATATCACTATATCTTGCCTTTTTAAGCATTTTATTTATTGCAAGTGCTCAACTTTTAAACCACAATGCTTAGGAAAAAAGAAAAAGAAAATAAAACCACAATTATTCTAAGAAATGTAATTACTCTTGAAATAAATACTTAATGCCAATTAACAACGTTATAGTTCAATGTTTGTACTCCATGGGCTTGATCCTTGCCCAACAACCTTAAAAGAATATTGGACTGGTGAATTATGTTTAGTTCATTAGGGCCCACCTCCTTAAAATTAACACTATGGCCTAAGTTTATCTAAAATACAATCTCGTCTTCTATATGAGATTTTATAACGTTACAAAATAAAATAACTCATTTTATATTTCACAATTTATATTATATAATTTAATTAACTTTTTATTAGTAAGAGGTCCCACAATTTTTTATTTATTACACACTTTTAATTTTACATTCAATTAATAACTAACAAGTTGCTTAGTACTACTTTACAAAATAGTCTCTGATTTTTATTTTTATTTAGAAAAATTTCAAGATTAACCAAACCAACAATTAGTCTCTAATTTAAGGGAATAATATAATTTATTTAATAGAAAAAATTCCATTTTTAATGCCCTCAATTTTCTTCTTGAAAAAAGAATAAATACTTTAACGGTTAGTTTGTTTGTGTCATTCTAACACTTTAGTTACTTTACTTTTACAATAGACATTTAAGTTACTCTTTCAATAAAAATTAGATATTTTAATCATTTATTAAACACTAAAATACTATTTTATTAATAAAAAATTATGATAAAATAATAAAGTGAATTTAATGAGAACAAAATTGACATTTTATTTTAATAGTTTAAAATTGAGTTTTAATAGTACAATATTTTTTTTCATTTTTTTGTCAATTATTTTGTATCGTATTTTTTGTAAGTATATTGTTTGAATACAGAAAACACGACACATAAATGTGCCCGAACAAATACAAAAAATTCATAAAATATAAATTGACAAAAACAATTTACCAAAAAAATATATTTTGTTCAAGTTTAGTTTTAAACTTGTAAAATTAAAAAAAAAAAAAAAAAATTGTCTCAATTAAATTTACTTTATTATTATATCATAATTTTTTATTAAAAAAAATTACCTTTTAAATATTAACTAAAATAATCAATTTTTATAGATAAAGTGACCAAAATATCCTTTGTAAAAATTGAATGATTAAAATGATCACTTAACACAAATAAAATGACTTCCATAATCCTCATTCAAAAAACTACCCTCAATTTTTTACAACGCAAAACAAATATTTAAGGTATATTTATAAATGAATTAAACAAATGATTAATTTATATAACATTTTGAATATGTATTTATTAAAGATTATTAACATTTATTTTATAATATAAATATTTTTTATTGGTTTAATTACATAATATAATTTTCTTTAAAATTTTATTTTTAATCTTTCAAGAAAAAATATATATTGTTTATTTAATAATAATAATAATAATAATAATAATAATAATAATAATAAAAACGAGACCAAGTGTATATAATTCTATAAAAAAAAAAAAGTAATGTGTATATAAAAGAAAAGATCTCTCTATTTTTATTTGATTTTTTGAGAAGTGAAAGTATTTTATTGGAAATCATTCTGTATACAAGAAGATGTCAATTGTTATAACTTACGTTTCTCCTCCTTGTTTAGTTGTTTCACTATTGTGGGGAATGTAATTTGCGTCACATCGCACACATCGTGTTTTTTTTTAATGTATGACACTAATCTTAATATTACTTACTTCTATACTAATCACTACTCATATAAGAAGTTGAATTATAATTGAAATTAAAAAACACTGGTTGTTTTTTTCCCTTCTTGTTGCAGGTTCGTCTGTTTCTCATGTACTCAGGGAGTATTTTCTATTTCCCAGAAGGTAAGTAGTTAACTAGATATGCCTTCTTCAGCTAGTGACGCAGCGGGTTTGCTAGATTCGTTCTAGCTTACGTCTAACAATTGAGAGGAATTAAGAGAATTTTCAGAGAGAAGCTCTAAGGTAATATTAGGATAGATTTATAAAATGTTTGATGCTGAAAACTTCAGCTTACAGGTATTTATAATGAAAATTGAACAAGAAAAAAACAAAATAACAACTTAAAATATTCAGGAAATCTCCCAAAGTCTTTGTAAATCTTTGGGTAGGTTTTTAGGTTTAGAAAATTAACAAAATCTGCAGAAATGGTTGATTTTCCTGTCGTTGGTTGAGATTTGAGATTTGTGTTTGAAAATTGATTTTCTTGTGTTGAAAATCCTGCATCAGTTCTCCCCTTCTTTAAAAAAAACTCGTCCGCGAGTTGACTATGGTAACGGTTCAGGTCCATGGTATTCATGTATGTCTTGGACGTTGAATGTCTTGGAAATTGTAAAAGTATCAGGGAGATCGACCACATAGGCATTATCATTGATCTTTTGAAGAATACGAAATGGTCCAATCTTCTTTTGTTTGAGCTTGCTATACTCTCCAACTGGAACTCGTTCTTTGCGCAGATAAACCATCACGAGATCTCCTTCATTGAATGACTTAAATCGCCTATGCTTATCAGCAGCAAGTTTGTACTTTGCAGCAGACTCTTCTAATTTTCTCTTGACATCCCCATAAATATCGGTGACCTTATCGATCATGTGATCAGCAACAATGTTCATTCCTGGAAGTTTGGGCAAAGGAACCAGATCCAAAGTATGCAATGGAGGACGTATATAAACAATCTCAAAAGGAGATTTGCCGCTGGATCGATTTGGTACATTGTTGTAAGCAAACTCTGCTTGAGGTAGGACATTTTCCCATTGT
Organism: Elaeagnus macrophylla; assembly: GCA_029378325.1. Taxonomy (NCBI): domain Eukaryota; kingdom Viridiplantae; phylum Streptophyta; class Magnoliopsida; order Rosales; family Elaeagnaceae; genus Elaeagnus; species Elaeagnus macrophylla. The sequence goes on from CM055641.1 coordinate 10,774,723, forward strand.
CTTGGATTTTCTTGAACTAAACACCGAAGGATGTTACCCAAAGATCGATTCGTGACCTCTGTTTGACCATCTGTTTGTGGATGACATGTGCTACTATAATGCAATGATGTATCAAGTCTCTTCCATAAAGTTCGCCAAAAATGACTAAGAAATTTGCTGTCACGATCAGAGACAATTGTCTTGGGCAAACCATGTAAGCGAACAACTTCTCGAAAGAACAATTGAGCAACATGTGTAGCATCAGATGTCTTCTTGCAAGGAATAAAATGAGCCATTTTGGAAAAGCGATCGACCACAACAAAAATAGAATCTGAACCTCTTTGTGCTCTTGGCAATCCCAAAACAAAATCCATGGATAAATCTTCCCAAGGAGCATCAGGAATTGGTAGAGGTGTGTAGAGGCCTGTGTTCTGAACTTGTCCCTTTGCAGTTTGGCAAGTATAACAGCGTTTTACAAACTTCTCCACGTCCCGTCTGAGATGTGGCCAAAAATATCGAGTTTCTACCAAGGAGATGGTTTTATCTCGACCCATATGTCCTCCCAATCCTCCATCATGTAGCTCCCTGATGATTTGTTCCCTAAGTGAACCTCGAGGAATACACAAACGACTCTCATAGAATAGAAAACCATCATGAATTTGATGTTTGCTTGTAACTCCATTGCTACAGTTGTGCCATTCTTCTTTGAAATCTTCATCATCTGCATATAACTCTTTCAGGTAATCAAAACCAATTATTTCACTCCTAACAGAAGTTAGTATCATAACTCGACGACTCAAAGCATCAGCAACTTTGTTCAATTGGCCTGACTTGTGTCGAAGTGAAAAGGTAAACTTTTGAATATAGGCAATCCATCGAGCATGCATACGATTCAATTTTGAGGAGTTGTTGAGGTACTTGAGAGCTTGATGATCTGTATTAAGAATGAACTCCTTTTGTACTAAGTATGGCTCCCACTGTTGTAATGTTCGAACAACTGCATACAACTCTTGTTCATAGGTTGACCATCTCTGTCTTGGTTCACTGAGTTTTTCACTAAAGAAAGCTATTGGTTTCATTTCTTGAGACAAAACAGCTCCAATTCCTACTCCCGAGGCATCACAATCAACTTCAAAGATCTTCTCAAAATCTAGAAGTGCCAAGACTGGTGTATTTGTCAATTTCTCTTTCAGGGTTGTGAAACTCTTCTCGGCTTGGTCTGTCCAAACAAGTTGCCTTTGCTTCAAACAGTCAGTTATAGGTGCAGCAATAGTACTAAAGTTCTTCACAAATCGTCTGTAAAATGTTGCTAGGCCATGAAAACTACGTACTTCTGTGATTGTCTTTGGAGTTGGCCAATCTTTAATGGCTTTCACTTTTTCCTTATCAACTTTTATTCCTTCAGAGCTTATGATAAAGCCCAAGAAAATGAGAGAGTCGGCCATAAAGCTGCATTTCTTTAGGTTTGCATACAACTTGTTCACCCTCAGTGCGTTGAAAACTTCATGAAGATGTTGTAAATGTTCTTCCTCACTTAGACTGTAAATTAGAATGTCGTCGAAATAAACAACAACAAATTTTCCAATGAATGGTTGGAATACCTGGTTCATCAGTCTCATAAAAGTACTTGGTGCATTTGATAGTCCAAAAGGCATGACTAACCATTCATATAGTCCTTCATGAGTCTTGAAAGCTGTCTTCCATTCATCACCAGGTCGGATACGAATTTGATGGTATCCACTTCGAAGATCAATCTTGGAAAACACCTTTGATCCAGCCAACCTATCAAGCATATCGTCTAACCGAGGAATCGGAAAACGATAACGTACCATGATTTTGTTGATGGCTCGACTATCTACACACATTCTCCAACTTCCATCTTTCTTTGGTGTCAAAAGAGCCGGTACAGCACAAGGGCTCATGCTTTCCCGAAGCATTCCTTTCTGAAGAAGTTCTTCAACTTGAGACTGCAAAATCTCATATTCTTTAGGGCTCATGCGATAGTGAGACAAATTTGGCAGACTAGTACCTGGAACAAGGTCAATATGATGCTGAATGTCTCGAAGGGGTGGCAAGCCTGTTGGTAATTCTTCTGGGACAACATCTCTAAATTCAGATAAGAGGTGTTGAATCTGATCAGGCAGTTGTTGCGGAACAACTTTTTCTTTTGGAACCAAGAGAAGGGTTTTTGTTTCCAAGTTTGTTGGATGGTGTTGTTGTTTCATTGGTGCCAAGGTGAATTTTACTTCATCTTTATAAAAGGTGTAATAGTTCTTCCTACCATCATGCATTGTTCTTCGATCAAACTGCCATGGTCTTCCGAGTAGCATGTGACAGGCATCCATGTTAACAACATCACACAAAACCTCATCCTTATATTTGCCAATTGAAAAAGGAATAAGGCATTGTTCTGTTACCCTTGTTTCACCAACATCTTTAATCCATCCAATACGGTATGGAGATGGATGTTTGTGTGTCTTCAATTGTAGCTTGTCAACCATGGTTTTGGAAACAATGTTTTCACTGCTGCCGCTATCAATGATGAGATCACACACTCGTTGATTAACTGTACACCTTGTTTTGAAGATGTTGTGTCGTTGTGGATCTTCTTCTTTCTTTGGAGTATACATCAACCTTCTTATTACTAAAGATACTCCTTCATCCTCATGAATAATGTCTTCTGGATCTTCTTCTTCTTGTTTTGCAAAGTCTTCTTCTTTATGGTAATCTTCATCTCCTTCAAAGTTGTCATCATGAATGGTTAAGTTGACTGGCCTATTTTGACGGCATTGGTGAGAGTTGTGCCCTGTTTGTCCACATCGGTAACACTTGTTTCCTCTAGGTACTGCATAAGGGTTGCTAGAAGAAGCATGGTTAACAATTGGTTCTCGTTGCGGACGTGTAGCTAGTTGACCAGCGGGTGGTTTAGGCCTTGGTACATCATCACGTGCTCCTTCTACTAGCTTTCCCTTATTTGGTAAGGTTCTTGGTACAAGGGCTGAAGACTGTGAAGATGTAGGGCCACATGCTACTCTTCTATTAAGTTGTGCCTCTATTTTTAAGGCAAGTTGAATAGCACCAGCAAGTGTATTATGAGATTGCTTGTAGACCTCATCTTGTATGTTGGCACGCAAACCATCAATGAATCTTGAAATTCTTTGATTTTCAGATTCACGGATATCAACCCGAGCTACAAGCTTGTGAAATTCAGTAACATAATCTTGCACTGTGCGGAATCCTTGTCGACAATGTTGATAACGACTAAAAAGTGTTTGTTCATAATCTGGAGGTAGAAAATGTTCAATCATAAACTTTTTCATTCGTCGCCAACTTCGAACTTTGTCTTTGTTTTGCCGAATGCGTGTCATTTGTAATTTGTCCCACCAAGCTAATGCACCTCCTTTGAGTCAGTAGGCCACCAATTTGACCTTCATGTGTTCTTCAGTTCCCCAATAGTCAAAGAACTTTTCCACTTCAGCTAACCAATCAAGAAATTCTTCAATTACAAACAAACCATCGAACTGCGGTATCTCTATCTTCATGCGATAGTCATTTTGTCGAGGTCCATGGTTATCTTCTAGTGGAACTGGTAACTCATCATCATCACTGGAGTTCTCATCTAGAACAATGTTGTTTCTGAGGTTCCTATGATTACCTTGAAAATTATCATGTCTCTGCAAATTGACTTTAGCTGGTCTACGAACTGGAAGTTCATTATTGATGTTTGGTCCACCAAAACGTTGAGTCAAAATTGCCTCCAAAGCTTGAAAACGTCTTTCGAATGATGCTTCCAAATTTTGCATTTGTCTAGTAAGAACATCGATTGACTCTTTTGCTGTATATTTCTCTACTATTGGAGCTTGACGTGTAGACTCACTATCAGACATTTTTTTTTTTTTTACAATGATAAAAAAAAATATCAATTTTTTTTTTAACTTCTTTTTTTTTTTTTTAAAAAAAAACTTTTCTCTCTTTTTTTTTTTTTTTTTTAACTTTTCTCTCTTTTTTTTTTTTTTTTTTTTTCTCTTTCTCTCTTGTTGCCGACACTTATCTTCTCCCTTTTTTTTTTTTTAATTGGGTGATGGAAACAACTGGTGGAGTGGTGGAGCAATTACGGTAAGAAATTTTTTTTTTTTTTGTGGGTGTTTGGTACGTATGTAGGTGGTAATATGGGTTTAATAATTTCTGGATTTTTTTTTTTTTTTTTTGTAGAATAAGTATTTAATAAAATAGAATGGAGGGAATGGGTCGGTATTTAGCAGTAGGAAATTTTGGATTTGATATAGTGGTTGGTGGATTTCTGATAATTTTTTTTTTTTTTTTTGGAATAAGTGGGATGAATGAAGATGGAGGTAGGGTTTGGATGATATAGGGATGGTGTTGAAGGATGATGGTAACCAGGAAAGCTCCGACTGATACAGAGGAAGGCTCTGATACCACTTGACGCAGCGGGTTTGCTAGATTCGTTCTAGCTTACGTCTCACAATTGAGAGGAATTAAGAGAATTCTCAGAGAGAAGCTCTAAGGTAATATTAGGATAGATTTATAAAATGTTTGATGCTGAAAACTTCAGCTTACAAGTATTTATAATGAAAATTGAACAAGAAAAAAATAAAATAACAACTTAAAATATTCAGGAAATCTCCCAAAGTCTTTGTAAATCTTTGGGTAGGTTTTTAGGTTTAAAAAATTAACAAAATCTGTAAAAATGGTTGATTTTTCTGTCGTTGGTTGAGATTTGAGATTTGTGTTTGAAAATTGCTTTTCTTGTGTTGCAAATCCTGCATCAGCTAGATAGACTCGCAATCAAAGAAATAACTGATAGAATAATCTTATATTGATTGCGTTTGAATTTAAACAAGTGTCATTAGTATGATGTGATTTTATCAATGGCATAGTTATCTTTTAGAATGACAAACCATAATATTTATGACTTCTTTAATATGGCACAGGCCACGCATGATCCATTAGAATTTATACATGGGTCCTCCAATTATGCAATACTCACCATGAGTTATGATTTCTTTTACTCAAATTTAAGGTACCTAATTACCATTAATTATGCATAAAATTATGAATTTGTTACGATAAAAATATACTTAATTAAGACTTTTTAATATTTGGTGCTGTAGGTGAATGAAAAAAAAGCTGAGGATACACATTCTCTTTTCTAAGAAGTTTTTTTTACTGTTAAAAAAAATTAAGACTAAGAAGTAACATATACTTTTTATTTATTTATTGAAGAAGTAACATATACTTTAGGAACAGTATTATTACATATTTACCACAGTAGATTTTCCAGGATGAAGTGACAATTTACGAACAACATGAAAGGAGCATATATACAAGAAATTATCAGACCTTACGGTCACACAGAAACAAAATTAGTGAGTATCTTCAACAACTTTCCCAAGTTAACCAACAAACTGAATTATCATACACACAAAATCTCAAACTGTAATGTTGTTACGAATGTGCCGGAGCAGGACCGGAATCACAACATCCGGGGAGCTAAGCTGAGGAAGATGACCGTCCGTCGACATAACTTCAACAACAGACTCTCCGCCTAGATTTTGGTGAAGATATTCAGCAACAACAACAGGGACAGCTAAATCCTTCATGCTCTGAATAATATGACAAGGCACAGTTACCAAACTCAAGATCTGCCTCATATCACTACGAAATATTGTTTGAGCTACGCTCAAAGCTATATCAGGTCTCATATTGAAAAGGGTTCGGCTAAATTCTTGAACCGCCACAGAATCCAAATCTCCTCCTATTGCTAATGGTGCAAACCCAGAACACCACGCTTTAAAATTAGCCGCCATTGCTTCAAATAGTTGGTTCAGATCTTCATGCTCGAATCCTCCATAGTAATCCACATCATTCAGATACCTTCCCCAAAAATTAAAAATTAATTATATTTGATGAATTGGGTTTTAAAAATTTTCACCAAATTAAAACAAATACGAATGTTGTTTATAATAAATAAGTTTCAGATTCAATTTTTTAACTTTATAATTATAAAATTTGACACACAAGCTTCATTATTTAATTCGATTTATTAACCCCTTTTAGTATAATGGCATGTGATTTTCTTGTAAACATTAAAAGAGCATGGGTTTAAAACTACACATGTGTGACTTTGTGTAAGATTATATAAAACGAAAATAATTAAAGTAGATAATTAATTAAAAAAAATTAAAATTAGGGGGGAAAGAAAATAGGGAGTATTTTTTAAAAAAAAATTATTTTTAATTTATTATTTTTAATCATTTTTTATTTTATTCCTAAAAAAATCTTAATTTTTTTTAAATTTAAACTTAATTGACCATTTTTTTTAAATTATAAGACTAAATTAATGTATACTACTTACTTAAATCGTTTCAACCAAAAAGGTGAGTTAATAATCATTTTATAAATTTATTACTCCCCTACAAATATTAACTCCATATACCATACGTGTCAAATATTTGTAATTAATAATTATGATTGTTAAACCTTAAATATATTATCTCTAATTTTAATACTATGTTAAAAGTTATTGATCACTAATTCTCCCAAAACTAAACTTATTAGAGAAGAATCAGCATTCATTATATATACTTATCAGGTGATGCCTTGATCAAAGTTCCTTCTAACCTTCATAACCCACGCTTAAAATAGATGTTATCATTTGAATTAAAAGAAAATCTAATTTATTATTTTAAAATTTCTTTTAATTTTGACTAAAACAGATTAAGCCAATTTCTGAAAATGAATTTAGGGGATGAATTTTATTAAAAATACGTTTTTGATATTTTTATAAAACACAAACTCAAATAATTAAAAGATTAGATCCAAATATCTATATGCTCAAATAACTTTTATGCTGTTAAATAATAATTCGTTCGCAATACGTTAGAAATCCGACCAAAAGTTGTTACTAAAAAAAATTGATTTTAAAACCACATGATTTTAGTTGAAGTGTTACTATATGATTAAGTTGTAAAATTCATTAACCGACTTAAATCAGCCAGTTTGATCAATTTTCATTCTAAATTTTATCTTATGTGAGAGCTGGAGTTAATTTGCAATTCAAATTTCATAATTCGATCCAATAAGCTCTTTTTGGGCGTAAATAGATATAAAATTAGTGGGATTCAATCAAGAATTTCTTTAATTAGATAGATTAATCCATCATTAAAATTATTTTCTAAAGTTGCATTACAATTTTAATTTATGTCTGGAAAATTAATAAATAGAATGAAAAGTACCAAATTTAATTGAAAGTAGAAAACTAATTCAAAATGAAAATTTGATTAACAAAAAATTAAAAATGAATATTGTTCAGGAAATTAAATCTGGATGTATTATATATTTAATTTACCTTGGGGAGGCAGAGATCATTATGATTTTAGTAAAAAGATCAGGGCGAGAAATAGAAGCAATTGCAGCGACCATAGCAGAAACAGAGTGACCCACAAAGATACATGAATCAACTTTAACCTCTTCAAGTATTGCTAACAAATCATAAGCAAAACCTTCTAGAGTTGAGTACCTGTCAAAATCGAAGTAATCTGGATTGGTTGTACCAGCGCCCATATTGTCGTACAAAATGACTTTGTATTCATCGACAATATGGGGAATGAGGTGTTTCCAAACAGACTGATCAGTCCCAAACCCATGAGCTAAGACTATGAATTGTTGTCCACTTCCTAAAACCTTAACATTATGAGCTTTCTCTACAATACCCATTTTTAGTACCTTTCTTGATCTCAGGGTTTTACGTTCAAACGGGTTTGTTTGTCTAGGTGTGAAAACTGTGAGGAAGAGTCAGTGGAGTCTCCTTATATTTGGTCTTTGACAATATGAAGATTCTAATCGTGGAATATTTATAACCACATGTATAGGGATTTTTGGTGATAAGATTATTCATTATTGGACTGATATTATCGACTGTAGTTCGTTTGGAAGATTATTTACAAGTTTGGAATCTGATCTAACGGTTTCAAATTAACCAATGAAGTACATTGATCAGGAGAGTCGTGCATATGCACATCATAAATTTGGTTGTTCGTACCGTCTTTCATTAATGAGAGCCAAGCCAATTGTCATTTACAGCATACTTGATGTTTCATGTAATCGTATTGAATTAAAATACTTTAAATTATATTATATTTTATTAAAATAAATTATATTTAAAATATTTTTTTATTATAAATTTCATTTAAATTAATATTTAATTAATTTTATATTTTTAAAAATAAAAAAAAATATTATTTTTAATTTAAAATAAAAAAAAATTAAAATATATAATTTTATAGCAGATATCTTTTTCCCATTTTCATTTTTGCATTGATATTGAATAGTCGTTCTTCGAAACCCACAAATCAAAATGTGGATTGGAAAATTGGACTCCATGACGTGACACATTGCCGCTTGGTTAGCTTGAATAATGTATTGAGGGGACCTCAATATTCATAAATGTTGCACATTAGCTGCTCGACACGTGCACACCTTATTTTATTGGTAGGCGACTCTGTTTGTGTGTTTATTTTATTTTTCCTGAATAAATTTTGATGGTTTTACCGTTTTAGGTTATCATTGTTCTGAAGGCTCGCACCACTAGTTTGGGACATGATACTCCGAAGTCGGTTCCAATTTTTAATTTTCTTTTTATCACAATTTATATAATTTAATTTAATTAATTTTATACTAATAAAAAAAATTATAATTATTTTTTTAATTTTATATCTAATTAATAATAAACATATTATTAAATATATATAATACTATTCAGTTAAATAAGAGACATCACATCATACTGGTCTAAATGTATGCTCACAATTCACAATCGATTATGGGTTTTTATTATTCAGTTGTTAGACTTGACAAATACAGATATCAATCAAGAGGGTATGCACATAAAATCGTGCCACATAGGTTTTCGCGCACATACCCTTAAACACACGGATTGAATCACAACCACATCCATTTTATGTTTACACGTTGGATAAAAAGCGTAATTGTTTCTTTGTTCATTTACGACTTGTTTGTTTGATATTTAGGGAAGTAAATTGTATCGTATTAATTATATTTATATTATATTTATTTATATTTGTATTGTATTTATTTGTATTATTTATATTGTATTTTTGTATTAGTTTGTGTTATATTTATTTGTGTTATTTGTATTGTATTTTTATATTAGTTGACACATTAAAAAATTTACTTAAAATTTTTTTGTGTTACTTATTTATAACAATAATAAATAACAAAATCTTTAAGAACATAAAAAAATTGTTGATCAATTTTTACTAAAAAAAATTCATATTGTGTCGTATTTAGAAATCATACTATCGTATCGTGTCAAAAATTATCACTCGAGATATTTTTAAATAAAAGAATAAATATTGTTATAAGTATATAAAATAATGGTAATAATTTCCACACATGACACAAATTACAATTTTAATCATAATTAATTACTAATTTTTTATATTTTTAAAAGTTAAATAATACTAACCATTATTGAATTAATTTTTTTATATATCAATTAACATATTAATAAGATACAATTAATATAAAAAATAATATTATAATATAATATAAATATAAATAATTCACATAATTTATTACTCGTAATATAAAAGCAAACAACTTTCTAAAGATGTCGATGGCTTGTTCAGCCACTAAGCTAGAAATTTCAATGAAAGGAGGCAAAGTTCACATACTTTTTTTAGTATTTTTTTTCTTTTGATATCCTATCTTAAATACTTAACTCACATATTTAACAACTCTTTTTACATCTTAACAAATCTAAAAAATTAAACATCAATACACCATTTCAAAATTAACAATATACATAATTTTTGAGTTATAACATAATACAATACTAAAACTAACAAACTTGTTACAAGTTTAATTGATATCTTTGAATTTATACTTAAACTCTAGAGATAAACCACAATGCTCAACATACATGGCCAAAAATTTTAACTAAGTTATAATAAAGATAATAAAAATGTTCAATTACCTAATGCATAATTTAAGTAATAAAAGGATAAAACAGATAAAATGTATTACATGATAAGTAATTACAATATTTCTCTTCAAGTTTTCATTTTTTAAAATCTTTGCATAATAACTTTATTGTCAACATCATCAAAAATATATTTTTCAATATATGCAATTAGGTTGGTATTCATCCATTGGTCTTTTATATGATTGCGTAGCCAATTTTTCAGAATTTTCATGGCAGAAAATGCTCTCTCAACAATCACAATAGCAACTGATAAAATAAGTGTTAATTTAGTAAGTAAATGAACCAATGGATAAACTTGGTTCTTTTTTGTCTCTACCATTTTTCTTGTAAGATCATTTATATTCAAAGTTGTAAATTTATTGCTAGATTGCATGTCAATGACGTAATTCTCAACATCAGTAAAAAAAAATTCATAAATTTATGAAAGACGAATTAGCTTTAGTTTATCAAAGCTTGAAAAGGAATCAATTTGATTTAAACAAGCCACACATAATAGTAATTCCATATTTGTCTCGGTAAATATGTTATTAAACTCTTGAAGCTGTATATCTATCACAGTGTAAAATAACTCAATTTGATAATGATGCATATTTGTAATATATTGAGCTTCGCGCCTTGGTCAACTACGAGCTACAAACCTATCGTTCATATTTATTACTTCAATGTGATGTTTGGCACAAAAAGAAGAAATTTCTTCGATTAAAGAATTTCAACCTTCTTTCCTGATCATTTGAAGTCTTTTCTTGCATATTTGAACTTCACAATATTTTGATTCTTTCTTTGTAAGGCTTGTGACAACTCATTTGAAATGCCCAATATGTTCTTCATTAAATGCAAACAAAAAACAAAATTGAATGTAAAAACGAAATCTAATAAAACAGATGCTTCATGTTTTTTGTTAGAATCTGGTCCATCATTAACCATTGTCTTAAGAATATCTATTATGGATGAAAACATGTTGATTAAAATTAACAAAGTATGGTAATGTGAGCTCTAACGAGTATGACTAGGCCTTTTAAGATTAGTTTCTTGATTTAGACTTTGGCCACTTACAACCTCTTGATTGGCTTGATTGGCTAGAGCTTCAACAATTTTAAGAATATGTTTCAATTTAAGAATGTTACGGCACTTAGCTGATCCCCCAACAATATTTATCATATTTGTAACTGAAATAAAGAGACCAACAATTTCTACATGATTTTTTGCTACAACAACAAGAGTATGATTGGCTAGAGCTTTAACAATTTTAAGATTATGCTTCCATCTAAGAATATCACGGTACTTAGTTGATCCCCAATAATATTTATCACATTTGTAACTGAAACAAAGAGACCAACAATTTCTACATGATTTTTTGCTACAACAACAAGAGTATGATTGCCTAGAGTTTTAACAATTTTAAGATTATACTTCCATCTAAGAATGTTACGGTGCTTAGCTGATCCCTAACAATATTTATCACATTTGTAACTGAAATAAAGAGACCAGCAATTTCTACATAATTTTTACTGCAACAACAAGAGCTAACTATAGTTGATGGACAAAGTAATGGACATAAAAGACATATTTATTCTCCTTCAAAATGAGTACCTTAAGACCATTAAATTCACCTCGCATGTTACTTGCCCCATCATAACCTTTTCCTCGCAATTAATATATGCTTTTACCATGCCTTGAAAGAAATTAAACAATAACATGCTTAAAAGATGTGGTACTCGTATCAATAACATTCTCAAAACCAACCAAATGTTCAATAACACATCCATTTTTGTCCACATAATGCAAAACAATAACCATTTGCTCTTTTAAAGATATATCATGAGATTCATCAATAAGAATAAAAAAGAATAAATCACCAATATCTTTAAAAATAATGCTAACAATTTCACTTAAAATAACATTCGTTATGCTTTTTGTATATTAAGTGAAGTTAACTTCAAATTGTTAGGAGCATTTTTCAAACAAATACGACCTATTTCATCATTATATTCACATAACTACCTTAAAAGTTTAAGAAAATTTTCCTGATTCTTAGAAATTTCATATTCATCATTGCCATGAAATGCAAGCCCTTGTCTTAGTAAAAAATGAATACAATCAATTGAAACACCTAAATGAGCTCAATATTTTGTTCGAGTTTTGTCTGATTGCTTGAACAAATGTATCATAATGCATTATTTTTCTCTTATAAGTACTTGACAACTTTTTCGAACTTTATTATGACAACTATTACGACCCTCGACATGAGCTTGTAACTTTTCAAGCTTCTTTTAATTTGAAAAACCTTAACCAACAAAGGAGTCACCACCAACTTGTTTTCCATATTATGGTTTAAAAAGATAACAACATAAGAAAATTACTGCATCTTTTTCAATGCTATTTTCTGGCCAATTAGCTTATTATCAAACCAATTTGGATTAAATCTTTTTAAATTTTCACCAATTTTTGTTGAGCGAAAATCATGACAAGTTGGCAAAGTCATTTTTGTAAATATGCTCTTATAACTATATCTCTAACATTAAGATCATAGTTTAAAATTCGTTTTCTTAAACCTGTATCAGTTGGGAGATTAGCAATGTCAATGTCCATTACATTTTGCTTTGAATTATTATTGTTCTTTTTTCGAAATGGTGGTAGCTCAGGCTCATAAGTAGATTTTCTTTTATAATATCTCTCCATATATGCGTCAAGATTTATTTTCATTACAATTAAACAATATTACTAAATTTTATATTTTATTAAGAATCCCAATAACTAATATTATTACTCTTTTAATATATATTTTTATCACTCTACCTAAAAGTTATCTTGATCTTGAAATTGCTCACACAAGTATAATGTGTTATGTACATCATTGCTTCTTCTTCTTCTTTTTTTACACTTCAACCCTAATTTTAAAAATGTGTGTTTTATTATTTAGGGGAGTATATTTAAAAATTTAGGCTCTATGAAAACGTTTTTCCAAAAAAATGGTTTATTACTAATGTATATAACTATATATCAATGAAAAGTCAACATTTATTTTATCAACCTATCTTCATTTTGGCTTCGAAAAAAAATTTATTTTGAAACAAACATATTGCACTTTGTACACTCTAATTCGTTAAGTAAAAATTAGAATAATTAACATAAATTAATTTCATTTAAAGTTGTCAAAAATAAAATAAAATGGGTATTTGTAAATGATATAAAAATTATGCTATGACAACACTAAAACTTAAATAACATACATTAAAAATCAAAAATGTTATAACAAAAATACCTTTTTGACTTTGGCCTTCTTAATATAAGCTATGGACTTTAGGTTGTGGACTGTGGAGTACTTGTAAATTTTCAAGTTGGTATCGAATATTGATGCTTGAGTTGATCGCCAAAGAAGAAGACGAAAATGGTGAGAATTGAGAAGTTGGGTTAGATGATTATAAGGGATTGAAGGAAAATAGAAAATATTGAATTTGGATTTGTCATTATGTAGGTAGGACCGTAGTTGGAACAAGTTACAAGAAAGTTGGCATGCTTTAGACGCCAAGCTTGCTTTTTTGTTTTTGTTTTTTCTCTTGTTACAGAACTGAGCTAGTAAACATAACTTAATTTGCTTTTTTTTTTTTAATAGAAATGGGCTAAGCATAACTTAATCTTCTTCTACTTTTATTTATTTTTTAATAAAAATGAGTTTTATTTTTTTTAACGATAAAATGGGTCTTCTTTAATATTATAAATGACATATTTTAAAATTTAAATCCAATAAAATAAGTAAAGAGTGAAAATTAGAGGAGGCACTTACAAATTTTATCAAAATATTATATAAATTTTACTTATAAATTTATTTTTTAAGAAGTTTAGAGGGGACATTTGCCCCTCCTCAAGCATATCTCCCTCCGTCCTCGCTTGTTGGCAAGACGATGGCTTTCTAACCTAGTGGGAAAGAATTTGACTCTTACTAAAAACACGTGTTATATTTAAATAAAAGAGAATGAAGTGTTCTGAATGTTCCCTTAACATATTAAAATACTAAGATTTAATTATATTAACTTTTTTTTATATATAATTTTTTATTTTTAATTTCTCTCAATAAAAAAATTATTTATTTTTTTATAACATAAATAAACATATATATTTTAGTGTTAGAAAAAAATAAATATATATTATTTTACTGAAAAAGGTTAAAAATAAAATTAATTGAATAATTTAATCAATATCGGAAAAAAAATATTAAATCAAACTGGATTCTAATGTTATGAAAATACGTCGATTTGGGCCGGTTTTTCGATATAGTCTAGTTTATATGGTTTCATGTACAACCCTACATTTATTATGAGTGCCTATTTGCTCTGATGATAGCTTACTGATCAATTGCTGAGCTGCGGGGTTCTTTAATGCTTTGTTTTTGCCATTCTCCTCATTGTCGTTTCTTATAAGCATGTTGGAATAGTTGTATTCACCTTCTTCTTCTTTTTTTAAGTAGGAATAATTGTAATACTGATTTGTACTTTAACCTACTGTTAACGAGGAATTAAACTTTCTTTCTGAACAAACAAAACAATCATAATAAAATCCCAATTGATCAAACAGCCTAATATACATTTTATAGTTGTGGTCCATACCCTCATCTAATCTAATTTGTAGGAAGTTTTTTTTTAACTGAAATGTGATAGCGAGCCGGAGGTAAATGGACTAAAATGAAAAAGAAGATTATCCAACTTTAATGAGTGAATGGTTTCTGAATTATTGGAATCAAACTAACATACAAAATTTATTCCGTTGAGGAGGTTGGATTGGTCCAAGTCTCCTAGACCTTGCCTATCAACAACAAATATATTTTTATTCATAAATATAATTCAATTTTGTGCAAGAGAACGATCAAACTATCAAGTGAGATCAACGAACTATCAATCCATCCCTAATGTGCAAAATTCATGTATGTACTTGTTTCAATCCATGTATATAAATTTCTCGCACCCTAAAAAATAGTTAAGAATTAATAAATATTTAACCTGTACAAAAGGGAACCTACTCAACGATAAAATCCATCACGTACAAGTTAATACGAATCTTAAGCTTCTCGTACCCTACAAGGTTTGTTCAATTATCCTCCAGTTTAAACAAATCTAACCTGTTTTGTTTACATTATAAATATCATGTATTAACAATATGGATCATCAAATCAACTTCATAGAGAATTATATTAGAAGCAGTTTAATCAAGTAATGTTTAAGAGTGATCCATCTGCTTCATCAGCATCAAGAGAAAACACATCAACAGGAATGCTCGTGCAGTCAGAACTACTATTCTCATTGAAACCAATTGGAGAACCTTGTGAATGATCCAAGTATATCACAATCACAGTGATATCATCATGGAAATGACGCCTAATCCCCTTTTCAATTCTTTTTATATCTTCATATCTCATTTCTCTTTTTCTTGCAGCTTCTTGAACAGCGGCTCTTACCAATCGCTTTGCTATACCCTGCAATAAAATTTTCACATCACAAAATGTACAAAAATCAAATGGATAGTCGATGTTAACATAACCAAGAAAATAGACGGGGCCGTACAGGTCTTGGATTTTTTAACACGATTGTAACAGCAGCTTCATCACTTAAATGTTCCCAAAGACCATCTGATGCAAATATCAAAAACATGTCCTGCGGCTTCAACTTCCTAACTATTATTGAGGGTTCTGCTGTCATTACAGGCCTCTTCAAAGGAACAGGTATGCCAAATTGTTGAAAAAGAGGATCCCTGTTAAACTCGGGTTTCTTTAAGTAAATATCTCCGATTGATCTCGACACCTAATACAGGGAAAGTAAGATCAATCAATTTCCAGACTGACAAGATTGTAGAAATAGAAGACTCCAACCTAGTATAAGAGTAGCACATTCACTTTTCAAAAAGTAAGGACTCCAACCTAGGGACTCAGATGTCACCGAACCCTATTCAAAAACTGACAAACTCTACCCTGTGGATTACAATACATTTCCTTTGAAACCCCGTCACAGGGTTTAATGAAACAAAAAAGGTAATCAGACAAACAACTTGACTCAAATTACAACTTACTTATATATCTCAATCAAACCTAGACCATATTGAGATAATTGTGAGTTGGATACTGAATAGTGAATAGCTTATTAAGTCATTATACAACAAGTTCAAAGTCTTATGTATTGATTAGCACTCATGATTGAACAACCAAAGAAATTAAAGAATAAACAATTGGGTACCTGAATAATGCCCTTAATTCGCCAAACTCCACGAGTGTAAACCACAACGTGTGAATCATCGGGGTGAAGTTCCTTAACTTCTTTCCTTACTTCTTCCACTGCAACATTATGATCAGTAGATAATCTCTCTGCAACAACAGCACAATTGGGTTGCCCTTCAGGCCCTCTCCGTCCAAGAACCGCCCTCGAGTCCCCAAGATTAGCCACATACAAAATGCCATTTGATATTGCCCCAACAAGACAACATGATCCTACTGAAGCCATCTGTGGCCGAGCTGGCCATGATCTTTTCACCATGTGTAAGAACTCCTCCTCAGTTGCATCAAATGCCTTTCTTATTACTTCCACAGATAATCCTCCTTCTTCTGTCGTAAACTCTGAGCAGGGCGACCAATTTAAATTAAAGATGGCAAAAAAAAAATTCTTTCTAAAAGGGTAATCTAAATTAACCTAAACTGTATCAATTATAGCAATACAGATAGGTAAGTACTATCAAGTCAATTATAGCAATACAGATAGGTAAGTACTATCGAGTTCTACAACAAAAGTTAACCTAAAATCCAAAACCGTTGAACCCAAGAACAAAAAAAAATTAAAATCTAGAATTGTGAAAGGTGTACTTACTTTGAAGAAAGGAGAAAAGGTGATGGGTAATAAATCGAGAAGCTTCAGGACCGCCATGGCCGTCGTAAATGCCAATATAAGTTGCGGAAGGGGAAGTAAAGACCTGACCTTGGTCTTCTAGAGAAGAATTGGCTTGCACAACCGCAATAGAATAGTCTCCTGAAGCATAAGGCTTAAGGTCCATGTGCCAAAGGAGCCCGTCTCCTCTTCCTCCAAAGCACATCTCTAATGGCCGCCGACAAAGGTCCAACATTTTTATCTAATGAAATGATTCCTATTTTATTTTGTAGCTGAGATGAGAAGACTTGGTAGATGTTTGTAGTAAACGAATGTGTAATAAAGAGAAAGGAAGCAAAAGAAATAGAGGAGAGTGAGAGGTGGGAAAAGGGAATGCCGCGTTTAAACAGTTTTGAAGTCTAAACTCGATAAGAGTTTTTTCGATAATAGTTGTGATAAGTGGTAACCAAAAAGATTAAACAGACAATCTGATGGTTCTAATGTGGCGTTGACGTGGACGATTAACTTAATCTAATATTTATTTTCTGGCCGATTTTGTACGTATAAAAAGACTTATTTGAATAGATAAAATAAGAAACTTGAGATTTTTAAGATAAATATTTATTAAATAATTGTCATAAAATTTAGACATATGTTCAAATAAGATAGGTTTCTTTTTTTCTTTATAATTTCTAATAAAAATCTAATATAAAAGTAACCAAAAAAAATTATTCTCGCACGTAATGTATTGATATCCAACCTTCATAGAGCCTTTGTAATTTGTATGATTGTCTACTTACGATTAGCTGCTATTAAAAGGAATACAAAATCTTTCTATTTTTATATGAAAGAAAAAACTTATCTTTAAAAAAAATGCAATATAATATTAATTAACAAAACTATTTTTTTCAATAACACAAGTTCACTACAAGTAAAAAAAAAACATTTTAATTAATTACACTTTAATAAAAAAAATTAAAATTATCATTAATAAAAATAATTATATAACATCAACGTGACTTTCCTTAATGGTTGAGAATTTTTATTAATAAAAAAATTGTGAACTTGTCTCCTTGTGCTATTTTCCCAAAAGATTACTCTTGGATTACATTTTTTTTTCTAAACTTTTGGCTTACAATTGAGTAGAAAAATATGTAATTCATTAACTTGATGATAAGGTGATACTTTATATTAATAGATAAGGTGCTATTTTCCCAAACTTTTTTATTGATTGTTGTTTTAAAAATATAGTGAGCAGTTATTTTTAAAATTACATTTTATTGGTCATAGAATTCTATATCAATACTTTAATGTCGATAACAATTTTTATGCTAGGAAAGGTCGACGATGCATTGTACCCAGCCGGCGCTTCATAAGTTTCAATATATATAGATATTATAGACAGGTCTCGAATGTAATTTTAAGATCTTACAAAGAAATAATTGGAAAAATAAAAATGCTTCTTGCTAGTCTCATGTTAATATTTTCAAATATAATCGGTAATTAAGGCATAAAAATGCAATGACCGTCTTGTTAGACTTTTTAGTGAAAAATAAAACTAACTGGGAAAAAGAGGTTCGGCAAATTTCTGACTTTCAATAGCTCAAAATCTTTTTGTGATTCCTTTATTTCAGATAGGCACTAAATGCCTGAGAGATTGACGCATAAATCCTTGCTTTTCATTAAAGTTTGCCACGAAAGTCATGGAGTACATTTAAGCATGTTTGGTTAGGTATAATCAAACATGTAATGTAATCAATTCAATTCATTACAGTGTTTGGTTGGTACAAACACATGTAATGTAATGTAATCAGATTACATATAGAGAAGTAAAGGGGATTACATATATCAGCACAATGAAAGGGGATTACAACTCATTCTCGTAATGAACAGTAACCACTTGCGAAGGAATCAGTAACAGCGTTCTCCCCGCTCGCCGCCATTCGTCGTCCAGCCGTCCCTTTCGTGCGCCGACCATGGGGGTTGAAGTCGTCGCTCTCGTCCGGTGCCATTCGCGGTCTTATCGCCGCCGTTCAGGTCTGTTCTCCAGCTCCGCCGCACCAGTTCTCCCCCGCGCTCGAACCAGAGTTCCAGCTCGTGTCGCGCTCGGCCCCGTCGCACCAGCTCGCGTCGCGCTCGGCCCCGTCGCACCAGCTCTCGTCGCGCTCGTCGTCCCCGTCGCCTCGTCGCTCTCGTCCATTACTACATAATTAGTTTTAATTTCTTAATTAATTAATTAGTTAATTAATCATTAAAAAATTGATTAATAATTTATTAATTAATTAAGGGTATTATTGTAATATTATAGTATTTTTCATTACATTACATTACAGTTATCAAATCAAACAATGTAATACTGATTCCTTTTTTGATTACAGTGACTAAATCAAACACTGTAATTGTAATACTGATTCCTTTACATTACATTCCATTACGATTACGATTATATTCAGCGAACCAAACGCAACCTTAGATTTCGAATAATGTGTAAACTTTAAAACTATCATTATTAATAAACTAAAAAATTATATAATTATTTTATATTATTAATTTTAAATAGTTAGAGTAAATAATTTTAGTATATTTATAATGTGTTATATTCTAGAATTTATTTAAGTGTTTACGTAACTATAAATTTTGATTCAACCTGCCACTAAATGCCAAATATTACATTGCTTTAAGAAAAAAATATACGTTTTAAATCGCTTTACGTGCACACTCACTATTATTAAAGGCATAGAGAAGGGATATAAGATTACACACTTGCAAGCTTTTAAAAGAAGCATAGAAATATAGAACTAATAATTTCCTTTTCAAACTTATCCAATAGATTTTTGTATTTTCTATTATTAGTGGCTTCAACATGTTTCCTCATATTTTTCGAAAAACATGACTTATTAAAAAATTTAAATAATATAGCATGAACATATTTTTGAGTAAGACTATATAAATATAGTTCAGAAAATTATAATAAATTTGTTATATATGATAGTTTTGAATAATTTATTAATATGTTTGAGTGGTTGTAACTAAGTATCATTTAACATTAAATATAAAATAAAATAATCTTATAAGATTATTGTTGATCCTAAATGTGTATATCGTCTTAAATGTTATTTTAAAAAATATATATTATTTACTTTATTTTACATATTATAATCATACATAAATAATAATAATAATAATAATAATAATATAATCTTAGCGGAACATAATTTGCCACTTATCATTGTTTAGCATTACTCTTTGGATAAACCGGTTCATTGTTCACAAACTTTCTCGTGTCAAGAAATCACAATCAATTCACATCCCACGCAAGAACCCACCAATAAAGCATTGAGATATTCACACTTTAATCATGATAAGCACCGCTTTTATATCACGGTCACCTCTTCTAACCATAGTTCCATTCATCGTGGCGAACATTACAGACATTTATTCAACGCCACGTATTATTCTCATAAAAATTTTACTTATATATCCACCCACATGATGGAATAAAAAACAGAGGATCTTCGAATCTAAGCAACTACAAACTGAAATACAATATTCAAACCAATTCAAATTTGAATAATCTTGAAGGCTAAAAGAAACCAATTACTACTACAGAAACTTTTTCACAAAAGAAAATTACAGGCATGCGCGCCGAGCAATATCACTACATGGTTCCCAAAGTTTAAGCTTTAGTTTATATAATGATGCGTTCTTGACTTACACTTTAACGTTTTTATTTTTTAAGTTACATTTTCGAATAGCATTAAACACAATTTGTTTGACGTAAACGGAATTTTCCTTAACTTCTTTAGACTTACGAAGGAAAGTTTGCATGCGAAAGTTGCTTTAACCATTCATACGTTCGGTGATGTGACATGTCTTGCTTGCCTTGTTGCTTTAGCTTTTCCATTTTCTTCTTCTTCAACTCTATCACTATCTTCTCATGATCTTCCATTGCTTTCTTTGCAATACTAAGTTTACGATCGTCAGCATCCTTCACATTAACACTTTCAGTTTCAGCAATAGTACTAGTACTGCTTTTGCTTCTATTCTTAGTGATGATAACGTTGGAATTATCAACTGTTTGATTAACAGAACACTTCCACCCACTTAAGAACTTCATTTTACTCTGTCTCTCTTCCTTCAACAGAGTGCCCGTTACTCTGTTTTTGCTCTGTACACTGCTATTGCTACGAATTATCTTCATCTCTTGCAAATCCATATCTGGTGTTCGAACTAAACCCAATCGGAAAAAATCCCAAAAGGACGATTTTTGATTTCGGCTACTGACTCTTTCGACTCGAACACTTGAAGCTCTGATTTGGGGTTTTGGACTTGGTTGAAAATGGTTTCTGGGTACTCTTGATTCTGAAACAACTCTTGTTATGGCTATAGTTGATGAGCTTCCATTACTGCTACTAATTGACGATGAGCGTTGAGTACTTCTACTGCTATAGCTATTACTTCTGCTACTAATATTGCTTCTGAACCCACGACCCATTGAACCAATATGGTCCATAGACTCGGATCGAGACAAGCATTGACTAGCATTTTGGATATCGTTTTTGAACCCAGTTGTTAAATTTAAATTTAAACCATGTTCTGAACTAACTGAGAGACGTAATGGCAAAATTTGGCCTTGAAAGAACAATTCATCTGCTGCACACATTTCTGATTCTGTCGAACCAAAAACAAATTCTTGATCTTGGGTTGCATTTCTTTCCTTACTAGATCGTTTGTAATTTTCTTCTTTGATCTTTGTATTTAAAGGAAAGTCGGAGAGTGAAACGACGTCGTGGTCGTCTTCTTCTTCATGCTCTGTTTTTGAATTTTTGTATCTTTCTTCTTTGGAAGCAGTAATAGTAGTACTATTGTTTCTTTCCATCGTCTAATTGGATAAGAGTTATAATTGGAATTCTTAAGCTAAAATGAAGAACAAAGATACTAGGATTTATACTGAGAATAAAGCAAGTAGATATTTGAATTTGTGAGTGACAGACTGACACAGAGAGATAAAAAGAAGTGTAATTTAATTATGTAAAGGTAAAAGCAAGTATTGACAACTGAGAAAGTAATAAAGAAAGAATAGTGAAGCAACTGGGAGGCAGGCCAACCAAACAGTGAACCTCTTTGCTTGTTTTGGAGCGAGAAATTTAAAGAAATTGCAGGTTTTGGGGCCGGCCACCGCCACTCCCGAAAGGGACTGTGTGTCTCTGACTCTTTGCACCTGTTTTTCAATAATATTGTTCTGTTTTCTCAAAAGTGAGCGAGGACTAGGTTTTTTTTTTTTTATAACCAAAAGTTAAGTCTTACCTAGATCAAAGAAAAAATATAATATAATACATTTTAAAGAATTAAAAACATATAAATAAATAGTTTAAAATATATAACGTTTAAATTAAATTACCATATTAAATGTAACGATCAAAAGTTTTAATATAGTGTGGACTAATGCTACCACTACTACAGGAATTTTCCTATGTCAGTCAACCACTATAGGCCATAGCCTCAAAAGTGAAAAATTTGTTGATCTTTATCCATATATTTGAACAAACCAAAGTTTTTAATTATAAAATAATGTGTTAGATGTTACAAATTTATTTTAATTTTAACAAATTGCGGCCAATTGATTGGCAACTGATATAAAAAGGATCACAATAGACTTGTATTTTTTTTAATAAAATTTTGCTATAAAATTTATAATAATTAACATTTTTTTTAATTATATATAGTCAAAGAAATGTGATTATAAGGTAAATTATCTTTGAAGTGAGAGTAAAAAGGTAATATACACTTTATAAGATTAGAGATATAAAGACACGGACTTTAACACTTGGTAACATCATTCTTTTTCCATCTTAATATTAGGCAATCACCTTGGGCTTTTTACAAATATCTAAAATATGTAATTTTACTTAAATGTGACAGTGATACCATTGGTTTGAAAATGATAATTTTACACAATAGTGCTCATTTTGAAATGCCATTTGTCAACTTTTCGATGGGTACTTGATCTTGAACCCAAATACCCAATAAAATCTTCTATAGACCTGGTGGATGCATCAACATGAATGTGGCAGTTGGATTAATCTTTAAGTTCGCTGATTGTTTCTTTTTCAGATTCAAAGCCTTCAATGGATGGTGAGGATTAAGCCAGAAGTATACTGTAGTTAGTACCTCTGGATTATAAAAGGTTTTTTTTTTCCTCTCTCTCTATAATTGCTTATAAAAGTTCTTCAATTTGGGAAATACATATAGCTTAATTAATATTATTTAAAATAATTGTTTTTCTTCTATTGTTTGATGGACTTTGGGCCATGGTCATTGAAGCCTAAGGGCCATCCATCCCTGGCTACTATCGTGTGTTGACTAACAGAACAAGGCATGATGACCCAACTATAGTGGATGCCAGATTCTTTGTGTCTAATGGCAGCCACTGCAGTCAATGTTGTATTGGCAGATTGATGGAGAAAGTTGGAAGAGATTAATGTCACTAATAGAAAAGAAGTTTGGTAGTAGATATCTCTGATAGTCATAATAAAGTTGTTTGAAAGATTGCTTTTAATGATTAATTTTACAAAGATTGTATTCAAGGGCATGAATGTTACTAACTTTACATCAAGGCCTTCCAACGAAATTATAAGAAATTGGAAACCTGCCTTCTATAATTTAACAATTGTTGTGAACTGTGACAATTTTTTTTTGATATAACATGTGACATTTACTTCGTAAGAAAGAGATGAACATCATATTTCAAAGTAAAACTGTGTCCTGTACGCAGACCACTCGAGTAGTTTAAAAAGAAGGGACACTGGCATAAATAACAACTCACGAGCTGATAACTAGAAAATAAAAGATAGACCTGTCCAAATAGTTTAAGGGATAAAATATATTAATATAAAATTGACATTCTTAGAACATAAAGACTACATTAATTAAAAGTGTTGCTTAACACAAGAAAACAGCAATGGACATTTCATATTTTCATAAAGCCATGTACTCTGAGATAGAAATCCACCCACTATCCTTTATGAATTTCTTTCTTTTTTTCATGTTTACTTTCTTAGAGAACAAACATCAAACACTTAATATACATAATCAGCTCCCATTAGCTGTGGAATGAATAACATTACGTTGAATCTTTAAAATTACAGCAACTCAATAATTAGCATAAGCTTCAACCAATGTCCTCCCTTTGTCTCCTTTTTAACTCCAGCTAAAAGCAATCGGACTCCCAACAATCTGCTTCCCATCAGACCATTCAAGACGACCAAAGCCATTCGAATTGGGTGGGACTGAGCCTATTGCACTAAACGTCACCGTATAGCTTTTCTTCTCATTTACCTCCTTGAAACTTAACGTTTCAGGCTCAACCAAGATCTTGACCAATCGGCTGTCAGATTTCACACTAACTTTGTATGTTCCAGGTGAGCCCACATTCGTTAAAGTACGAGAGTATGGCAACACTTTTGACCCACTAGTTCCTCCAAAATTGACTGCAAAAGAAGGGTAATTGAGATCGGTCACACTGTACTTTTTATTCCCGTCACACGAGAATCTTCTCCTCGCTAAACTGCTAATTTGCGTTTCCGTGTAATTCAAAGCACATAAAAACTTCAAATAATCATCCACCGTTAGATCATAAACAAGACCAGGATTAAGGGCTGCAATAGGATCCACGTGTCCAGACCCATGATCGAACGCCGTTGATGGCTTCCCAGTAGAAATGTCTAGTAATTCATTGCCGGTCTTGTAAGAGGTATAAGCGGTGGTCATAAGCGCCGATCTAATCGCCGAGGGACTCCAATCCGGATGAGCACCCTTCACGATCGCCGCGAGTCCACTCAAGTGTGGACAAGACATAGACGTGCCTGAGATGATGTTGAACGCCACACGCCTTTCATCTATTGCCAATCCTGTGGGACCCACTACTTCTGTCCAACCCGCTATGATGTTCACACCAGGCGCAATAATGTCAGGCTTTAGAATCTCTGGCGTAATGGAATTTGGACCTCTCGAACTAAACGCAGCTACCACCGGCGATGGTTGAATCCCAACTTTTGTACCTTCGAATAAAATCGTCACAGTCGGGTTTGATTCAGAAAACAAATACTTCTTTATAGCTTCCCCATTTTTTTCACCCACAGCCGTCGCCGGCAATAAATGAGCATCAGCGACAAGTTCTTCGCCGTTGGCTTCAGTGTTTGCCAAGACCATCCCAATTCCTCCTGCAGCTTTCACAACAGCTCCTTTTTGAACCCTAGAGTTAACACCTCTTTCGCAAAATATAATTTTTCCTTTAACTTTCTCCGGTACCAAAGTACCCATCATGCACAAATTTCCATTCGTACCAGTACTGGCATTGCCGGCGTAAATAAACGGTGTGAGTGAGTGAGGTGACGAGTCTCCTCGGAAGAGTGAAACGCCCGAGTAGTTTTGCCCATTGCCGAGACTAACATAAGCTGGGAAATCACGATCCAGTGTGCCAGCTCCTACAGTAGTAATCCAAGGTGCTACGTTTGCAAGACTGTACGAACTGGGACCAGCATTCCCAGCTGAGCAGGAGACTAAGATTCCTTTCTCCATGGCAGCAAATGCTCCGGCTGCCACATTGTCTTTGTAGTAATCCCACATTCCACCACCGAGCGACATCGAAAGAACGTTAACATTGTCGTCGATTGCTTTTTCAATGGCGGCTATGATGTCGGAACTGAAACAACCTCCTTTCCAACAAACTTTGTAAGCGGCGATTCGAGCACGTGATGCCATACCACGAGCCGTTCCTGAGGCGTAACCAAATAAACTCGCATCTTGAACGATAGATCCCGCTGCTGTTGTTGCCGTATGAGTACCATGGCCTTCGTCGTCTCGAGGGGACTTGGATTCTTGAGTTTCATCAATTGGACCCATTGTGGCTTCATAGCCTTGGGCAAAGTACCTTGCTCCGATTAACTTTCGATTACAATTTGAGGCGGTGAAATTTGTTCCCGTTTCACACGTGCCTTTCCAGCTTCTGGGTATGGGTCCTAGTCCAGTGTCGTCGAAACTCTTACTCTCGGGCCAAACTCCGGTGTCTAAAACTCCAATAATGACTTCACTCTCCGAGTTGGACTCAGGGAACATCTGGCTTGATGAACCGAGTCCAAGAAACTCAGGAGTCCGAGTGGTGTGAAGCTCGTATATTCGTTCTGGCAGGACAGAGAGAACACCTGGTTTTTCCTGGAGAAATTGGGCTTCTTCATCTGTCAATCTGGTGGAAAAACCATGGATAGCACTGTTGTATGTGTAAAGCATCTCGGCCGAATCAGATACCGATTTGAGAGACGAGTCATACCAGTGTGTGTGGTGCTCGAAACTCGCAGGCATTTCGAACTTAGACATGTGGACTATGTAAGTCTTTTTGTGTTTAATTTCCTTATCTGCTACCATAGCCATTGAAACGTAGCAAAATCCCAAAAGAGGAAAAAGCAAAACAAAATTGAAAAGTGCCATTCTCAATTGTTTATCTTGGCTCCCCCGTGTTAGAAGGAGATAGAGTTGAAAAACAGAGTACGCAAGAAGCTATCCTAAATTTCTCTTTAATAGAGAGACAACATGCAAAGCTGGAAGATCAAGGAAGTAGGGTCGGTGAGTTGTTGTCCGGATTCGTGAATGATTGCTTTGAGACAAAAAGGCATGCTCTAAACCAGTGTTTTAAGCAGAAAAAAAAAATTTATTACTCTTATCAGATTCAATCTCTTGCTCTGTTGTACTATTCAACTACTATTCATTATTTTTAAATTATATTTTTAAATAATTTTATTAATTATTTATTTTATTAGATATTAAATAATTTTATGAATTTTATATTTTATTAAATTAAATAATATATTATTATTTGCTCCGGAATAAATAATTTTTTATGCTACTCGTTTTTTTTTTCCTCAATTCGAATGAAATAATTTTTTAATAACTTGAAAAGTTTTTTTTTTTATAGAAAAAAAGCTCCTCAAAGAGACGGAGTAATGTCTAGTAATTTTTTGTTTATCCGAATTAACGTCTTATTTTGAGAGTATTAAATAATGACTAGCACTTGAAATTGTCGTCAAAAATATCTTTATTCACAATTACGATTTTTTCACTCATCAAAACCATAACTTCATATATATATTTTAGTTGCATTATCAACTTAACTGTAATAATAGCTTACAAAGATGATGACATAGAATGTTGACAAAAGAAAAAATTTGGTAAAGAAAGAAATAATAAAAAAAAAATGTGTTTTTTAAAGGTTAAAAATAAAATATAAGCATTAATAAAATTATGTGATATAATTAAAATAAAATTTATTGATCTAAAATTTAATTATTTACTCTATTAATAAAAAAATAAAATTTTAGTCTCATTTTAAAATAGATAAAAAAAAAAAAGTGTCGACAAAAGGAAAGGGGTGCAGACTTTTCAATGTCTTGGGTTTTACGTGCATTGGATTCACGGGTATTTGTCTTTGTGATTAAAAGTTATAAATAAGATTAACTTTTTTATTTTTTTATAAAAAAATAAAAAATAATAATTTTTTAATTATAATTTTATATATATTATAATATAATTTAATTATTTTTTTATTTGTAAAAATTTTTATAATTATTTATTATTTTATATATTTAATTAATATATCATTTAATATATATGTATCATCATAAAAGAAAATACTAACGCGGTGGGTGAGTGGCAAATTGTCAATATGTGGAGGCTCTAGCTCTACCCGCCAACCAACCTACATTTTCTGTCCATAAAAATTGCTCAAAAACCTCACGGGTTCTTTTCAGTGAAAGGGAAAGTTCCAGTGTTCTAGTTGAACTATTAATTTTATATATTTTTTTCTTAATTTTGTCACCTATGATCCATGTATATTCATCAAATGTAATTAAGAGTATTTATGGTTGAATTTAAACCAATTTTTAGCTAAAATTTAATTAAATTAAATCATATATATAACATAAATTAAATTAAATTGGATTATTTGTCTAATAAAATTATTAAAATTAGACAATTTGATCTAGTCTAATTTAGTTAACAATTTTTATAATTTTTTTTAAGGTTTTAAAATTTTAAATTTATTTTCATTCCAAATCATGTTGAAACTTGTAATTAACATAAAAAAAAAATTATAATTTTAACAAAATTATTTTAGATATGTTACAAATATAAATCATATAATATCTCACATAAACTAACAATTAAGTTAATAAAATTTATAAAATGTAAAATCATCATAAATTACATGCAATTAAAAACTACAAATCTAATAATAAATAGATGAAATTACAAAAAAAAATAAATTAATTGTAATATTTAATAGTAAATAATATAATATATTTTTAAAAATAAATATACGAAGTATTGTAATTTTCTAAATATATTAACAACATACCACTTAATTGATGGAATATAAAATTCATCATACAAATTGAGACAGTGAATTTGTTCTCATTCACACTACAGAAAAATCTCTTTCTAGTTTAAGCTGGTGCTGATTGATGACAAATTGTGATATGGCAGACTGAAGTTCAATTCTCAAAATATTCAAGTCGGCAAAAGGAAGAAGAGGAAAAAAAAAAAAACCAACAAACAAATTGTCCTATACCAATTTTTAAACTTTGATACCATTCGGAAAATTTTCAAACTTCAAGCGTACCCACAAGCATTTTTAGACTAAACCCATGGAATAATAATTGATTAGTAACATGGTAAGAGTACCCAACCTTGATTACTAATGTATAATTTGATGGTTATATCTTAAAATCTTATGGTTACCGGTAGGTTAGAACTAATGCAATGAACTAACAACAACCAAGCTAACAGATCATGTAACTGTGGTTATTTATTCAACTTCTGTTTCTTGCCAACTTCTAGCCATTTGCTGAATATTTGCTATTACTAGCCGCTGAGTTCGGGGTATTAATTTGTGTATGGTTGTAAAAATAATTATATATGCATACTGTTGTGGTAATATTAGTGATTATCTCTCTCCTAGTATTAATAATGTATAAGTAGAATAAAACAAATTGACATTATTTGCATTTTGATTTTATAGCCAATGATTTTTATGATAATTTCTTTTAACAGAAAAAAACTCACCAAAAAAAATGGGGTAACGCACGTTATATTTCATTCATCGGGATCAACGTCTTACTTGAAAGTACTAACAGTGACTAGCATTTCAGGCTGTCGTCAGAAGAATCTTTATGTACAATTATAGCTATTTTACCTCTCGAATCTTGGAATTGGTACATAGAGTTCAATAATATTATTTATTGAAGTATTTACTAATAATTTGTTCTTAAAGAAAGAAAAAAAAAATATATATATATATATATATTGTTTATTTCTTATCCTATCCCCTACAGAGTAGGGAACGCCAGAAGATTTTTAGACTCGTAAAAGAGACTTCTTGGTTCTTGCTGCTCCAAGTTGTTTATGCATAAATTGATATATCTAAGTTGATCACTATTCACGAGTAAGCTGTATTCATAAAATATCGAAAAAAAATCACAAATTTATTATACATGAAGAAAAAATTTAATTATATAATATAATTTTTTCTATACATTGTTTCATTTTAAATCCCTAACATATATATATATATATTTTACCATAAAAAATGGGGTCATATATAATTTGGAAGAAAATTGTCTCAAAAATAAAAGTGTCAAATTATTGTCTGTAATATTTTTTTAAAAATAATAAAAATAGTAATAATAAAAATAATATTTTTTATATATAATTTATATATTTTTATTATTTTTAAAAAAATTAATTTATTATTTTAAATTAAATATTAATTAAATTAAATTATGTTATTTAAATTAATCTTTCTTGTTAATATTTTATAATATTATTTGTGTTGTTTTTAAATTTTTAAAATGTTATGTTTTATAATTTTTGAATATTTTGTCTGTTTTGTTTGTTGTATAATAGTGCTAGAAGTCTAGAACATACAACTGATATACGGACAAGACCAATATCCTGACTTTGTGATGCAATGAATGTTTATTATCCTGCAGATTTTTTTGTCATGGAGATATTTTCTTGCCACTGACACTTTAATAGAGTGACTGAGTGATAGTATCTTCATTTGTGTGCGGAGAATATAATGGATCCATTCTCTCACCATTGTAATCATTATAGGAAAAATAAAAGGTTAAAAACATAGTTTAAAAGAAGAAACATAAAAACATTTAAAATTATGTATCTTACATGCATTTACTCATCATGTATTCGAGTCGTTATCAAAGTGAAATCATTTTAAACCACATTTATAAACCTAATTTTTTTAATTTTATTAGGAAGCAAAACTCCGGCAAAAAAAAAGGAAAAAAATCATATTATTTCGTTGAACGGGAACTTAGAATTATTTAATACTAGCAAATAAGCACGTACTTTGTACGTATTAACTATAAAATAAAACTTTAAAATATTTTTTTTAAATTAATTATCATAATTATATTAATTTTTGTAATTTATTAAAATAAACTAAGTTAAATTTATCTAATATTCTAGCATTAAGATACGTATCTTTCTCATTTTAAATTACAAATTCAAATATTACTAAATAATGTTTGATCTATTTAAAAAAAAAATAAGTTTAATTTGAGTGCATTAATTAATCTTTAAAATTAATTTAATTTAATAAACTAAATAGTACTTTTGTTAAATTAAGAAAAGATCAAAGCAATTAAATATTAGCTCCTTGTAAAAAATAATTAATTCGTAAAAAATAAATTCAAGTGAAGGCCAAAAGTTGCAATAATAAGTTATAAGATAAATTATTTTTATTGTTATGGAAATAAGTGACGTGTATCTCATACATTCATAATTAATTACTTTAGAAGTTAATTTGAGTATATTATAACACATTTTATAAAAATGTTTGTACCAAATATACATATAATTAATTAGTCTAAAATATTACATCATTTATATTTAATGAATATTAATTTTTTTCATGTTTTAGTTTTAAATAATTATTGAGCACAATAAAATCTTAAATATTAAAATTTATTTTTTATTTACATTAATTTAATTATACTTGAGGCAAACTTATTTTTAATTATTTATTTATTTTTTTTATTTAATTTTAATAATTTCTACCTAAAATAACAAAAAGACTTGTTAATTGATTAGAATTTTATATTAATCAATATTTGCAAAATTTTGACTACAAAAGTGGGAAATTTAATTTTTTATATTTAATAGTAAACCACTTTATCAGAAGAAAAAATATTTAAGGAACATCAATACTTCCAATCATTAATCTAAAAATCAAAATAATCACTTTCAAACTCAATATTTTGAATAGCACACTTGACTTATGGCAAGTTGATGACCCATAATACAAACCTTTATACCGTATATAAATTTTTAACGCATCTTGTCAAAATTTATACAATTAATTTGTGAAATATGAAAATAAAATAACTAATTAATATATGGATAATTTCAACATATTTTAAAATACTTATAGAAAAAAATATAAATAATTATAAAAAAAACAAAACAAAAATGTGCAAAAAATAATAACGAGTCAAAATACTTGTAGTAATTTAACCTTATTGTATAAAAAGAAAGCAAAACAACAAAATAAAATCTTAAAGCGGCTGGAAAAAAAAAATAGGGAAATTACCAAAAATAGCACCCCCTAAAAATTATAATAACAAAACTAGCACCCCTGTGTTCAATTAAAATTGAACGTTTAATATTGAACGTTCAATATTCAATTTGAACGTAAAATATTGAACGTTCAATATTAAATAGGTCTAATTGTCGTCATTCAATTCTAATTGAACGGATAATATTGAACGTTCAATATTGAACGAGTCTAAATTATCGTCGTTCAATTTTAATTGAACACAGGGGTGCTAGTTTTGTTATTATAATTTTTAGGGGGTGTTAGTTTTGTTATTTTCCCAAAAAAATACCATGGTTTGAAGTCAAAGATATAATATCCTTCGTTATATAAATGATCGAATTATTTAATTGATTTTATTTTTAATCTTTTTTGATTAAAAAATATATATATATTTATTTTTGTTATAATTTAAAAAAAATTATTTACGTAATAAAAATAAATATATATTTTTTTTTAAAAATAGTTAAAAATAAAACTCTATGCATGAAAAAAAAAATTTATATTATTCTATTAACCCATTATAAAATTTGTGCATTATACATCAAATAACCATTCCAAGCTTTGGTGAATAGGTGTATAGATAAGATAAAAATTTAATATAAATTTTACATTAGCACATGTTTCAACACCAAAGCATAAAAAAGTACAAAATAGCCAAAGATTCAAAATAGTTGAAGAATTATAAAAATAACTAACGATTCAAAAGAATAATTTCAAGGTAATATTTAACATAGAAGAATTTATAACTAAAAATTGTACGTAATATAAAGCAACATCGTAGAACTATTGACATAATATGAGTAATGTGAGTTGTCGGAAAAAAAAAAAGCATTAAATTTTACTTATATAATGCTAAAATCTCTATAACGTTAGAAAAAAATATGCAAACGAAGCAGTTTTAATAAGAAGATGAAAAAAAAAAAAAATTTAGAGGAAAATGAAGACGGAGCATTATGTTATTCATGCCTAATATTAACTCCAGTTTCATAATTGCTTTTATGAAAAAAAAAAAAATATTTAAATGAATTACATAACAAAGTAACAAAATTAATGAAACCTTTACCTTTCACTTTTACTTTTTTTTTTCTTCATCTTTTTCTATTCACTATAAATAAATTACATATAAATGTCATACATTATAAACGATAAGTTATGAAACCAATATTAACTCCTTTTTATAACTCATATGTATTAATATTTAGCTTTTTAAAAATAATAATTAATTTTATCATCATAAATAATTGTTAGTTAATAGCAAATAAAATTGAGACATTTAATTGATTTTAAAGTAAAAAAACGATCATTTTTTCATTCAAAAGTGATTATTATTTTAATAACCTCAGATAAATAAATTAGTAAATAATTTTCCAAAATAAATTTAACTAGTTACATTATTTCAACTAATAATATTTATCAACTAATTAAGAAAAAAACAAATAAGTATAAAAATAAACATAAATATTCAAGTCGAAATATTAAGTTTGCTTTAAAATGAAAGGTAATTAATGATATTATTTTTAATAATTATTGACATTTAAATTCTTAGATTATTTATTTTTAATTTTACATTATTTTTAGGATAACCTTATTGCCAGTGTTAATTAGCATTGCTAATGCCAAAACAAAGTTTCTACTTTTAAAAATACTTAAGTATTAAATTAATATGTAAAATACTAAATTATTTTAACATTAGTTTTTTAATTTATACATTTTGTGATTTGTTACACAAAATGTTCCATACATGACCCCTCTTATTATAATAACAGCTATATTTTTCTTTCTTTATTTATTGGGTGTAATATGAGTTTTATTTGTCAAATAAAAATAAAAGTTAACATTAGGTATATATATATACTCTAATTAATTATGATAAAAAGAATTTAAAGATTTTTGTTTTAGAAGTTCTTTTTCTTTTATAAAAAAAGTGGTTTTTGTTGAAAGGTTGTATTTATCTATCATAAAATAATAGTACAGCAAAAAATAATTACAAATGTTAAATGTATGAAGGTTTTTTCTAAATGAAAACAAAAATATTATTATCAGTAGGTACATAGATTGTGATATAAATAAATTATTTTTTATTTTATTTTAATACAAATTAATATGTGCATATATATATCTTTCTAAATGAAAACAAAAATATTATTATCAGTAGGTACATAGATTGTGATATAAATAAATTATTTTTTATTTTATTTTAATACAAATTAATATGTGCATATATATATATCTTTCTAAATGAAAACAAAAATATTATTATCAGTAGGAACATAGATTGTGATATAAATAAATTATTTTTTATTTTATTTTAATACAAATTAATATGTGCATATATATATATATATATATATATATGTATGTATCATGATATACATTTTAAATTATAAAATTTAAATTTATAAGTATGCAACTATCTTTATATCAATATTATTTATTATAATTTTTTTTTTGCAATATTAAACCATAATTAATTTTGTTTTATTATAATTATAGTTGATAAATTTTGACTAAATTTAAATTTAAAAATAATATAAATAAATTGAAGCTTCAAGGATAACAATTATGTAAAATAGGAAAAAGCAAGATTATTATGTACATCCTTTTCAAATAGAAAACTCCACTTTTATGGTGGATATAAATATTAAATAGATATAGATTAAACTCTAATTTTTATTTCGTTCGATCTCTATCAATTTAAGAATATATAATTTGATTCTTAAATTAAGACAAATTTTCTAATTTGATCCTAATGTCGGTGATAATTAAGTTTAACATTAAATTAATTTAATGAAAATTTTAAATTTTAAACTAAATTTCTTAATTTAGAAACAGGGAATTGAAAGGTTGAGGAGATAAAGATTATTAAATAGAAGTCCCGCTCTGTGAGCTGGAGTTGCAATTAGAATGGCAGCAGACTTTCTACCGTATTGACTTGGAATAACTGCCAAAAATGGTCTCTGAACAACGAGAGGCAACACTTCCATAAAAGGTTACTAAAGACGACAAAGATCGCTGGCCTTTGTAATTAGATTTTGATCGTCGAACAGAGGAATGAAAGGCAAAAGCAGCAGCAAAGCGAATTCGAGCTTGAAGACGAAGTTAGGGTTACCAGCCGTCTTACTTATCTGCACATTCTTCTTCCTTGCTGGTGTCTATTGCTCTACTCTTTTCGTTCAGGTTTAGCATTTTCTAATTCTGTAATTTTGGATAATTTTAGATCAAAGTGGCTGTGATATTATTGTTACCATTTCTGTAATCGACGAGCAGAATGAGCTTGCTGATGGTGGTATAGCGAGACCGAGATTTCTGGAATCAACGGAGGAGGATAGTGAGAGTAATTTGTTGGCCTCTGGAGAGACCGGTGACAATTCCATAACCTCGATTCCCTTTCAGGTTTTTTATTTTTATTTTTAAGTTAAATGGCGGTGGTTCTCCATTTTTATTTTCCTTCATTTTCGTTTGTATAGTAGGAAATATTCAGGAAGCATAACCTAATCGGCTACAATACTATTAATTTGACTTTTCCTTCTCAAAGGAAAAACTATGCAATTTGAGTAATTTCTGAAAATTCGCTTGATTGAAAAATCGGAATGTTGATTGAGCTGCTATTGGAGGCGAAGTGAAATATATAATTTTCTTTCTAATTTGATGTTCTTTTGATCTGTTTGTGTTGTTTAGATCTTAAGCTGGTATCCTAGAGCGCTATATTTTCCTAATTTTGCAACTCCAAAGCAATGCGAAAGCATAATTAGTACGGCTCAACCAAGCCTTAAACCATCAGCTCTGGCTTTGCGGGAAGGTGAAACCGAAGATACAACTAAAGATATTCGAACAAGGTATGCGTTCACATTTTGATATTGACATATTTATTCCATACATTTAGAATATGATAAGTGTCCAATGATATATACTCTCTTCTTCTTTTTTTCTTTTTCTTTTCCTTAGATGATGAATGTGTTTGATCTAGGATTATATTTCTTTCTTTGTTTTCTATGTAATTTTTACTTGAATCTGTGTGCTTCCACCTATTTATGGAAAGATACAGTGTCATTTGATCAAAGCTGTTACAGTTTCTAATTTTGACAAAACAAATTTCAGATCAAGGTTTATCTTTCAGTTCTTTTCAATGTTCAGAATTCCTTCCACAGTTCAATCACTCTTTGTTTTGAATGAAGACTAAGTATTATGAATATCCAAATCTTATAGAGTGCATTCAGATATCTTCCAACTAGCAGCCAGCACCTATTATTGTTGCTTAAGTACTTCTTGTGCTGTTCTTACTTAATTGTCTCACTGTCGTGTCTACTCTACACAATTAATTTTTAATGGCTTTGAAGTTCAAGAGACTGTTCATTAATGATATTTTGCTGGCTTACATGGTTTTTCCAAACAGTGCTGGCATGTTTCTTAGTGCTTCTGAAGACAAAACTGGGATCTTGGGTGTCATTGAGGAAAAGATTGCAAGAGTAACGATGTTTCCCAGGACCCACGGAGAGGTTACTTTTATTATTTGGAAAAGAAAAAAAAACATAATTCTATTGTATCTTTCAAGCCCAATGATTATTGCATTCTCTTGCCTTGCCTTTTCTTATTATTTGACCTTTTATTTCAGAAAATACTAAAATTATTTGAGGATATTCCTTGTTTCAGGCTTTCAACATTTTACGCTATAACATCGGGCAGAAATATAACTCCCATTATGACGCATTTCATCCTTCTGAATATGGTCCACAGAAGAGCCAAAGGGTACATCTGAAGCAAAGAATAGGGTTTTTATTTGTCCCGCCCCCCGCCAAAAAAAAAAAAAACAATCATGCCTCTTAATTCTTTTTGTGAATCTTGAGTGATTGCATGTCTTGATAGATGTGGAGTACAAGTTGCCTTTCCATCTGATTTTTATCAATATTGTTCATGCTTGTTGGTTTCGCAATAGGCATCTGATGCATATGAGTTAATCATTTGTAGTATTCAAAGCTCAATCATATGTTGAAGTGAAAAGAGAACTAGTAAAAGTAGAATAATGCTCTACTATATACAAACAAGCCATAAGTTTAATCATTTGAAGTGTTCAAAGCTCAATCATATGTTGAAGTGAAAAGAGAACTAGTAAAAAGTAGAATAATTCTCTACTCTATACAAACAAACCACAAGTTTCATCATGTACAAACAAGAATCAACTTTGGGATGATCATTCTAGGAGACCATGCTGTATTTAGTGAAGAGTTTTTTTTTGGTCAAGAGTATTTAGTGAAGTATTGAATAATATTATAAATGGATAATTTCAAATTAAGCATGCAGTTTGAGTTGCCCATCTATTTGCTCATAGACTCATTCATGTATATGTCACGTGACGTGCCTTCATGATATATATTGTATCACTTTAATTGATTTCTAATTGTCTATGATTTAATCATTCAAGTTCAATATGGGATATCATGACCCAAAAATGAAGTTAAAAAAAAGAAAGAGAGGAGGATAAAATATGTAGCAGGACATGATCACAATGAAGTGAACTTGCATGTTTTATGAACTGAGAATGTGTATGGTTGATCTATCCAGAACTGGTGAAGAAATATTTTCATTATTTAACATCTAAATAATATGTCGTCACAAATTATCTTGATTAAATGCTACAGGTCGCATCTTTCTTATTGTATCTATCTGATGTGGAAGAAGGTGGAGAAACCATGTTTCCTTATGAGGTACATTTAAAACCCCTTTTTCCATCTCCCTTTCGATTTATTCACTTGCCACAGTGAATCAATGCAGTCAATTAGTGTCTTTGTTCTGTAGAATGGCTCTAAAACTGATGGTAACTATGATTTCCAAGAATGCATTGGTTTGAAGGTGAAGCCACGAAGAGGTGATGGGCTTTTGTTTTATTCATTGCTTGTGAATGGTACAATTGATCCAGTAAGTCTTGCTTCTCTTAGACGTACATTTTCAATTGATTGATGAGATCTTGGTATTAAATTAATGAAGAAACTTATTCTGCCCTAGACTATTTAGTATGGCAAAGCACAGAACAGATACTACCAATCTTTCTGCACCAAGTAGCCATCCTAAAGATTCATGCCATTCATCCTAAAGATTGAATCCTGTTTAGATTACCAGATTTATTTTCTATCATGAAACATTCATGCTTTCCAATTTTCACATCTATGTTGAGGTATATTCTAGCAAAATACTTTAGCTATAACATATATAAGTTGAATGATCCAGCACTGAAGCAGAAACCATAATTTGTTTTTGGTATAAATGTGATTTTTTTTAAAAATAATTAGACAATATTACAAAGAAAAACAGTAGTGGCTCTATAGGATACTTAATGGAATCCCAATCGAGAAATTCGGCCTACAATGGAATCCCAATTGAGTGAATTTCAAGTTTCTCTCTGTCTGTTCTTCTTATAGTCATATTTGGTTGGTTGTCTTTGTAGACATCACTTCACGGGAGCTGTCCTGTAATCAAAGGTGAAAAATGGGTAGCTACAAAGTGGATCAGGGATCTGGAACAATATGATTAAGAATAAAGATGCGATGCTGCTGAAGAAATATTATTTGACATCCAATTACACCGTCGGGTCCGTTAAAGCCGCTCCTCAGGTAACATCAATGAGAAAATGGTCGTTAGTAAAATAAATGCTAGAAATGTAAATTATTTTTTAACTTGCCAATATACTAAAGGATAATTTTAATTATTAACTTTGTAATTATAATTTAAATTTTAAAGTTCTTTCACGCGTTTTTTGAGTCAATTGAAATTCGGGGAACATTAGGGTTGAATAGTAGCCTTTAGCGCTTGTATGGGTGTAATTTTGTAAGAATGGAAGTCATATTAATCAACCATTTACTTGTATTTCTTCTACACTCGATCCAAGAGAATAAATTATCTTTATTGCGAAATTATTATTTTTGATTAAGCATGAAAATAAGAGGTAACATTTCAGCCAATCATGGAAGCTTAAGCCGGGAAAAAGTGGAAATATCTGATGTTGCAGAGACATGGTTGGGTTATTGATCATGGAAAGAATATTGCAATTTCAACTGATCATGGAACTCTCTCTCTTTGCTAATCTAGAATAGTCTGCTTTGAAGAAGCTGCCTAGGCTAGTTGA
The DNA here is from genome assembly GCA_029378325.1 of Elaeagnus macrophylla. Classification (NCBI taxonomy): domain Eukaryota; kingdom Viridiplantae; phylum Streptophyta; class Magnoliopsida; order Rosales; family Elaeagnaceae; genus Elaeagnus; species Elaeagnus macrophylla. Next base: position 10,813,353 of record CM055641.1, read on the forward strand.
TAATGGAAACAAAGCAAATTTAGAGAGAACCGTAGTCTTGAGCTCAAAGATTTGTGGAAAAGAGAAAACTCTTCTCCACAGTTTGGGGAGAAACACAGCCACATGTCTCAAATTCACTATCCAGAGCACCTTATGTGTCCTGGGGATCGCAAATGCAAGAAGTGCCTTTTTACATAACTTTAAAGGTAAAGAAAAACATTAATTAAAGCACTTCTAAAACTCTAAAAAATAGATCCCTAATTTGATGCTAAAAATGTTGTATAGTATTAGTCTTTTTAGAATTGAAGTTTCATTTGATCTCTTCGTAATAATTGAATTTTTATTTTTAACCCTCATTTACATGGTGCTAATATTTTCTTCTCTTTTAATTTTTATAAAGAAAAGTATCATAAAAGTATTACTAAGTTCTTGTTTGGCAAACAAGAACTTAGTAATGGAAACGATTTGAGCAACAATTGTGGGCTTTTGAGGAATCTCTCCGTTAATTTCTTGCCTTAAGTGTGAACCTCTTTGGAGAAGTAGCTTTCTTACGCTTCGCGAGCTCTTCAAGAAGTCTCTGTGGACTATTTTTGCGGAGTCCTTGCTTGGCTACAGCTAGAATTTGAAATTTTTGCGATTAGGTTCTGTTAATTTGTGGATTTTGATTTGAATTTGAAGTGGAAAGGGTGTGACTGGATATTTGTTTCTACTTTCTAATAATAAAAAGAATAAAATCAACATTTTCAAAAATATAAAACATATATTTTAAAAAATAAAATTATTATTTTATCTAAAATATTTCTTCATATAGAAAATATAAAATATATTTTTTAAAAAATAAAAATATTATTTTACCTAAAATATTCTTCTATTAATTAAAGTTATTAGAATGAATCGATTATGATCTAATTAATAAAGAAATATTTTAAGTAAAATAATACCTTTATTTTTTAAAATATGTATTTTTTATTTTTTAAATATATTATTTTTATCTTTTTTTATTTATTTATAGTAAATAATCGCTATTTGAGTACTCGTCGAACAGTGCTTTGGGATGTTAACGACGGTAGACGAAGGTACATTGAGTGGTAATACAAAAGACGATATCTTTACAAAGAAAAATGAGGGTCTGGGCCTGGGCGTGACATTGGTTCGCCATTGATGGTTTGGAGGATTTTGCGACCGTGGGTTTGGAGGGTTTTGGAGTTTGAAGGATAAGAGCGTTTCCAAGCCTGCGCTATCACTCTAAAATGATACATCTTTTTGTGCAAAAATTATTCCAACTTTTTTTTTTTTTTGATGAAAACTTAATACCAAATATTATACTAAATATTACACAATATATATTGTCCTGTTAAATTTATTACAATATTATTCATTTGACGTAACTATTCACACATTATATATATTTTTTTAAATTAAAAAATTATTTAATTTTTTATTACAAATAATAAATTAAAATTAAATATATAATACAAAATTAATAAAAAATTTATTATTTTTAAATTAGTTAATAAATTTTTAATTTTTTCTTAAAATTATAATTTTTGAATTTATTATATTAATTAACTAATATTAAATATAATTAATTAATTAATTAATTTAATATAATTATTGTTAAAAAATTGTTAAAAAATATATTTTCTTTTGTAAAAAAATATTTTTTAATATAATATTTAATATTTTGAATTGTAAGGAAATAAAAATATAATGTAACTTTTAGTATTAAATGGTATAAAATTTAGAGCAACAGAGATGCTCTAAGTAAAGGGGAAATCGTGGCACAAACTTGGCTGCCGAGTTTCCGGATATTTTCAGTTTTCACGCCGTACATTTTATTATTTTGACTTGCGTCTAATTTTTTTTTTTTTTTTTTTTGCTAGAGGGGACAGGCAGAAGCCTAAGTATGGGTCGAGGGGAGAAAGGTGGGGGGGGAGTGAATCGTGCTGGATGCTGAGGAACAGTTGATGTAGATGTAGCTCCTAGCTTTGATTTGACCAGATTGTGAGCTCGATTATTTAATTTTTTTTTTTTTCAAATTTATATATTTAAAATAAGTTTAAGAATTTAAATTCATTTACTTCGTACAAAGAATTATTTTTAAGCATCTTGTGTAATTACATATATTTTGAATAATATTTATATATTTTTTAATATTTAATAAATTTAAATTAATAAAATATTTATTAATAACATGTCTATTTTTATATAAGAAAAAATTCTTCCATATAATTTAATAAATTTATTATATTTTTATGTTTTCGTATGAATAGAATAATCAATTTTACATATAAAAATATGCACCTTTTTTATTGTAAATATATAATAATAAATAATTATGATATAAATTAGAAAGAAAATAATTAAAATTTTAACAATTAAAAATTATTAAAATATAAAAAAAATATAAAATTAATTAAAATAAAGAGAGTATCTTATATCTAAGTAGTAATAAATTTGACCTAAAAAAGAGACAAAAAATTATCTATCAAGCTACATATTATATAAGATGATATAAATATTATTTAGATTAAATTATACTTAAAATTATGCCATGTTATACTTATATTGCGTTTATTTCTATTAGTATGTTGGGTTTGTATCATATCGTATTTGTGTTTATGTATTGATTTACATAAAAAATATTATAAATAATTTATAAAATAAATTATTTATAATAACAAAAAACAATATGTCCAATAAATTTATAAAATACTTAATTATAAATATAATTTAATTATTTTTTAATTATATAATAATCATGTTCATATCGTGTACCTGCAGTAATACTGTCACACTTATACTTTAATAAAAATAGAATTAAAAAAAAATTTATTATATTTTTTAATTTAAAAAAAATTCATTAAATTGAGTCCTTCAAACCGAGGTCTTAGGTGACCATCTAGCCTAGCTTGGTCTTGTGCCGGCCTGGTACTCAACTTTGATCAAATTTATGGCAAGGACTGGATTAAGTAGGATAAAATGCCCATTCAAAGATGCAGATGTATGACATGATGTATCCAATAATTTAAATTCTAGCCATTTTGGCATTAAAAATTACATAATAATTTGTTGCTGTCAAATAAAAATAAAAACAGTAAATTATTATGAAAACAATTATGACATTGACGTTTCCCAATTTAAAAATAATTTTTAACATAATGTATATATTAATTAACATAATATCTTTTAATTAATTTTATGATTAGTAAATAAATTTTATAATTATTTAATCATCATATATTTTAATTTTATTTTTAATCAATAATTAATATGTTATTGTTCTGATACGTTATTATTTAAATAATTGCGAGTAATTGCTTAAGAGCTATTCAAATGATTAGAAGTGTGGAGGAATATTTTGTAGCTGAAAGAGTTTTGTTGGACGAAATTAGGAGCTTTTGTAGGATTTTTCTTATAGAAATTCGATATGCCCCAAGGAGTTGCAATAAGGAGGCTGATAGTATTGCAAAGTAGCTCTGAAATGTTAACAAAGTCTCTTTTGATACTTTGATTTTACTGAGGAATTTAGGAAGTTTTTGAATTTAGTTGTAAACACTTTTGATGTTTTGATTTAATAAAATTTTATCTTTGTTAAAAAAATAAAAAACTTATATATCTATTAATTAGGGGTGTTAATTTATGTCATAGTTCGATTGACCGAATCAAAAAATTCGAATTGAACACGAATCAAATTAAATTTAGGTTTATTTCGGCCCAGTTCAAATAACACGAAAAAAATTGGGCTGAATTAGGGCCAGCCCATTAGTACAAAATTAAATCAAATTAAATTTTAAATAAAAAAATTAAAAAAAAACTATATTAAAATTAAAATAATATTTTATTTTTTTCAGTACTTTTTTTTTTAAATATATTGTTTTTCTTCCATTTTCTTTTGAAAAATACACTGATAGTGAAGAAATAGTTATAATTTATTCATTTTGTCGTAATATTATGCTACATTCTTTAATGTTAATGCATTTAGTGTTTAAATCTACTTAACTCTTTATACAAAAAAAATAATATTCATATTTAATTTTAATTAGTATTATGAAGTTTCTATTTTTAAATCGATTAGGTATTAATTTTTAAAGTAAAAATTTTAATTTTTTTATCAACCTGCGTTATGCTATTCTCTTTTTCACTTGTTTATTGTCTTGAGAATTATATATTATGTAATAGTCAAAGTTTTATTATTGTGTATATAAAAAAGTTATGTTCTCGTGTAACATTTTAATTTACTTTAACTATTCATTTTGTAGTAAGTATTTTTATTTAATTTACTCATTTCTATTTATTTTGTTTAATAGTTGGAATAAATTTTATTTGGACTTGAGAGTTCTTTATTTTAAATGTGAGTTTTTACGAGGGTATGACGACTTCTAACTTTTACATTGAGAGATTTAATGCATTTACACATTATTTAATTAATTTTGTAATTGACTTCTTGCTTTAATAATTAATTTTTTTTATATTTATATATATATTTTTTGTTTTATATAATGTTGCTTGAGTTTTAATCATTAATCATATTTTTTAATAAAAAAATTCATATTAACTAAAAAATATATATATATAATTAATAATTTGAACAAATTTAGGCCAATTTGAGCCACTTCGTTTGTATTTAATTTAAGTTCAGGCTTAATTTATAAATTTAAATTAAATTAAAATTAAAACTAATTTAAAATAAATTTTAATTTAAATTAAATTTAAATTGAAATTAATTTAAAATAAATTAATTTAAATCAATTTAAATTAACTTCAATTTATATGAATTAACACCTCTATTATTAATAAATACTATAATATGTACATATCACTGCTCTTCTCCATTATACATGTCAGTTCTTTTTATTCATCTTTAGTCTTTACTTGCATTTTCAACTTTTAATAGACCTCTTGGACAATTTAAACACGCGTCACACCTGTAATAAAGACATTGTGGTTCGTACATTTGAGATGGTACTATAAAGAGGTAAATAATGTAGAATGTGGTCTCCATTGTATGCCTGAGGTTATCTGCAATGCTTGAAGTAGATTATGTCCAAATTGTGAAACAAAGATTCGAATGCTATATATATATAGCATGTGATGTGGAACCCATCACTTTTTGAATTTGCTTACCAGTGGAGATGTTCAACGTTCAGGCCTTTTGTTATGTGGCTGTGAGAATTTCAAAAGCTATTTCACTGATTTAGTAATAAAATAATTTTTTTTAATCATAATTTAGTTTAGAGTTATGCTGGTCTCTTTATTTATATAAAATATATCTAGCCTTCTAATTTAAAAAAAAAAAAAAAAAATGCTATTTAGTCCTTTGTAAAAAAAAGTATCGAGAAAAGATATTTGACATTTTTTTTAACATTATTTTATTATTAAAATTTACATGTTATTAAGTAAAAGAAGACAAAGTTGTTATTTTATTTAAATTAAAATTTTTATTCATTTGACAAACTTAAAAGCATATTAAATTTATTTTTTTAACATTCTAATATTTACCATCCTAATATGCAATCTGCAAGCAAAGAAAAGAAAAATTATTTGATACTCCACCATTCGATTTCTTAAACAACACACATAATTCTAACTTACGAATTACAATTAATGCAGAAAATAAAAGAGATCCTATAACAAATACTAAAGTACTAACAACACAATGTATGGCTTATAGACTCATAGTTGAATCCTTAAATGTGGCAATGTGGCGCAGAGCCATTTTATTCATTGAAATACCAAGCATGCTTGCTAAATTTGTACTTAATAAAGATCAATTGCAATGTTATTTACATTAAAATTACTTTTTTTATTTTTGTTGTAGTAAAAACATTGTATCATATTTTGCACCTATGTATTGTAATTTACAAAAATATACCTATTAATCCATAAATTAAAATACATATTCCAGTTATAAAGTATCAAAATACATAAAATAACTTCTAAAATATTTATTCAAAATATAATTTGAAATAATTACTAAATTGCTTAGTATCTCTTTCTTTTCTTTTTTTTTTTTTCATAATTTAGTATGTCTTTTGAAACTTATAAGGACTTATGACATCCTTCGTACTAAGTCTAATATTTTTTTTATTTGGTTTTTTTTCTTTTTCTCTCAAAGATGATGGAGCCCAAGTTTAAATTGGACTTATTGCAAATTAAAAGGCACATCAAATCTATAAAATAAATTAATGTAATATATTGATAAAGAACAGAATTGAAAAAAAAAAAAAGTAATGAGTTTTAGGGATATTAGGTTAGTGGATATTGAGTTTTAGGGATATTAGGTTAGTGGATATTGTAATTTTTAGTTTTTTCTTTTTTTTTAATATGCACGAAATAAATTTATCCTTTTCAATATTTCAGCTTAAAATATTTTAATAATAAAATATTAATTAAAAATAAAAAAATTATTTGTTCTGTTTTTTTTTAACTAATAAATATATTTTATAAAGTAGAGAATTAAATACTACTTTTTATCAAAGTAAAAGAATCTATACTTTTTTTTTTTTAATTTATAAGTCAATTTATTTTAATTAATTTTTATTAATAAATAATTTTATAATTATATATTTTCAATATTATAACATGTATATATAACACTGCTCTTTCTCTTAGTAATAAAACATGATGGTATGAGGTGGCTGCTAGAGGACAATCTTCGAAGTGTAAAGTCACTCATAATAATAATAATAATAATAATTATTATTATTATTATTAAATATATTTTTAATAATAGTTTATTAATTTTAGTAATATAATTTAATTAAATTTTTATTAATAAATTATCTTATAACTAATTTATTATTTTATATTTTTAATTTTATATCTAATCAATAATTAAAATATATTTTAATATATATTATAATTTAATATATATTACTGTTTGTAAATTGTGAGGATTTATAGTAGTTGGAGTAGGCTCTGACTCGGATACACATTGATTTTTAACTTTTTTTTTTTTAATAAAAAAACATATATCAACAAATATAACATAAAATATACCATTATTTTTAATATGATATATATATAAAGTATTTGTTACATAAATATCGATACAATCTTAATTTTATTTAATAATAATAAATAATTTTTTTAATAGTCCTATATCAAAAATTTTATATATAATTAATAATTTACATGTAAATTGATATAAATAACATTACTATAATATAATATAGAGAAAAGTGTCATGGAGGTCCTTCAGATTATGTCATGTGTGTCATTTGGTCCCTTAGATTATAAGTAGTGTTATTTGGTCCCTTAGTTTTAGAAAAAGGGGCCAATTAAGGACAAAACACATGATTTTAATGATTTTTTAATTAAAATATTATTTTTTAAATTAATATTTTAATATCATAAACATTAAAATAATACAATTTTTCATTAATTGACCTCTTAAAAAATAATATTTTAATTAAAAAATCATTAAAATCATGTGTTTTGTCCTTAATTGGCCCCTTTTTCTAAAATTAAGGGACCAAATGACACCACTTATAATCTAAGGGACCAAATGACACACATGACATAATCTAAGGAACTTCTATGGCCCCGCTCCCTTTAATATAATATGTCCAATTGTACTTGAATTTTTAATATTACAAAATTTTCAATATTTAAAAAAAAAAATTCCAGATAAGTGGTATTTATTTCTAAAATATATATGTTCTGCATTGTAAATGTGGGGTCTTATAAATATTAAAAATGCATTTTATTTTATTTATAAATGTATAAAAGTCGTTTGTGCTTATAGAAAATACATTTTAACGATGCATTCATACGCCAAACTTATTGTTTGTGTGAAAGAGTAATTTTATAGAGTCATTCGGAATGCTATATAAAAAACATAAGCAATCATATGTTAAATAAATATTAAAATTAAATTTTTTTTCTTTCTGAGATAAACAAGCTAGTATATGTCTCGTTGTAAACAGGTTCACCTTTTTGAGCTGTAATCCCGGCCCAACACAACTCTAAGGTGTGAAAGTGTGAATTTCATTCGAGTAATATGAATATTGATCAATGTGGGTGGCTTTTTCTATCAAATGTTCAATTAACATTTTGAAGGGGTCCCAGATGATGTGAAGGTAGGTACCTCAATGAGATAGCCTTTTGATGAATATAAGAACCTGTTTTTCATTTACATTTATAAACATTTTTTATTGGGCATTTAGTAAGTTCTGTCACTTCTCTGCCCTTTGCAAATCAATAATTATTCAAAAGGAACCCTATTTTTGCAATTTTAGGTGAAAACATTGTCAAATAAGATTCAAGTTTTGATAGCTTTGAACTAGTAATTAGGGATATAAATTTGTTCTATTTTGGCATTGATTCTATTCCCCAATCCCGTTTTCATATAATTTCTTTTAAAATATATTATATATTTGTATTTTAGAGTTCAAATAATATATATTAAATATTTTTTTACTAAAAATAAATATTTTAATTATAAAAATTCAATATTATAATATATAATAATCATTAAAATAATGGCCCGTGTAATTGATATAAAAATTCAATATTATAATATATAATAATCATTCAAAGAGTGCTTTGAGTTCAATGGAAAATCGTAGTTTTAAAGAGAAGTATTAGTTGGAAAAGAATTTGTTTGGTTTGGTTGATATTAGTGATTTCAACAGAAGTATTTAAGTTTTCTACATGAATTTATTAAAAGTGATTTGAATGACGCTATATAAATTATTTTATGAGGACATTATGCATCCAAAGACTGAATTTGGGTTAGGCCATGATAGCTCTAGGAATTTACTTCCAAAAATTATATAGTGAAAAAAAAAAAAAACTAAGGAAAACAAAGGAAGATGGGATTGTTTCCCACGTGGATTCTCATACCATTAGACGCCAATGAACATACAACCATCTCATCCTTTCAATCAAACTTCCCAACAAGCCCACACCACACACTATGCACACAATTTGTTTGTTATATTGCCCCTGAAGTACCCAATAATACCCATATGCCATTCATTATCCTTCATTCCTTCGTATGTACATTTATTCTCATAGAAATATGAAGGCCAATTTGGATAATTCCATAAAATTATGATGTTTGTTTTTTAGGCTTAACCTGGATAACTCAGTAACAAATGATACCAGAGATTGAACTCAGTGCTTACTATTATTCAATAGTGGTTTTAGTCCAGCTTCTGATCTAAAATTTGAAAGAAAAAGTAGAAACGACTGAAATATGCCTACTTTGGTTGTCTTTAGAATCTATTACATGATGGAGAAGAAGAGATGATCCTTATAAGTAGTAGTCTTCAATCACTTCCATGGAACAGATGGAAAGTCCACCTACTAACATGTCCTCAAAAAAAGAACTTCTTTCAACTGCCTTGAAAAGAACCAGTGAATGGTTTGCTTTATATTATGCTCTTTGTTTGTATTTCTTGATTTGTGCTATTCTCACATAATTTTAGTGATTTTTCTTTTGAATTATATAAAAAAATATAAAATCATGAAAGGGTTCTTGGAATTTACAGGATTATTTCTCAAGAGATTCCTAGTGATTTCAGTATTCATGTTGGAGAAAATTCCTTCTCATTACATAAGGTATTGTAACTCAGTTTAAAGAATTGGGCAAATTTATTCTTCTACTGTTTAGCAATTGAGTAGTGTGATTGAATAGAAACTTATATTTGGAGTCTCTTGTCTTACTATATTTGCAGTTTCCACTAGTCTCAAAATGTGGATACATAAGGAAACTGGTATCAGAATCTACTGATGCTGATCTTTCCATAATTGAGCTATCTGGTGTTCCTGGGGGAGCAGAAGCATTTGAACTTGCAGCCAAATTCTGTTATGGAATAAATTTCGAGATAAGTACCGAAAACATTGCAATGCTTCGATGTGTTGCACAGTATCTTGAGATGACTGAGGACTATGCAGTTGGGAATTTAGTTGAAAGAACTGAGTCCTATTTGAATGAAGTAGCACTCAAAAGCCTTTCAAGTTCAGTCTATATTTTACACATGTCAGAAAACTTCCTTCCAATAGCTGAGAAAGTGAAATTGGTGAGCAAATGCATAGATGCTATTGCATATATAGCCTGCAAAGATAACCAAAGTTGTATCAGTGGGGGCACTCAGGGTACGATTTCTTCCACTGTGTCTCAGCCAAAACCGATTGTAGATTGGTGGGCTGAAGATTTAGCTGTTCTTAGAATTGATTTATTCCAAAGGGTTATAGTAGCAATGATATCAAGAGGATTCAAACAATATGCTCTTGGGCCAATGCTCATGCTCTATGCACAGAAATCTTTAAGAGGTTTGGTGAGAACTTAATCCAAAACAAAGTGATCTGAATGTTTCATTTAGGTTATGGAGTTAAATGGTTTAAATGTTTTGTTTTTTCCGGCGCAGGAAACATTTGGCAAGGGAAGGAAGAAAATTGAGCCAAAACAAGAGCATGAAAAGAGGGTTGTGTTAGAAACCATAGTGAGTCTTCTGCCAAGAGAGAAAAATGCTATGTCAGTTAGCTTTCTATCTATGCTGCTTCGCGCTGCGATATATCTTGAGACAACGGTTGCTTGCCGGTTAGATTTGGAGAAGAGGATGGGAATGCAATTGGGTCAGGCTGTTTTAGATGATCTCTTAATTCCTTCGTATTCATTTACTGGGGACACCTTGTTTGATGTGGACACCGTGCAGAGGATTTTGAGGAATTTTATTGATTATGAATTAGATGGGAGGCATAATTTGGGGTATAGTGGAGATGATGAGTATATATCTCTTCCAATAAGTGATATGGAACGAGTTGGGAAGCTAATGGAAAACTACTTAACTGAAATAGCTTCAGACAGAAATTTATCTGTTTCAAAATTCATTGGTCTTGCTGAACTTATTCCAGAACAATCAAGGATAACAGAAGATGGGATGTACAGAGCCATTGATATCTACCTTAAGGTATTTCATACTCTTTTCTGTATTATTATCTATCTTCACTTTCTTCAACGTTTTTTATTTGTATCAGCAAACCACAATATAACATTTCCATGTACCTGTGTACTTTAGTGATAAATCGATGTTCACAAAATTGATACTCTGACTGTTTAGAGAAAATAGAAAATTCCCATAAGTTAGGCATCATCTTTTAGTCAGCATATTTAAATGTCAATTTGTACCTGCTTCTCACTCGGACTGAAAGTGCTTTTTCAAAAGGGGCCAAAGCATTCCAATAATGTTCGATGATCAAAATGTGAAATGCTTTTGAAATTTGAGAAACATTATCAATATTTTAAAAGAAGTTAGTAATACTTTTCAAAAGTAGTTTATGATTCATGTTTTCTTCCTAAAATAACTACTCAAAATCACTATGCAATTTGATGCCAAACAATTAAATGTTTCTCTTGAAACAATTGTTTTACCAAATCACTTCGGTCTGTTTGTTATATGCTTTTGAAATCTTGAAAAAGTTCTTTTAACAGTAAAACAGTTTTGACTCAAACATTCCAATAATAGCACATCCAAATGAACCCTAATACATATTACAAGGGATGATTTTAATGTGTTACTCTAGATTGCATACAATAGTTTTGGAAAGTTATATGCTTGTCCAGCTCATGTTCACAAAATCATAAGCTGATCTGCAGTCTGCACTATTGAATCTTTACCGTCTCTTTTGAAATAAGTAGCTTAAATATATTTTTGTAACTCTCAGGCTCATCCAGCTTTAAGTGATATGGAAAGGAAAAAAGTCTGTAGCTTGATGGACTGCCAAAAGCTATCTAGAGAGGCCTGTGCTCATGCTGCTCAGAATGATAGGCTACCGGTTCAAACCGTGGTTCAAGTTCTTTACTATGAACAACAACGCCTTAGAGAGGTCATGAATGGTAGTGTTATGGGTGAAAACCCTGCTCTTCCCTCTAAAATCAACGTATATTCTACTGACATACACTCAGTTTCAGATGAGTTGTCTAGCTTACGTAGAGAAAATGAAGACCTTAAAATAGAGCTACTTAAACTGAAAATGAAACTTAAAGAATTTGAAAGATCAGCATTAAGCAGTCCACAAAGTATCACTATGCCTTCTTCTGATAAGCCTCCCCTGCCCCGAAAATCATTCATGAACTCAGTATCAAAGAAACTTGGGAAACTATATCCATTTGTGCGTGCCGATGGAGTTTCATCTTCCAATCCCAAAGGTCGAACGAAACCTAATAAAGATCGGCGACATTCAATATCTTGAGGTAGTGTTTGTCAATTTGTGAACTATGTTATGTTATTGTGTGAGGTATACTATTTCCTTATTGCTTTGATCTCCTCAAAGCTTGTGTTAGTAGTTGTTCTCTATTTTATGTCATTGTCCATTATGTTTCTTCAACCTATTCTGCTTTTGATATGAATGCCCGTATATAATATTTCTCCATGTTTTGAACTATATAGGTACATGATTTAGAATCTAGTTGATAAGAAAATTGGGGAGAATTAGTGTATTGTTTTCAAACAGATGTGTACTATCAAAAAATAGTTGGTCTGATAGTAAGATTTAATTTCTCTGTTTCAACCAATTGTCGTTTAAAAAAAAAAACCCCTTACACAGCCATACATGATAAGTAATTGGACAATCTATTCCATTCTTAATATATCTGCAGCTAGAATCATTGAATCCAGCAAATGGACCAGTGTTGTTTTTATATTCGTTTTCTTCTCATTTCGAAGGACTCACATTCCTAGTTCATCATGAGGATCCATGGTCAGATGACCAAAAGGTGCCTGAAGAATTAAAATGGAGATCCCTGACGATAACCGTAACACGTGATCTCAAGAACTCAAAAGACTTTCTATCACCACCGGAGAGGAATAGCCCTGAGACATGAAATTCTCAAGCCTAACTCCACACAGTTTCATCTCAGTTCTTGTCGCCATTTAAGTTTTAAAAAAAAAAAAATCCATTCCCTGCATGCTATCATGTTACTCTTTTTATCTCGATTAGATACGACAGAGGTTTTTTAGATATTATTGTTTGACTTAAAAAAGGTATACAATTAGAGGGAGGGGCTCTAACTTCTCTCTAGAAAACACATTTTGGTTGAGGGTTTGGAGTTTTTTGGGGGCTTCCACGCCTCCATCGTGTGTGCACCTTAGGTAGCTTCTTCACCATTGTTTTCTTCTTCCAGCGCCTGGTTTTTCAGGCGGTTTTGGTGCTGTTTCTTTTTCCTGGCAATTGGTTTCTTGGTTTGAGTCTGATAGTGGTGTTGCTTATGCGGCGGCTCTTCGACGTCCTCTTGCCGTCTCTTCTCCAACGTTGGTGGGTCGACTAGTGCAGTGGCGCTGATGGTTCTTGTTTGCTCTGGTTTTTTTCCTTTTGCTTACTGGTTTTCAATAAGCTCGTTGCAGGTATTATTTGTTGTGGTTGAGTTGTTCTAAGGTTTTAATTTGAATAGGAGCATGTAGGTTTTTATTGTTTTATTTGTTGCGAGTTGTGTGTTGTGGCTTTTTATTATTGCTGTCTTTTGAGTCTTTAAATGTTTATGGAAATGTTTTAAAAAATTGTGCAATAAGTTTTTAAAATTTATCAAGAAATTTTTGGACATTAATTTTGAGTACAAATCTTTAAATTTTTTGATAAATTATTGTTGTTATTGGAGATTAATCGACAATATGAATTAGCATTAGAAATACGTTACATGTTATTGATTTAAGTCATAATTATACTTATTTTTCTTAAGATATAGTGGTTTTCTTAAAATACTTTTTAAAGACTTTAATATGTATCTTAAAATTAAACTTATTTTTTAATATAATTTTTAAAATTTAATATTCAATGAGAGTTTTTTGTCCATTTTTTTTAAAATATAAAAAGGTATACAATTAGAATTTTTTTCTTTCTTTCACATATACACTTCTTGAAGTAAATTTTTCTGAGTTAAAACAATAAACACACGATTTTACAATAATAAGTGCATGCACTTATTTCTTGAAATATATAACTAAAGAAGTGCATACTCAGGCATTCTCTTTCACTTTGGAAAACTGGGTAGAATCAAGATTGATTTTTTTTTTTTTTTTTAATGTGCACTTCAGTTTTAGTCTTATGCATTTAAAAATGTACAAATAAATTCAATATACACCAAAGAAAAATGAAAATTTTGACCCATTTAGCAAGTTTTAATTTAAATATGATATTTTGCCTGGGCAAAAAAAATACACATTTTTACTTTCTATTCATCTCAAGTGTTAGATCACATGCAATAATTAACCAAAATTTTGTACTGATATCATCAATAATAAACTTATATGTACTTTTTCATGAATTATAAGGCTTCTGATGCATTGTTAAAGAAACTAAGTAAAGTCACTCATTCATGTTATATATTACAAACCCAATTAATTTAACACAATATCATCTGATGTAGTTTTATGTGTTAAATTATACTATTCAATTAAACTCTATCGTGTCATTTAAGATATATTACAAATTTGTAATATTTAGATTTTTTTCGTTTTAAAACAAGGGGATATGTGTAGAGTTTGAGTTAAAAAAAACTTGATGAACAACAGTGTCATCTTTTAAATTTCATGGGCTTTTACCAGCCGAGCAAACCAAGTAATTAATCTTTACACAGTACCTGTCACCTATTACATTAGAAACTAATTAGAAAATTAAGTCTCCCCCAAACATCATCAATCATAATAATTAGTTGATAAAGAAGAAGCAAGTCTACAATTTGTGATACCCTCTTTAAGTCATGTTAAGCTCAGAGCTTGAAGAAACCAAGGAGGCTGTTTCAGCCCCTCTTCAATTTCAGTAGTATTTTTAATTGCCTTTTGATATCCTGACCTCTCATCAGGAATTTGAAGGAGACCAAGTTGACAAGAAGTACTTAATTCTAAATCAGTTATCATATGATCTCTTATCCGATATTGGGATGGAAAAGTACTAGTTCTGTTAATTATGTGGCTAGATCCAGAAGAAGAGGAAGAACTTGGACCTGAGTCTGAAGTTAGTGTCTTCCTTGATTTCCTTCTTCTGCTATAACTAGGTGGACCAAGTGTCAGCTCAAGTTCACTTTCATCTATAATCTCTAACACCCCATTATCACCATTTGATTCTCCGATATTAATATCGTACTCTTCTGGTGGCTTCTCTAAATTTAGTACTTTATTTTGCCCTTTTGATATGCTATTATTATCAATGTTTTTCATCAATATCTTTTGGATTTGATATAAACGATGAAGTTCATGTACCTGAAAATTCAACATATAATGATTCAATTTAGACGGTGATTAAGATATATGTATTTTTGGATATATCCACAAATTAATTTTAAGGAAATATGAAAGATATTAGCGGTATTAATTACCTTTTTAAATTTATAATAATTTTATAATATATATTACATTTATCAGAGAAAATTTATTATATAGAGAATGTTATGGATATTTTAATCCATGAGAAAGAGAGGAAAAGAAAATAGAAGAATTTTAATTAATTACCTGTTCCTTGAATGTTTCCTCATGCTTTAACATGGCCATCTTCATATATTTCTTATCATAAGGCTTAAGAAGCTTCTCCATTGTAGCTTTTCCACTTAATTACTTCAGCTAGAAGTAGTTTAAGTTGCTCTGAAATGTTTTATTGTACTGTATATATCGGCTTATCTGATAATGCTAAAAAAAAAAAAATGTCTAGTCCTGTTGAAAGAAGAGGAATTTAACAAATATATGTAAGCTAAAAAGAAGTTCAGAGAATCAAATAAAGGAAACAGGTAGTTTCAAATACCAATGTGAAGTATAACTACTAATTTTAGCATAATTTGTCTGTTTACTTACTCATGTAGAGTAATGTTCTACTTTGCATTCAGTCATTCTTGGCCACAATCAAAACACAAAATATCTTTCTCAAACATCACAAGGAATGCTATCAAAAATAAAATAAAAATTCACAAGGAATAGTCCGTTTCAATAAGGTAATAATACCTATGCCCTATCATGTGGCCCATCTATTTGTTGTTATCCTTTACTTATTTTCAGTTTCTGAATTGTCTGAATGTCATGTGATGTAGTAAGGTAGTTAGCTAAGTTATTGGAGACTACCAACACCATTTATATTGTTGATTAAACACTTAAGAAATTCAACTACTAAAATTTTAAGGTTTGAATACAAGAATATATATCAAAATCAATTCTCTTAAAAATATAAAATTATTTAAAAATAAATAATAATATTTTTATATATTTACAAATACAATTATAGCAGGGCACAAATATGACCAACACTATATAAATTAAGCACTTAAAAATTTAACTAATTAAATTATTAAGATTTGAAAACAAGAATTTTGATTCTGATGCCATCTTAGATGTTATTAACATACAATACTTTTAAAAGTTTAAATTATTAGAAAAATAACCAATTTTATAGCTTAAGTTTTAGCATAAAGAGAGAATTTCAATATCTCATTCAAAGATCAATTTTTTGAATTAGCCCCCCAAAAAAAAAAATTGCATTCATGCAATTAAGGAAGAAAATTACCAGAAACAAAATGCAGCTATAGCATATATTGTGAAGTTTGAGAATATTCTGACCTGTATTTAGAAACTAAGAAGAAGTGTTTATAGCTTTAATTGTCAAAATGAGGATATATATATAAATAAGCAAATCAGAGAAAGACAAAAAGGATTGATCCTTTAATTTCTGGGAAATAATATGCAAGGCAATTCTTCTCTTGAAAATATCAGCTGTATAATTTAACAACAGCTCTTATAACGTTGTTTGATATTCAAAGGCCATGCCTTGACATTCTTCATCAGTATATAGTGCATATTTTTAAATTAAAAATAGAATTAAATAAGAATATTTTATTTTTATATCCACAGATAAAGCACCTTTTTATTTTTTTTATTTTTTTATTGTTGCTATGAACAGAGAAAACAAAGAATTGTTCGTTGTACTTGGGGGGGGGGGGGGGGGGGGGGGTGAGTGCCTTGGCCAATGTGATACGAGTTTTGTGGAAGAGATGCCTCAGACAAGGCCAGCAATGCATATGTAATAATTTATTATAATTAATTTAGTTTTAAAATAAAAATTAAGACTAATTAAATAATTGTTGAGGATCACAAATCTTATAATTTTAAATTTTTTCTCATCAAAATAACAGCTTAGCCAGTTTGGGTGAATCACATGCACCTCAGATTTATATATTAACTCAACAGTTGTCTCTATTATATTTAAAACCGTAACAAATTTTAGTATTTTTTCTTTTAAAAAACAACATTGCATCTTAATTTACAAGAAAAAAATGATTTTATGCGTTGGCAACTTGGCATGTCCTGGCCCGCCGACAACTATATCACGGCCGTACGATTAATGGGTATATGAACTGATCCGCAAACAAAAGCTTAAAAGAAAATGCTTATAATATGTTATATCATTTTTTATTGACATTAATTATCTTATAATATGTTATAAAATAATTTTAAAAAATAAAAAAAATTTAGTTTTTAAATAATTTTAATATATATTATAATGTAATTAAAATAAATATAAATTTAAATTTATGTGATAATAATATTTTCCTTAACTTAAATTTAAATATTAGTTTTACTATATTTCGAGAGAGAAGAAAGAGATTTGAGGAAAGAAAAAAAAAAAAGGCATCGTGTCTGCATACAATGTAATACATTTTGAGTTGGAATCATAATTAGAGTACTGTAAATTACGAGGGCTTAGCTACTCGTGTCAAAATTGGTTTTACTTAAAAATAAAAATAAAAAATTCTTAAAAATAATGATTAATAAAAAATAATAATAACTGCATTATTCAAATGTACAATAATAAGATAGTTAAAACACACCAAATTAAAGTAACGTCATGCCTTGTTTAGCTTAAAAGAAAAATATTTTTTTAAAAATAATAATTTAATATATATATTAATTTATATAATATTAACTCTGTTTGTAATTTATTCTACAACTAAGGTAATATCCCATAACTTATATTTAATATTTAATTAAATATTAATATATTAATTCATGTATATAATATTATTAAAAGTGTTCAGTTTTTTATATGACTTAATTGTTTCTCTAGTCATTTTGTATTTTATATGACAAGATAGCGTCCTAAGAAAGGGAGAGAGAAAAGATGAAAATTATTTTTCAATAAAACGTACTAAAAATTGAATATATTTACAAAAAATTCAATACAACGTATTAAAAATTAAATATATTTAAAAAAAATAAAAATTTAAATACTCTAACTTTTATTTTTAAGATTTAAGATTTTTATTTTTTCTACGTTCAAATTTTAATGAAAAATTATCAAAAATAACATCCCTAAAACTTATAGTAATAAAACTAGCATCTCAATAATATTGAACGTTTAATTTGAAGGTGAAATATTAAACGGGTCTAAATTATCGTCGTTCAATTCTAATTGAATGAGTGTTCAAAGAAAAATGACATATTAATTATTATTTTTAATTGTAAAAATATAAATTTAAATATAAAGAGTATTAATTTTATTATTATAAATTTTAAGAGTGTTAATTTTATTATTTTTTTAATTTTAATTTATGTTTATCTCTGTATCCATAATTTTCTTACGTATATAATATAGAAAGAATTCTCGAAAAGATGGCGTTGGAGTTTGGACTCAAAAAAGCACGCGTTGCCGGGTAGAAGAGATGCAGTTATATTGGGCTGTGGGTCCGTTGGGTTCGCTGAAAAGTCTGAGCCAAGGCCTTGTGCTGTTTTCTGGTCCCACATGAAAGATTGGAGCGGTATTTTTTAAACAAAAGTAATTATATTAGTATAATAATTTTTATGCCAATATATATATATATATATATATATATATATATATATATATATATACATGTACATTACTAATAATTACACTTAAGTTATATTTAATTGATTGTAATAAAAAAAATAATTAATTTTATACATTATAATATTTAATTGTGTTAAATATATATAATATAATGTAATTAATTATATAAATAAAAAGAAAAATAATTACACAATTCAAAATAAGGAAAATTGATTACATTACATAACCTAAATTAGATTTGTATTGTGTCTCTTACCTCTGCCTCTCGCATCCAGCCGATAAGCGGTCCAATCGTCCAGCCTTCTAGCTTGTTCAAGGTCTTCCGTGCGCTGTCCATCTTGTTCTGTCGTGCCTCGCCTCTGCCTCTGCCTCTTCATGTTTAGCCGTTCAGCCTCTGTCTCTGTCCAATATCTAGCCGTTCATTGCGTTCGAAGTCTTCTGTGCACTATCCAACTGTCCAACATTATAACTCTCCTCTCGTAGTCCATTTTTTTAGTGCATTTTTGGTTGAAATTATTATTATTATTTTGCTGAAATCATTGTTATGAATTTCTGTGATTAAAATTTATGAATTGTTGATATTATATGAGTTGAATTTTTTTTTGTTGAATTATTGAATTTGTTATTATGAATTACTGTATTTTTCATTCTATTACAATGGTCAAACCAAACACTATAATACTGATTCTTTTTTTATTACAGTGACTAAACTAAACACTATAATAGTAATACCGTTTCCTTTATATTATATTTTATTACAATTATTATTCTCATTACGTTTATATTCACTGAACCAAAGTTAACATTGTGTTATAATAATAATAATTTACATTTTAACGATATCTAATATCTCTTCTTCTTTTTTTCTTGTTTTCTTGTTTTCTTTTAAAAAATTCGGTAGTCTTTTTAAATTTTACTGTTATTGGTGACTAATTTTGCTTGTTATTTGAGAGAGTCTCTCATTATAAAAGTAGATTGTTTTTGCTTGTTAGTTTAATTTAATAAATAAATTTTATATAGATTTTGATTTAGTGTAATTTTTTTTAAACTAAATTTATATCTGCGTGTAATTTTTGACATGCATTATTTTATTTTTGTTTGTTTTCTTTCTAAGTTTATATCTAAATTTAATATTTTTGGTTTAGTACTATCGTAATTCAAATTTTAAAGATCTTAAGTCATAAAAGTCAAGTTATGTTGAAGATTTAGCATTCTATTAAATAAATGAATCATTTATGAAGGTTGAAAAATTTAAATAACTAAAAAAAAAAAAAATGCTTGAATTGTTCCGTGCTACATTTGGTTTTTATAATTCTTATATTAATCTTATGTATTTTTTAATTTTTTGATTTAACTGTTTTTATAATTTTAATTTTAATTAATAAAAACTAATATTTACTTATAAATTTTACCATCAAATTATTAAATCAATCACCCTCTTATTAAATTAAGAAAGGATGCAATTAGGAAATTTTAACCGGACCACAATCTATAACGTGTGAATTATATAGGCGACAATTTATTTGTGACCCAACAATATTGTATTGATTTAAAATTATATTTTACATAATTATGTATATAACATTGTTGTCCTATGTATCGAGAGAGAGAAAATTACGAGTGAGTAAATTTGACAAAAATAAATGCAAAAATGAGAATAATATATGTATGAAAAGTGAAAAAGTTTTTTAATTACGGATCTAATAAGCCTAGAGGGGGGTGAATAGGTTATTTTCAATTTTCAACAAATATTATATAATCTAATCACAACGGCCAGACATGCAATCGCGTATAAAGATAAATGCGGAATAATAAAACGACACACGATATTTTTAGGTGGAAACAACCTAGGCCACAACAATGACCTAAGAGGAAAACCACCGGTCCACCGGTCCACCGGACCACCTAACTATCCACTATGAAAATAATGTTCAATTACAACCATAGAGTCCAGAAACTACCCGTCGCAGATAGATCCCCCTTTCTGTAATTTACTTACGAGCCGCTTGCTCCTTTCACAGCCTCCAATAGTTAGATGTCTGGATCCGGACCAACGTTCCGATCTACTTGAGTCACACAAGATCAACCGAACCCGTCACCTTCAGTAATTTCGAGTCACACGAAATACTGAAGCCGTCACCTGTAACGTTAGCACAATAACACAAGTGCAATGCGTGTCCTAGAGCGGATTCAAACAATGAATAATCCTAACTAGCAAATATACTAACATGCGATGTAAAAACAATATCAGCTAGCAAACCCTAGAACATTCAATTAAGCTCAATATCATGCAAATCAATTAGGCATATGAATATAACATGAGAAAGCCTAAGAACAATAGATGAAGAGAATAAGCACAATTCAGATGCTAGAAAGTATTAGTGCTATATGATTCTAAATGCTCAAGTTGATTGATTATGCACAAACATCCCTTCACTTATATAGAGTCCAATCCTAGTTCAAATAGGATTTGCAATTCACTATAACTCTTTTCCTATCAGGATTTACTAATTACCACAATTATCCTCAAATAAGAATTCTGTTCTTAACATTAAATGTGGTCAATTAGGTAAAAGAAACATAAGGGTCGAATTAAGAAATAGAGTTTGAGTAGGAATATAATTCTGGCTCGATCGATCGATAGCTGTCTCGATCGATCGAGAAGGTCTCGATCGATCGATACACAAAACTCGATCGATCTAACTCAAACAGAGAGAACCTGGATCGAAGTTGTTCTATACTCGATCGATCGAACATGGTTCGATCGATCGGTCCAATTTCTCGATCGATCCAGTCCAAACAGAGAGCACCTAGATCGAAGTTGTCTCAGTCTCGATCGATCGATCACTCGATCGATCGAACAATACTCTCGATCGATCGACCAACATGTGCACAATACATTTTTCGTTACGATCCATACTAAGTGTCGTGTTCAATTGTGTGCAGATGTATGCATGATGGAATATTATACCTGTCATATGGGCGTTGCAAGCTTGGTGACTCCATCATCACGTGTGGTCTGAATAATTGTTGAATTCCTATTCTAGATTACAATCAAACATTTTGTCCACGAAAATTGCCAATACAAAATAAACCTTACAATCTCCCCCTTTGGCATTTTCGTTTGACAAAATCACTCTCTCACTACATAACGCTCAAGGTTAAAATATCATTACATCAATTACATAGTGGACTGTCTATGATCTGGTGGACCATCTTCGCTTGATACTTGATACGCTCGGTCCACTGAAATTAGACAAACAAATAGCACACAAATGTGGCTTGAAAGCCTCATTGCTTATTAGTTCAGTGTACATAAAAGTGCGAAAGATATGTAGTGTATGTGGACATGAATCTTTCTCCCCCACAACTAATAAATGCAACATCTCCCCCTAAATTCAATCTCCATAGCAACATGATAGCAACATGAATAACATGAATCTTTCTCCCCCTTTTTGGCATACGAAATTGACAAATCATGAAACACTAAAGATGATAAGGGTCACTCTCAACAAGGTGGGCTAAAAATGCATAAGAGCACACATGTATATGTCCAAAGCATGTAGGAGGAATTGCATAAGTCAAAAGAAGAATAATGAAATATGTATGCAATGACTCCCCCTAAGTTCTATGACTCTCTAGACGAAAAACAAATTCAAAAGAAATTTTTTTTTTTTTTTTTTTTTTACCACACAAAGTAATGAACTCATTTAACACGAATAAGCATACAACCAATTGAAAAAATTATTTTTGCTTAAATTTTGATTATCCATTGTATTAGCAAAATAAATAGGTCACATAAGCACACTAACACATATAATGGCATATTGACATTCACTAAAAGTAGTATACATTGTGAACTCCACTTGTATTTCAATAATTTCATTTATGACCAATTTTAAGAGACTCAAAAGAATATAAATTCATCTATCATGCTAAATTATAATTGAGTCTTCATTCTTACATAATAAAATATGTCTATCAAAAGAAATTTCTTATAATTTTTTAATTTTTTTTTTGCTCTTTCTTTTTGTACATGCCAAATAAAATTTCTCAACTAAATTTTTACCATTTTTTTTTTTTAAACATGTACGAGCCATAAATCTAATATGATGACTTTCACACTAGTTATGAGGTAGCCCTCTCCGCTCACTACGGTAGCTTCACACATCATAGTAGGTAGCCCTCTCAATACTAGTTATCTCCCTAAGATGAAATATTTTAAAAAATAAGAAATAGAACACAATATAATTTCGCAGTCAAGATTAGCTCAAGTCTTAGAGTCTTTCAAAATTAATCATAAATTTCATCGATGACATACATGAGTGTTCAGTGGGTGTGTGCATAAGTTCAGTCAATAGTGTCATCATATGGTAACAAAGTAAATATGTGCAGAATTTTCAATTTTAGCATAGAATATACAATGAGAATCAAAATAAGCCACAAAAGATAAGGTTGTAAAAGTATAAGCATCATTTGAATCCAAAACCTTGTAGAACTTTTTTTTTTTTTTTTTTTTAATCCAAAAAAAATAACAACAAAAAAAAAAACGAAATAAATCAAAAAAAATACTCACCTAGGGTCATTTAAGCACTCAAACAAAAGTACCTAGGTGGTCTAGCAATAGTGATCAATTGATAGGAAACATGCAATCTTTCCTAACCCAAATTTTCATGAATTTTGATTTCTTTATGTTTTTGGGTTGAGACTTAATTGCATTAGATTTTAAAGGCATACTCTTAGGCTCATATTTCCTATTCAAATTCAACATAGGCATGGTATGATGATAATTATGAGTTCTATACCTATAAGCATGAAGATGATCATTAAATCGAAAAGCATTCATCAAAACTCTACAGTTAGGTCGAATATGGCCTTTTCTACCACAATGATGACAAACAGGCACAAACTTAACAGTTTTAGCTACTGCAATTTTAGTGGGTGTTTGTGCAGAATTTGTAGCAGTAGAGGTAAAGTTAGATGACCTTACAAATGTAGTTTTTGAAGTGGAAGGTGTACAGTTTTCATCTTGGAAACCAAGTCCACGAGTATCACCGAAAGGCTTACCAATGCTCAACATCTTATCAAGTCGTTCAGCTCCAATTGTTAATCTCTTGACAGTTTCCTTTGATTGCTCCAACTCCTGCACAAGCTTTGAATTTTCCTGTTCAATACCTGCAAGACTTAAACTTAACTTGTCAAAATGCTCAGACAGTTCAACTTTTTCTTTTTCTAAAACTGATAAATTAAGGTCTTGTAAATTGATCTGTTCATTCAGCTTTGTTACAGTTATGAGTAGTTTATCTTTTTCTTTCTTGCATTTAATTAAATCAATAAATAACTCCTCAAAACTGTTTGCATTAAATTTATCAAGGATACGTTTACTTCCCTCTTCATCTGAGTCAAAGTCTGACTCACTGGAGTATCCACCAACAGTTGACGTAAAAGCTACGTAGTTGGTGTTAGCTTTTTCTGACCCACTAGCTTGATCTTCATCACTTTCTGTGTCACTAAGGGTAGCATTGAAAGCTTTTCCTGTTTTCTTCTTCTTGTTGGCACAATCTGCTGCATAGTGTCCAAAACCATTGCATTCAAAACATTTAGGTCCAGTGGGTTTAGATTTCTTACTTTCTGAACTCATTGGGGTGAATTCTCTTCCCTTACGATCTTTTCTGTTGAACATTCTCTTGAGTTTTCTAGCAAGTGTGAGTAGCTCTTCATCATCACTATCACCATCGTCAGCATTGGTGGTTTTGAGAGCAATTTCAATGTTCTTTTTGGGTGCTGGAAAGTTCATCTCAAATGTTTGAATTGACCCAACTAGTTCTTCAATCTTCATGGTGTCAATGTCTTTGCTTTCCTCTATCGCTGTAACCTTTGCTTCAAAGCGTTCTGGTAATGAGCATAAGACTTTTCGAACCAACCTGCGTTCATCAATTTTATCTCCAAGATTTGAAGAAGAGTTAGCAATATCACATAAATCAGCATAAAACTCAGAAAACGTTTCATCCTCCTTCATTCTAAGATTTTCAAACTTAGTAGCTAGCATGCGAAGTTTTGTTCGTTTAACTTGGGACGTGCCCTCATGGGCAACCTCTAGAGTGTCCCAAGCAGCCTTAGCAGTTTCAATATCAGAAATACGTCGGAATTCATCCTGAGACACAGCACTAAAAATTGCATTGATGCCCTTTTGGTTCCAGCCACTACCAATTTTATCTTGAGAAGTCCAATCAATTCTAGGTTTAAGTGTGACTACACCATCCTTGGTAACCGTAGGTGGTTCCCAACCATAAAGCACAGAATTCCATACACTTTCATCTAAGGAACGTAAAAAGGCTCTCATACGAGCCTTCCAATATGGGTAGTTAGACCCATTAAAATAAGGTGGACGGATTGTAGAAGAACCCTCTCTAAAATGATCCATAATAAGGTCCTAGGCAACACTAAGTATATCTAGTGACCTGCTCTGATACCAATTGAAAAAGTTTTTTAATTACGGATCTAATAAGCCTAGAGGGGGGTGAATAGGTTATTTTCAATTTTCAACAAATATTATATAATCTAATCACAACGGCCAGACATGCAATCGCGTATAAAGATAAATGCGGAATAATAAAACGACACACGATATTTTTAGGTAGAAACAACCTAGGCCACAACAATGACCTAAGAGGAAAACCACCGGTCCACCGGACCACCTAACTATCCACTATGAAAATAATGTTCAATTACAACCATAGAGTCCAGAAACTACCCGTCGCAGATAGATCCCCCTTTCTGTAATTTACTTACGAGCCGCTTGCTCCTTTCACAGCCTCCAATAGTTAGATGTCTGGATCCGGACCAACGTTCCGATCTACTTGAGTCACACAAGATCAACCGAACCCGTCACTTTCAGTAATTTCGAGTCACACGAAATACTGAAGCCGTCACCTGTAACGTTAGCACAATAACACAAGTGCAATGCGTGTCCTAGAGCGGATTCAAACAATGAATAATCCTAACTAGCAAATATACTAACATGCGATGTAAAAACAATATCAGCTAGCAAACCCTAGAACATTCAATTAAGCTCAATATCATGCAAATCAATTAGGCATATGAATATAACATGAGAAAGCCTAAGAACAATAGATGAAGAGAATAAGCACAATTCAGATGCTAGAAAGTATTAGTGCTATATGATTCTAAATGCTCAAGTTGATTGATTATGCACAAACATCCCTTCACTTATATAGAGTCCAATCCTAGTTCAAATAGGATTTGCAATTCACTATAACTCTTTTCCTATCAGGATTTACTAATTACCACAATTATCCTCAAATAAGAATTCTGTTCTTAACATTAAATGTGGTCAATTAGGTAAAAGAAACATAAGGGTCGAATTAAGAAATAGAGTTTGAGTAGGAATATAATTCTGGCTCGATCGATCGATAGCTGTCTCGATCGATCGAGAAGGTCTCGATCGATCGATACACAAAACTCGATCGATCTAACTCAAACAGAGAGAACCTGGATCGAAGTTGTTCTATACTCGATCGATCGAACATGGTTCGATCGATCGGTCCAATTTCTCGATCGATCCAGTCCAAACAGAGAGCACCTAGATCGAAGTTGTCTCAGTCTCGATCGATCGATCACTCGATCGATCGAACAATACTCTCGATCGATCGACCAACATGTGCACAATACATTTTTCGTTACGATCCATACTAAGTGTCGTGCTCAATTGTGTGCAGATGTATGCATGATGGAATATTATACCTGTCATATGGGCGTTGCAAGCTTGGTGACTCCATCATCACGTGTGGTCTGAATAATTGTTGAATTCCTATTCTAGATTACAATCAAACATTTTGTCCACGAAAATTGCCAATACAAAATAAACCTTACAAAAAGAACCATTGAATGTGTAAATGATTCAATTATTTAATTAATTTATTTTTAATTCAAAAAAAATATATGTTCATTTTTTTCTAACACTAAAAAACATATATTTATTTATGTTATAAGAAAAATAAACATATTTTTTCCCCTAAATAAGGTTAAAAATAAAATTCTATATACGAAGAATATTTATGTCATACAATTAAATATAAAAAAAACAAAAGAAACTAAACATAAATAATAAAAAAATTGTTTAATTATAAGAATTAAAAATAAAATTATATTAATCATATAGTATACTTCAACTAAATTATGTTAACTTTTAAATATCTATACTACTATTGAATTAAGTAGAACTCGGAAAAATTTATATAATATTTAGTTCATTTTTAAATGGGATGCATTGATTGAGTATATATAAACTTCTAGCGAGTATACATAGATTTTTTTTCCTTCATAAAAGCGTTAAAGTAGTTCGCAAATTCGTTAGTCATTGAAATGTTTAAGGATTTCAAATTTTCAATACATGGAGTAGAGTAAGCAACTGATCGCTGTTTATGTGGGTGTCTAATGTTGCATATTTGATGAATTGCATTGGGTCTTTGAACATTTCGACTGCTACTAAGTCTCTTTGGTAAGAAAACTTTATACAATCTTCACTATAATTGCAACTTTTCAGCATTATCACTAAAAAATACACTGTATATTTCATAAATGTTTGGAAGACTTATCTAATTTAATAGCAAAATTTATATTTTAAAATCAATACAAAATTGTTACATTCATGAAATTCGTGCCCTGATAAGAGCAAATAAAATTACTCCACTTTGATATCATTAAGTTCAAAAGTAATTAATACCATCTTAATGTTATGACTATTTAGTTAAAATACGACGATTATTCCAAAACAGACAAGACAATTAGCATTACTTTTTTTAAACTCTTCCAGCCTAAAAAAAGAAAAGAAAAGAAAACTACCCTTTACATATAGCAAGAATAAAGATCAATTGCAGTTATATTTTAGGTTTAAGTGGGGACATAATTCGCAAGAAGTTTCATTTTTAATTATTTTTAGTCGGTGCTAAATATATATATATTTTTTAGTAAAAAAAAGTATATGTTATTTTTTTATAACGTAAATTTATATAGTTTTTAGAAAATTAAAAGTGAAATTAATTGAATAATTAAATATAAATTTTATATAATCTCAATTTCTTAAATTATGATGGCACATTTTATACATGTAGAATAATAGTGTAAGTAAAAGCATGATCGAAAAAAAAGTGTGCATCTATTTACATTATTCAAATCAATAATAGGGACAAAACAAAAACATATGAATTATCTATGATATTTCTACAATTAATTACCTTTTAATATCATTGTTTTTAATGAGATTATCATTAATAAAATATTCCATTATTATTTTGCTAACCTTAACAATAAAATAAAAGATGCAGAGTTAGTTAAAACAATTAAGATTCAGCAAGGAGTAGCAAGTGGTACATGAATTCCCCAACTCTTGAGAATACTAAAGAGTCATGACCATATGCAATGCAAATTATTGGCTAGCTCTTTTTGTTGATTAAGGACTAAAATAATAAAGCAGTGTTTAAGCTATATTCTAAAAAACTGTCTCTTTTCAACATACAAAAAGGGGTGATCATGTTAATCAATGTCATAATTAAGAGTGTTCCTCGATAACACCAATGATA
Organism: Elaeagnus macrophylla; assembly: GCA_029378325.1. Classification (NCBI taxonomy): domain Eukaryota; kingdom Viridiplantae; phylum Streptophyta; class Magnoliopsida; order Rosales; family Elaeagnaceae; genus Elaeagnus; species Elaeagnus macrophylla. Next base: position 10,841,729 of record CM055641.1, read on the forward strand.
ATGATGATGTATTTGGAATCTTATTCTAAGATAAATGTTTGTTTAATAAGCTTTTCAGATTGGTTTTTGGTTATTAATGAGCATCATTATCAGATCTAGTTAGTGGTGTTTCTCTTCACCCATAGACCTTATAAGAATTTTTTGAGCAGTATATGCTGATCGGTGTGCTGTCCCTAGAGTTTGTGACACAGCTTGGCTTTCAATTATTATTACTATTTTGGTTGTTGTTGTTGCTAAACTTCATTTATTGTATTTGTAATCTTTATTTATATTTTTGGATCATCAAGACGCTTTTTAAACTGGAATATGCCGAGGCAGAGAAAGTATATCAAATGCTAGATAAAAAAAATAAAAATAAAAAAATTGTCCTTTGTGCTAGATACAACGGGGCATATTTAGAACCAAATTGCATCAAGTAAACTTCTCTCTGATAACGAAATTAAGCTCATCATCAAATAGGGTGAAACAACCAAATAAGATCTTGTACAAGGAGATTGGATTCGCTTTCTTGTTACAAGTAATTAATTCATAGTAAGAAGATGACCAGATCTGAGCCAGCTGCTGCATTAAGCAGTTGGTGTCATATTTTAAAATATTGGATAAGGTCTAAGGTTCGCCTAATTAAATATATATATATATATATATATATATATATATATATATATATATAATTTATATGCCTAAGTGTGCTGTATGCCGTCGAGCTACAAACTCGTTGGCAAAAAAAAAACTATTGAAGAATTCTCAAAAATTAATAGGATACATTTTGATTTATTACAAAGTTTATAATAGAAAATTAAGAAGGAAAATTATTAAAATAGTATTCTTAAAATTTATAATAATAAAATTAATATCTCAATAATATTAAATGTAATTGAATTAAATAGTATTCAACGTTAAATATATTTAAATAATTGTAGTTTAATATAAAAAACGTTCAATTTAATGCCTTTAAATATAAAATATTAGGCTGAGTTTTTTTTTAATAGTATATGAAATGAACATAGAAAATTCTATTTTTTAAACTACAAATTTTAAAAGTATTATTTTTATTATTTTTTTAATTAAAAATTATCCAAAAAATATAACATGATAATAAGAAGTTAAGCACATATACCGAAACACTACACTTTAAATATCGATCCGTTCTGTACCAAATGCCAATAATTTGGGTAAAATAATATAGGATTTAATCATGTAAATTGGATAACACATGTAATCATGTCTCCATAAATGAGACCTCAAATAGGCGAATGATATAAACTGCAAAGTTATTCCATTCTTTTATATATATATAACAAATCTATCTAAATCCATTTCTCCAAGTATAAGAATAATTTAATTTATAAACCAAAATTAGCTATAAATAATACAATAAAAAAATGTGACATAATAATTGTGACCCATTCAAGTTCACTTTGCATTATCTATCCAAAAAAACAAAACAAAAATAAAAACGTTGTAATGCTTGATTGTAAAAATTTAAATAAAGGTGGAGAAAATTTAAGAAAACAATCTCTTCCAAAGATATGAGCAATAATAACTAAAAATCATTTAAACACTAGATCATTGTTGATTCGATGTTGATCAATATTTGTCCGTAGCTGATTTGGTTCGTGGTTGACCACTAATTGACTGTTAAATGAAAGATGGATGAAAGAGATTCATTCTACTTATATATAAATGAAATTGACTTTAATTAATATTTTCAATTTATTTAATTGAATATAGATGAAGTAACACTAGGTTTTTTTTTTTTTTTTTTTTTTTTTTTTTTTTTAATATTTGTTAAATTTGTAATGTTTTTGGGAAAAATCTCTTACTTTGAATGAAGGATTGTTCAACATAAATTATGCCGCTAAATTGATTAAAAAAAAATCTTTTAACAAAGCCCTTTATCCTAAGAATCTTTAGGAAAAAATTTATAGCTATATCAAAGTTAATCATTGTCACAGCCGAAAATGAAAGAAATAATCAAGGTGAAAATCAGTTTTTTTTTTTTTTTTTTAATAAGTGAAAAGCGTATTCATCATTGTTATTTTTTTTAGCAAAATTTAGCGACATTGTGCAAACAGACGATGGATCATGGAAGTCAGTTTGGACAGTGGAGCATTGCTTTATGGACCTCACTATTGGGCTAGTTACATCCACCTAAACCTCCAACTACATACCCTTTAATATATACCTTTCGATAATTTTAAACACAAGGGTATGTATTTGTAGATTTTGAAAGATGTATTTAGAATTAGCTTTTAAATTTTGTATGAGGTGGCCCATTAATAACAGCCATTTAAAAATAAAAATAAAAATTTCCGTTCTCTTCTGGTGATTTTTAACAAATAGTTTCTGTTTACTTCTTAAAAATCACTAAATAAAGGGCGTTCATAAATTATTTTGGCTTAGAAATAATATTAATTAGGAGTTAGAACGGGAAAATTAATAAAACAAAGTAAAAAAAGGAAATGTGGAAAAAGTTCGGAGTGACAATATTTTACACGATTCGATAATATAAATTAATATGATGTAATATAAATTTCTTGTTATAAAAATTGATTAATAATTTTTTTATATTCTTAAATATTTTGTTATTTCTTACTATTATAAATAGACAACATGAAAAAAAATCGAATAAATTTTTTCATGTATTAATCGACACGAATAACACGAAACGACTCGATACCAACACGAATAACACAACATAAATACGACTAATACGACACGATTACCACTTATAGAAAAAGCAAAAAAAATAAAAATAAAGAACTGTTCTGCCTTTTCCATAAATAAAAGAAAAAACTCTGAATTATTCTATTTTTACTTAAAATTATTCTGGAAGAAGAACTTTTTTTATCAACACTATCTCAGGGACAGAAAAATAATCTGAAGTACTGACCTGAGATGAGAAAATCTCAGGTGAGTAACTGAATCACTTGCACTTCAATTTTATTCAAATTAAAACAAGAGAGGGTACCTACATATTTATTTAAAAATGATAATTAAGTTTATACTTATATTTTTTAATAAGTTAGTCAAATTATTTTTAAAAATAATTTTGTATTTATATAATCACTTTTTAATAACAGTAGAATTAAACTCTTAAAAAAAGATAAGAAATACATGCCCTAAGTTTCATTTTTACGATAAATAAATGATTTTTATGATATTTTTTTTTAAATATACACTAATATTCATTACAAATTATAAGTCAATTACATAATTTTTTTGCACTCATATTCATTACAAATTATAAGTCAAGTACATAATTTTTTTTTTCAACTACATCGTCACACCATTTGTATTTTGACAATCAAATTTTCATTACTTTATCACCCTCTTAATTTTCGTGTGAATTTTTGTTTATTTGTATGCTGAACTTAAATATTATTTGAGGAACATTAAGGGAAGTGAGACTTTTGATCTATAGACCACACAACGACTAGCCTAGCAATATTAGACAAAGACGTTGCATCTGGCAATACACGAGCAGAAGATTTTAGATTTGTTCTCTCTATTAATTGCTAGCTGTAAGCGATACAATAATGCAGTAAAGGCTTAAAGCACATAATTCACGAAAGTGATTTTTGATTCCGTGCTTTACTAGTAGCCACCGCATGACTTTTGAATCATGTTCGTCTGTTAAGAGAATAGATAAGGACATACCGAATTTATCCATCAATTTATACTGTAATAAAATTATTTTAAAAATAAAAAATAATTCTATTATATTGAATATGTTAGAAGTATTATCCTACGTTACTTGTATGATATTAATGTAAAATTTATAATTAATCATAAAATTTAACTACATTAAAGATTAATTTTTTATAAATGGATATTTAATATTCTTTATACACTATATAAAATATAGATAAGATAAATTATATGTAAAAAGATGTGTAAATTTTTGTGTTACGCATCATTGCATCTTAATAGTTAATAGTTAACAATTAACATTAGTCTGAAGTATATAATAAGTTTCTTATTTAATAACAACATATCAAAACCAATATTGTTTGATACGTATTGATGCTTGTTTAGCCAGCAAACTTTATTAATATTGAATTGACAAGGTGGTTGTTGGCCGGTAGCTACTTGTAGTATTCTAAGTCAAAATTGGTTTCGTATATAATTAAAACACTCTTTTCCACTAATTACATAATTATGATGATATATTTATATTATTAGAATATATCATTACTTCCACTACTCTCACTTAGAGATGAGTAAGACTGTGTAGATATTTACCAAGGATTAATTAAATCATATTTAGGTGGCAAAGAAATTGAACGAATGAAATTTTTGTGAATATGTCAAATATTTGCCACTCTATTATAGAATGGTTGATAAAATTGTGTAAGTTTAGAAAAAAAGAAATAAAAAACATAATTAAATGGATACGCAGTGCACAAAATATAGGAAATAATTAAGGTTTTTTAAAAAAAAAAAAAAATTACTAAAACACATACCTAGATATATATTAAGGAATGTAAGCGTTGATTTATTTTCCAGTTTCCACTTTTCTACCCAAGTTAAGTTAGAATGTTATTTATTATGTTAGTGTCGGATCCAAAAATTTAATTTAAAAGGAGCGTCATATAAATACTAAAAAACAATATTATTTATTTTTTATTAATATATATATATATATATATATATTTTTTTTTTAAGTATAAATATGTTTAAATTATTAAATTTTTAGTGATAAAATCTTTAAAATGAAACTTAAGGGAGGCATAGACCCATTTTATATATATAATTTATCTATAATTTGTAAATATTATACATAAAATATATGCTATTAAAAGTTGAGAGAGATTTATAATGTTAGAGATATTGTTTTATATTATTTAAACATGATATTAACGTGAGATTTATAAGTATTCTTACCAGCAAAATCTTGGGTTTCACCTAGAAAAAAAATGAACCTTGTGAAAAAAAATAAGTGAAACATATATAATATAATATATTTAAAATATAAAATGATGATCATTATAAAAGACCAAAACTACATTTAAAAAAAATTAGAATTATTATCTTATATTATTCAATTATAATATTATTTATGAATAATTACAAGAATTATTATCATTCGAGTTAATCATTTGGGATATTATATTCTATTATTGTTATATACTTTGATTGATATCCTCAACCGGGACCATTTTAGTAGTAGCTTTTGCTTTGTTAATTCAATTTAAGCGTGACTGTAACCATGGTTCCCACCACAGTGGACCAAGCCACATTTTGATTCTTCATCTAATAATATTGCTTTTTAACAACATGTAGTTATTATTCAATTAGCTTACTTTCAACCAAAATTTATATCTCCATTGGGGTAAAAATAACCATTTTCCTCAATTTAACTATTCTTGGCCTACAAAGTAGCCTTTCAATCAATAAAAAAAATAAAAATAAATACTTAGCAGCCTTAACGTGCAACCTACGTTCTGGTTATGTACATTTTATGAGGACCCCCCCTACCCTCTCTTCTCGTATCTCAAAGTGTTATGTTCTCTTACATTTTTAAGATTTTTTTTTTTATTTTTCATTTGTTTAATAGTTACTTCATTTTATTTTTATTTTATTATCAAATATAAATACACTTTGTCAAAAGAAGCTATAATTTATACGATATTCTTATTTATCACCTGAATAAAATATAAATATGTTGGGATTTAAATATTTTATTTACAAAACAAAAGAGTGAAGCAAAGATCAGAGATTGGATAGAATTTGAACAACGTGCAAAGCATGAATATAAATGAGACTAAGGCGGCCATTGACAGAGCCAAAATGAATATGTCTTTTCAATAACATGTAGATAAAGATTCTAAATATCCAGCTAGCACATGACAGGTGAGTCTTTCTTTTATTTATATACACACTCACGCACACTAATTAGCCTACCATTATTATAACACTGTCAAAATTTTGAAACCTTTGTCTTCCTCTTTGCCTTTCAAATTAGTAAATCTGTAAATGGGTCAGTTGAATTTCTTAGTTTCCCTTTTGTTAATCAATTTATGTCTGTTTTGTAATCCCACATCAGCACAACTTCGACAAAATTACTATGCAAAAATATGCCCAAATGTTGAAAGCATTGTTAGAAATGCGGTCACGGCTAAATTCAGACAAACATTTGTCACTGTTCCTGGTACTATCCGTCTCTTTTTACACGATTGCTTTGTTCAGGTACTCAAATTCAAATTCATTTGACTATTGAAAATACCCATTTCTTCATCAATTTCGCTTTTAATGATTGGTTCTGTAAGAAAATATAAACAGGGTTGTGATGCTTCTGTAATAATTGCTTCTACTGGAAATAACAAAGCAGAGAAGGATCACCCAGATAATCTATCATTGGCTGGAGATGGATTTGATACAGTCATTAAAGCCAAAGCTGCAGTTGATGCGATCCCAAGTTGCAAAAACAAAGTCTCTTGTGCTGATATTTTAGCCATGGCTACACGAGATGCTATTGCTCTGGTTTTTGTTTTTATTTTTTACTCTCTTTCTTTTATTTATTATTTTGTTTTATTTATTTAACAGACATGGTTTAAATTGATGAAATTAATGTTAATAATGAATGTGATATTGAAATGTAGTCTGGTGGGCCTTCGTATTCGGTTGAGTTGGGAAGATTGGATGGACTGAGTTCAACCTTAGCGAGTGTAAATGGGAAGCTGCCACAACCAAATTTCAATCTGAATCAACTCAACTCTATGTTTGCTGCCAATGGACTAACCCAAGCAGACATGATTGCTCTCTCGGGTAATTTTTTGTTTTTAAATTTAGATGCCAATGTTTGCAGCTTGTGATTATTTTGAATGTTTGTTAGCTTGTTCGGCTAAATTGTTAATAATAATAAACTATTTTAATTAATACTTGCATAAAGTTAAGAACTCATTTCAACTTAAATGAAAAGAAAAATTAAAAATAAATAAATGAGTTTAATTTTCATATTTTAATGAGAAAAATATATATTATTTTCTTATAAATTTTTAAAAAATATATTAATTTAGGTTGTAAAAAATAAAAAAATATATTTAAAAAAAAAATTAAAAACAACCTTAAAAAAAAACAAATAGTAATCACAATTTGCAATAATAAC